>VZTH01003609.1:333-203058 GCA_013397815.1 Aleadryas rufinucha
TCCGGGGGGCATGGCTGTGGGAGACACGCCGTGTGGAGGGGGCGTCGAGGAGGAGGGGGAGACGAGGGGAGATAAGCAGTGATGGAGTGGAGTTACTTTTCCTGGAGGCATTCAAGAAGCGGCTGGACGGGGCACTTGGTGTTCTGGTTATAGCTGGCAAGGTGATGATCAGTCACAGGTCGGACTCGATGATCGTGGAGGTCTTTTGCAACCTAAATGAGTCCGTGATTCTGTGACTGACTCTGGGTACCTGCACAGTTGGAATCTGGGCTTCCTCTTTGTGCTCTCAGACTCTGCTGTGTCTCTTGTGAGGAGGAACGTCTTAATTTCTTTGCCATGGTTTTCCTTCCTTTCCATCACGCAGGTAGGGTGGCAAACTCATCCTGTCCTATCCACCTGTGTGCATCCCGGCTGCGGTTTTGACCACGCATACCTGTGGTTTGTGCCCTGCAGGAAGCTTAGAGACACAAACCTTCATGAACACAACTACAGACACACACAGATTCATGAGCTGATCTAAGGCCTTAGTGCTACCCGAGGGAGAAAGTTGTTCTGTCTCTTGTGTTATATCTCTGGTGCTCCCCCTAAGTCAATGTAGCTTAATTCCTGGTAGAAAACCAGAACAATTTTCTGCCATTCTGAATAGATAGATATGTTCAGCAGAGGACTTGGTGAGTTCCAGAGCTCGTTCAGAAGAAGGGATGGGAAAAGACAAGAATCAAAAATGGAGAACTCCTAGAGGGAAGTCTCACTGTCAAAATAAGGACATTGTTGCTAATTTCCCTACCTTTAGCGCTTATTAGTCTTACTTCGGGGCTGTTTTATTGGTAGCCTGGCCAAAACCTTAGTTAAAGAAAAAATACAGTTTTCTGTGGGCTTTAATCATTGAAGGTGCCAACAAATGCTAAAGTCACTGTGAAGGATAGAGTAGACCAGTTCAGGAAGGACCAGGAACGAGGAAAATCTGATTCATGGTTGGCAACAGAACTGCACATCTAGTTAGCTACAAGTTATGAATAAACCTTTCTTCTTTCTAGTTACTAATTTTTATTCTACTCAACTGGAAGCTTAATTCTCTAATTTAATTTGTTGCGGGAAATAATATTTACTGAAATTCATGTGTGACTTGGGGAAGGAGTAACTGCTTTTTTTGCCCCTAGAATTCAATTTTAGAAAGAACTTTAGAAGTGCTTTATGTGATGATATTTTGGTTCTTACAGCAGGGGTTTGGTTTTTTGGTTGTTTCCCTCCCAATACTTTTTTCTTACACCAAATTATACTTAATTTCAGGTATAAATTGGGTCATATCCAGGATAGTTCAGTGATCATGCTGAAAACTCTATTGAAACTTTCTGTACATTCCTCCTGTCCAGTAATTTCATTCCTAAGACAAGTTTTCACTTAAAATCTCCATGTCACACTACTGCATGTATTTAGGCATCCTAGTGCACAAGTGATCTAGAGCCAAAGTGTAAAGCAAAGGTAATACTCACAAATTTCATGCATTAAGTATATGATCTAATTTAATTTTTTTACCTTAAGTAACTATTTATTGCCTTTTTTTTTTTTTACTTAAGCCTTAATTTCTGGAACTGGATCTCCTTTGAAGAACTAGACTGGCATATGGACAACATTTGGGCTTGCTATACTTGCTGTTCAGGTCTCAAGATTATTTTGAGAATGAAATGCAGTCTACTTGGAATAGTAGGGAGAGACACACCCAGATTAAATTAAGATTAAATAATAGAAATAATCTTGCTTTTTGTAAGAAAGCTGTGTAAATAGCTGTATGTTTACATGTGCTTGGTATAGTCACTTTAGCACTGAGCATAATAAAGTCAGTTCAGAGCCAAGTCTGTGACTATCATTACAATAATGGTTACAGAAAAGTTGCAAATGTGAGAGATGTGGAAGAGCAAGCATCGCATTCAAGCTGAGGTTTTATCAAAGCATCATTATTGCTTTGATTTTTAATCTAAACTTTGAAACATGAGTTAGGATAGTAGGTGCATATTCTAATGCTTGAGAAGCATTTCATAGCAAGTCAGATTTAAGAAAAATTTACTCTTTCACTTGACCACCTCTACCATTAGATGGGAAATATGTTGAGCTACGTGTTGTCACTCTCCTGCCATGCAATTTTATTAAAGATAAACTGTGCTAGACCAGTACAATGAACATCAGATGTACAACAGCAAACTTCAGCAGTGTGCTAACTTACGTGGTACAAATTCTTTACTGGGACTTTGTTCACAGAAGCCTCACTAAGGGAAAAAAAGCCTGAATTTGCTGTTAGTATCTGACTGTCAAGAATGCTGTAAAAAACCTCTCCATTGACAAGTGTGTAGAGTAGATGTTTAAGTTAACATCAGGATACGTTGAGGGGCCTTTATTCTGCATACTGTAGGTGATGATGTTATGGTTTGATGTTACAGCTTTCTGTTGTGGGAAAGTTAGTGCTCAGAAAATGGGTATTGGCTCCATTCTTCCCATGCTGTCCACCCTCCTCTTGCTGGTCACCTTGTCTGGCTCTAAATCAGGGAAGGAGAACAGTTAAGCTCCTAAAGCGTATAGATCATGGAAGTATAGCTGAGGAGGAAAATCGAGGAGAATCAATACAATAACAGAAAGAAATCAAGCCAGCAAACCTGCTCCAGTGTGGGCTCCTCTCTGTACAGGCTCACAGGTCCTGCTCCTTCATGAGCTTGTCTCTATGTTTTCAAAATTGTATTCAGTATAAATCCAAAAGACAGCCCCATACTTGCTACTTTGAAGAAAATTAACCCAGGCACAGAAGATGCTATGGCCTTGTTACAGCTTGTGCTTGTAAGGACTCTTGCCTTTTGATCCATTGTGATGTGTTTCAAGTATGTTTGTAAGATGGGAGAGTGAATATCCTTTTAAAAAAGGTTTCAGATCAGAAGGGGGATGGATTTGATTAAGTCATAAGTTAAAAACCCAAATGATTCATGGCTTAGTGAATGGTGCATTTTTATTTATTTTTTTTTAGATTAGCTGCAAATGAGTTCTTTTTGGCTATTCAGTATCGTACTCAGCAATCCATTACCAGTGGACAAAAATGTAGGACTGAAATGCTTAACAAAACCACAGAACTTAATGCTTAATTGCATTAGCAAAATGGTAGAAGGAAAGGTCTTCAAATGGAGAGGAGACATAGACTTGCTTTTCATAATACGTTGTCGTAATAAAGTTGCAGAAGCTTCACTGTTGTTGTAGTTGTTTTGTGTGTTTTACTGATGGATATAAAATGCTAAGGTACTTCCCAAGAAATCACATAATCATAGAGATGTTAAGGTTGGAAAAGATCTCTAAGATTATTGAGTCCAGCTGTTAACTGACACTTCCATCTTCACCACTAAACCATGTCCCCAAGTGCCACATCTGCTTGTCTTCTGAACACTTTTAGGAAGGTGATCTCTGCTTCCCTGGGCAGCCTGTTCCAATGTTTGACACCCTTTTCAGTGAAGAATTTTTTCCTAAGTGTAGTACAAAGGAAAGGTTTTCTGCTTTGCTTCTTGTGAATCACTTAGGCAAATTTTTTAGATATTCTCCAAGAAACATGAGCTTTCTCAGTCTACATGAAAAGACATTAATTTTCTCTCTTGTAAGATCCTTCTGTATCTCACTGAAAACTATACAATGGCCTGAACATTGTGGCCTTTTTGTATAGCTAGCTGATCATGGCTAACAGTAAAAATACTGTTTTAGCAGTTGTGTGAATCGTGCTGGGATCTCAGGTGGTATATTTAGTCTTATGTTTATTAATTTAGTGTTACATCTGGAGTGCTTTTATGTACACTAATGAATTCTAACTCACTTTGCCATTTTGCTTCGAACATGGCTTTATTTTGAGAACTATTTCATGCAGTTTTTGCCTGTTTAGTTTAGAAAGAACAAAATATTCAGTACTTTTTGTCAAAAAAGCACAGCAACTACCTTATTTTGACTCTGATAAAGGGAGACAAATATCCATATTTATAATTAAATATGGTTATCTTCATATACTTATGCAAATATATAAATAATATATGAATAAATATATAAAGGAATATATAAATATTATTTTTTGAATATTCGGAATTGGTCAAGTATTACAGAAAGTAAACTTTCTGCTGCTGCAAGGGAAAACATGAACATCAACTACTTTTTGAGGTTTGGGAAAGATGGGACTTTTTTTACTCAGGCTGGTGTGTTAGGTTCTTATAGGAAATTAAAGGCACTGTCTTTAGTCTGCTCTAGCAATGTGGAAGACATAAGTTCGTGGGTACAGCACTGGGATTCTCACTTAAACCCTTATAAACAGAAGAATTTTACTGATTGACTGGGTATAAATTCCTCCATGCACACTTCGTCTCTGCAGTTTTTCTGTGAGTTTATCTTCAGCTACTTTCTCAATGTTGTAAGCTGAACTGGAGGTGGAGTTACCACTTGTTTTGGGGTTACAAATGCACAGTTGGTTAGCCTTTCCTGTGTAGGCAAGGTCTGCAGTTGTAGAGACAAAACTGAAAATGGTGTAAAGGCTCCAGTATCTGAAGGCTACTTCTAAACTTGTGATTGTGGGAGTTGGAGAGAGATCACTTCATAGGGCTCAGTATATCCTTTTGAGCTTGTCCCAGTTCTGAAGCACAGTAGAGAGGAACTACACATTTTGGGGAAGAACCAGATTGCTCATTCAAATAGATCTGGAATTTACCATGCAGCTTTACATGGTTGCAAATAAAGTGTTTCATATAGAGAAAATCTTAAAATGCCATCTGAAGGTAACTGATGAAAGTAAATACTTGGCACTCATTGTAGCTCTTGGGGAAGTATGTGTTTTGTTGTGTAGCATAGAATTTAAGTCTAAAAAAGTAAAGTAATTGAAAAAATACGATTGATTACAACATAAAACTATGTAATCTAACATCTAGTACTGAGGCAGGATCAGAAATATCAAGGTCATGTGTGATAGATTATTTTCCCCCCCCTTCCTATCTTACTTTATAAGCTTCCAAATGAGAAAGCTTGACTGAAGTATCCTGTTCGAATATTTCATTACAATCAATATTACAACCATTAGTATTGGTTGTGTGATGCCTAATGGATTAGGTTCAGTTGCTTCTCTGTTTGGAGAGTGGGATGGGATAGATGAGTCCTTTGAGTCTTCTATACTTGTTTTTTTGTCTGAATAAACACACCATGACAGATGATTATCTGTATTTTAGCTGTGTTCCTTTTTTTAGGAGTTGAGAATTTGAAGTTTTTTTGCTGTGTGACATTTCATGCTTAGCAGTGCCTCGTTTTCAGTACTTTCTCGGCTGCACTGTTATCTAGCCAGTTGTACCCATCTTAAGTTTCTGCATTTGTGTTTTGTCCAAAACATACAACTTCTTGTGGTCTGTATTGAAGCTATTATTGCACATGGATTGTACCAAATGTTTCCTAGTTGGGTCAGGAGATAGTTTCACTTAGACTCCCCCACAATATTCCCAATTCTGCAACAAACTACATTTTAATTTTGTATATATATGTTTAAAATTTTTGTTTTCACAACTACTGCACCCATATTTTGTTACTAGAAGTACATTGTATCTCCTTGTTTTTCTTTAGCTGTGGTGCCAAAAGCCTGTACATCAATCTGTAATTTTTTATTATGCTTCTGTTTTTCTCACAATTTCCAAGAATTTTTCAAAGTAATTCCAAAGGACTGGAGTTTGAGTAAGGTCCATTAATTTGTCTTTAATACATCTTAATGTTTTCAGAAATTATTTGAGTCATTCTTCTGTATTCTCACCTACACCCCCCATCTCCTTGTTAAAATTAGTAGTGATAGTTAAAATTTACAGAGGATGGTTGCAATTAACATTTCTTGAAAGCCAAACAGTGTATGAGCTGTAATTTTTTCCCTGTGAAGAGGTAATTTCTAAAATCATCTTAAATTTAGAAACCTTTCTTGCTGCCTTTTTAGGTGACTTCCTGACTGAAAGGGTTAATGTGGCCTTCTTGATTTTGAATCCTTGCTTTTTTTCTGTTCTCCTTAATTGTGTGTTGTTTTTCAACTTCTGAAGATTAAAGATTCCTGATGCATGGGTAACTGCCTCTTTAGGCAGTTAGCTTCTTTTTGTGCTCCACAGGGAGGTTGTGCCATTAGTATAAACTTTCACTATGTAGTCTGCTGTGTTCTGTCCTTCGTGTGGTTGCCTGAAATCAAACCTAATGCTGTGTCCCTTGACTTGTTAAGTTTGTATCTTTTTTGGAAGCTGACTTTCTGGTCTGCTCAATCTTTCATTTTATAGAATAGTGAGCCCCTGGGGACTTTTTGGTCTTTTTGGTTTTTTTAAACTTTTGAGTTCTTAGTTGATTTGTAGTGCTGTGTACCAGATTCAAGACAGCAGATGCTGCAGCTTCACCCAGCTTTTGAAGCCACAGTAATTTTTAACAAATTCTTATTATGGGATTGGCTTAACCTTACACAGTGCCTTAAATAGTGCTAAAGGTGTAATTGATTCCAATGCTGAAGGCCTACGTATGATGATGTACACCTGAGTCTTGCACTAAACGTACTTCAGATTGATGGTGATCGTTTAGGTGGATGCCAGTGAAAGTTTGAGTTCCTCAGGTGGTTTTATAATCTCATGGTTTTCACCTGTTTGTCTCAAACTGAAACTCTGACTCCCATATTGCCATTCCTTAAAATGTCTTTAATCAGTATAAATTAACAGAAGCACCAGTACCACATATGGTAATATTGGGGGGGGAGGGTGTAAATAGAAATGCCCAATTCTGCTTACCTTTCAGAAGGTGAAGTTACTGTATAAAAATAACACTTTTATATTTATATAAGTGTATAGACTTTTACAGTGTGCAACTGTAGCAATTGATATGCTATAATATTCTAAACTTATGTTATAAATAGCATCATGCTAAATGCTAGGCAGGAGAGTTTAGTAGCAAATGAAACTTTAGAGTCTTCTCATGCTGTTAACCAGCTTATGTTGAGCATGCACATACTATTTTATCTTTACACTTCATCTGATGGAGCTGGGCAAGTACTTTAAAATATTTGTGACTTCTGACATGTGGAGAATCTTACAAAAATGGCTTTCTTAAAACAGGGCGAGCCTTAAGAACAGTATATACCAATTTGTTTATAGTTAGAAGTGTGCTATATGT
This sequence comes from Aleadryas rufinucha, assembly GCA_013397815.1. Classification (NCBI taxonomy): domain Eukaryota; kingdom Metazoa; phylum Chordata; class Aves; order Passeriformes; genus Aleadryas; species Aleadryas rufinucha. The sequence continues at coordinate 7,507 of VZTH01003609.1, forward strand.
CATAAGATATTGCTCAATAATTTGAAAAATACTATAAAACATTAGCAGGTTTTTATAGGGAAAGGCATTTCAATTTTAATCTGAGGCACGAGAGTTTTGTCCACTTGTGCTTTGATTGTTAATGGAAATTAAAGTGTAAATTTCTGTGTTACAAAGACAGCCCTGTGTTGCTGCAGTTTCCAGAGCATTTTTGTAACCTTTCTGGAAGTATTCTGAAAAGCTTTCAAGTAGTTCTTTTAATAGGTTTATAAGAGTGGATGATATCATTTTCTTTTTATATATATATCTTTAATAAAAAAATAATTTGCAATCATTACAATTTCATTCTTCTAGCTATCCACTGGCTAGCTTGAAGTTGAGTATTGCTGCTTATGTGTTATTAAGGAGTTATTTAAGTTCTAGGCATCTCACTTGCTTATTAAACCTTAGCGGAGTTAAAATTTAATATCCTCCTGTATTCTTACCTTGTGCTACTGGATTTTATGCTAATTAGTGCAATGACTTCTTTTTTCCAAAAGTACCCTGTTTCTGGTTATAGAAGGCAATTGGTATTGTGCTAGGTTAGTGAGTGAAATAAACTCACAGAGGGATCTGAATAAAATGAGAGCTGGCCCAAAGGGATTGGTGGGGACTTGTATCTAGCAGGAGGTGGAGCTGAGACTGAAGGAGGGATTCTGTCCTTTTTTGTCAGTCTTTCTTCCCTTCAGTTCTTTCTTCCTTACCCTTTCCCTAGTGAAATACCATGCAGATTATTTGCTGGGCTCTGGAATATTCTTCAGGAGGAAACTTTAAGAGATAGGGCAATGTAAAAATTGTGTTCTTGAAAAAGGTAATGCCAAGTAGTAGTGATGTTCTTCATTATTAAAGGATTTTTTTAAAATACTTTTAAAAATCAAATATCATCTGTTAAACTGTTGTCATGGCTCCATTAGGAAAGAGATTCTGCTTCAGGCTACTTCTAGAATTTATGGCCTGCTGATTTACCAAATCAAGATTTCAAACAGCAAGGAGAAAGTCTTTGAGCTACTTTCTGCTCTCAAGAGGCAACCACATGGTAAACCACCAGTCTGTTTTTTGTACCCCAGTGATGATTTCTCTGCCATTTAGAAGCTTGCTGCCAGTGCTTCTGAAACACGGAATTTTCACCAGCAAGCTTTTCTCCTCCACTGGACTTCCTATCCTCGGGCTTTAAACTACCACTGTTTGGTGAGAAACCAGCCAAGCCAGCAGATAGACCTGTGAAAAAGCTTCAGGGGCAGGAAATTGTTTTGTAGAGAGTGTCAGCACTCCTGGCTTTTAGGCTGCCATTTCACAGAATGTGGAGCCATTACTGTATAGGACTCCTGGAGCACCTCTAACAGCAGGGAGTACAAACTAGGGGTTTTTGGGTTTTTTTTAACTAGTCTAGAAAGCTCACAAAAATTTAGCTGAAGAGCCAGAGATGAGGGAGGGCAATTTCAGAAGTTGCTGCTTCTTGTTTTTGCCGCCCAGCAAGTATTACTTTTTTTGTATAAGATTCTGGAGGAGGATAGTCTGGTTTATTTTATGCAGTTGTAAGCACAGTTGAGAACAGACTTCCTAAATGCTTGTGTGTAATGATAATTTCACCTGCACAGGCTGTTCATAACCTTGCTGTGGCACATATACTATTTTCTCATGTATATCAACTTGCTGTTTAAAAGAAAAAAGGCAAGCTTTTTTTTTTTTTAATTGCTTTGCTGGAAATAACAGTTTCTCATGATGCTTCTTGTCCTTTCTTTTTTTTTGAAAAAAGAAATATTTAAACAAATCTGCTGTTGATGTTTGGTTTACATGGCAGAATGGGCGGATGCTTCATGCTGGTTATTGTAAATTCTGCAAAATGTGGAGCGACCCTGTTGGTGTTTAAGCCGTTGTTGTCTAACACTGGCCTCTGCATTAGTTTTTATGCATTTTAATTGACAAGGAAGGTATGATTTGCTGCCTTCATTTACTATGTTCTGGAAGATCTGTGACTGTTCTTGAGATTTTTCAAAACCTTGTGAGAGCTTTAGTGAGTAGCTGTAATGTGACAATAGACTTTCATAGCACTTGGATGACTGAAACATTTTTATTTTTGTGGGAATAGTATTTGAACCATTTAATTCATCCGGTGAAACTAACTGTGAATCTCAGAGAAACACATCACTGTGAGAAAATGTATGACTGACTTCTTAAGTAGAAAGACACGGAAACAAATCACTTATATTTGTTTGTTTATTTTAAAATGGAATGTTTCTGAGACTGTTCATCAGCAGGAAGTGTATTATCTTTTTGACGTTATGTGACTAGTCTAGATCCAAAATGACTCACAGAATTTTAATCTTTATTTTTTTGTTTGTTTCTGTTCAAGCAGAAACATCATGAACCAAATAAGGTTCCTTACACTTGCACCTCAAGAGGAAGGAAGTGTTAAAGAAGAGCCAGTTTCAGAAGTTCGAACCAGACCGACCTGGCAGTTTGACTGGGCATTAAATAAAGTAGATAACTCTGTCAGAAAAACTGGCCGCATCCCTAAAGCTCTTCTACTAAAAATCTTCCAAGAAATAAGCAAAGCAGGTAAGTTGCTTCCTATTAAAACAAAATAAAGCTAAATTTCAGGCTGTTATATAACCAAGGAGATGAATTCATCAAGCCAAGGAAGTGAATTGAGTGCTCTGATCTGTATTTTGTCTTTGAGTGTTGTTTGATCTGCTTTATGTGTTGATGGATAGGCTTTAAATGCTTTATAGAGATATTATTTTGCTTTCAATACTCATGTTAGCTTTTTCAAGGTTTGGTGGGTTTTTTTGTCTTTAAGAATTTATAAGTCTTATAAAAGTGTACTTTTAAGGTATGTTATAGTGCCTTGCTTACTGTGGATTTTTAATCTGGTAATGCACGTTCCTCATATAACTGTACTGTGCTCTCTGAGCAGGGATCATACCTGTCTCCTTTGAACAGTATATTTTTAAAGTGTCTGTAATGAACCATGCTGCCCTTAAGATGTTACTTGTTTTAAAATGGAACTACAACAGGGAAATGTGGAGTTGATCCACGAGTTTCCACGTTCCTAGGTAGCTGTGGTTATTCGTCACAAGAAAGCTTTATTTTTTTGAATAAAATAAAACCAGATAGCTGAGGCACTGTCTATTCTGACAGATTCAATACCTCTTTGGCTAAAATATGCAGACTACATTAGTATTTTGCAAACCAGCTGCCACAATTGATGAGGTTTGGTACCAGTTAGGATGAGTCAGTGGAGATATTTAAAGAATATATTTCTAAGTACTACTGCCAATATTTATCAATGGCAGCATGTATTGTTTTGCTTAAGTTTTAAGCTTTGCTGTGTATTGCTCTGGACTGTAATGTCTAGCTGGCATTGTGCTTTTAAAAGTTTTGCATTTCACTGTTTAAAGGCTGAGCCTTCAATTCGTGCTCTTTCTGTTGAACTTAGTTTTTTCTTTTTTGCTTGGGATATCTTTTCTGATTCTGACTCCTTTGTCTTTTTTTAGATGTAAGCCTCTAATTTGTGAATGTGGGTTGGCAAGCATTTTGTGTCTCTAAACCTCTCTGCAAGTAGCTCTTTATAAACCTTGACTAGTTCTATGGTTTTTAAGTCATACTAACAAAAATATTAATTGCTTATAGGGTTTTCCTTTGGCTTTGTAATTATATTTAAAAATAAAAGCATAAAACCTCACATTATTTAACTAAGGTGCTATTAGAATAAATGGCAAATATTACCATATGAAACTTCAGTCCTTCTTTATTAATAATGAAACTAATTTAGCAAAAGTGTGGGAAGTTAGTGTTGATTTCTGCCTATGTTTGTATTGTTTTTCCATTTCTAATTACAACACAAAAAATACCTGGAAAAGGTGTTTGCAGTAGATCTCGCTGTGCATCTCTCCATGCTCAGACCGCCAAAAGTTTTTGATTTTCTTTTCCCTTTCAAGGTATTAAGTTACTAGTAGTTGCAGCACTGGCATTATGAAACTGAAGATGTTTCGGCGTGTTCATTGCATGAAGTAATTGTGTGCAGGGATTTAAAAGTTGGTCAGTTATGAATTGATGATCGTACTTGACAGTATGCTGCTTTCTAAAGAAACTCTCATTTTTATTTGAAATAGGTGGGTTTGCATCTAAAGATGGGATAGAAAAAAAATTGTTTTCAGCTGATTGGGTCATCTGTGATAGATTCTGCAGTTCTGCCTTTGTCTCAGCAATAGTAGTGAAATGCAAGAAAGAGATGAGTTTATAGTTAACTTTTTTGACATTCTGTGACTAGTACAGAAGTCAGAAAAGACAGGTAATCTTACAGTTTCCTTCACTATTCTCTAGATGTAAATTTTCTCAGTTGTTATGTAATAAGCATAGGCAGAAATGGAAATGGAAGTTTACATGTGGAAATGTCTCTGACTACCAGTTCTGGAATTGTATTGAATTGGTATGAAGTATTTTGACATTTTAGAAATTCACCAGAAAGTTAGTCCCTGTTAGGATGAAATGATCTCAGGATCTTGAGTTGGAAAGTTGAAAGCATTAGATAATCTGAGTTTAGAAATTTTGTGTTGTACTTCTAACAGTTTCTGCTCAGCTAAGCTCATTATTGTGCTAAAAGGCATGTTTTATCACGAATCTTCTTAGGATAGTGCACAGTAATGCCATTGTTTAATCATTTGGGTATCCTGTTCATTAAAAATCTTCAGTCTTGGAGAAAATGCTATTCTATAGAAAATGTTTAAATATTTCAGTAGGTCAGTCTCAAATCTTCTTTTTAATATCAAATACATAATTATTGATGAAGAAATTTGTGGTTTTGTTCCGCTTGCAGGGTGCCCAGGGAGTAACCAGACCTTGCTTTTGTTGCAAAGTTGTGGTGCTGTCTTACCAGAGGTATTGTCACCTGAAAGAACAGAACTGGCCCATATGATATGGGACAAGATGAAGGAACTTGGTACGTTGGGTCTGTTAGTCCTTCTTGCAAGAACAGCTCTGTGCTTTAGTTACTCTCTTCGTAATGAAAGAGAATGTATTTTAATAGTGTTTCAATGTTAGCTTATAACAAGTTATACTTACTACCGAATGAACAGTAGATTTTATTATTCAGGTGAGAGACCTGTTTCTAATTCTGGGGGTTATAGTGACATCTAGGGGTGTTAATCTAAAATTCTAAAATCTAAAGGTTGTTTTTTTTTTGAAAGCTGCTTAAATTGGACTTTTGCTTGATTTTCATTATTGAATTTACTTTCCTGTTAGATGCTACCTTTATATCTGGTGGGCCGAGTATTCCTAGTGCTACCAGCTATTTTATCAGATGATAGTTTTATTATAATTGAGTCATTTATCTATAGGTAATGCATAGGTGAATTGCTGAATCTGTAAAATAAATACAGCTGTACAGACTGTGGCACTGCATGCACATGAGCTTTGCTGTTACTGTGCTCTTGTTATGTTTTAGCCTTTTATAAACACATGAGCTGTTCAGTAAATGTCTGGTACTTCAAAGGTGATTAAAAGGAAGCCATCTCCTAAGTTCATGCAAAGTAAAATTGACATTAAATTAATTACCTGAGAAAGTTATGAAACTATGTTGAATTAAGAGAATCTACATTCACTGACTGTGGTTGAAATATTTCCTTAGGTGCTGTGTATGATACAAGCCATTACAATGCTTTGCTTCAAGTTTACCTTCAGAATGAGCACAAATTTTCTCCAACAGAATTCTTGGCCAGGATGGAGGAAGCTAATGTGCAACCCAATCGAGTAGGTACCCTTTTACAGGATCTTCATTCTTAATAGTCGTCTCCATTTATTGAATGGAAATAATTAACTTCCTCTTTTTGTTTTCTGTAGGTTACATACCAAAGGCTGATTGCTGCTTATTGCAATGAGGGTGACATTGAAGGAGCAAGGTATTCCTTTGCATTTATGTTTAAAGGGATTTCCATAAAATCTGTTTTTCATATTCCCTACCACTAGTGTTAAAACTGATTCCTGTGTAATTCATAGAAATTGAGCAAAGCAAAGAAGGGTTTTATATATTTTAACCTAGCGATGCAGAGCAATTTCCTGGAGACTGCTGAAACCTATACAAACGAAATAAAAATAAGTGATAGAGCAATGTGTTCAAGTTGTATTCACATTGCTCAGAAAATAACTTGTTTTGTCATTTCTAGAGCCATCATGAAAAAGCGTGAGGTTATGAAGGCTTACTGCCTTTGTAAGAAAATGGCTACTGGGAAAGGCATTTGGGAATAAAGTGGGCTAATGAGCAAATAGTGATAATTCTGTTTCTTGTCATTACATAGGGCTTGCTGGGTATCTCTCTAACAATTTTAGCAAGGTTAAGTTGTAACAGTGTCATTGAGGGGCATGAGAAATAAGTAAAAGGCAGATAAAAATTAAAAAAACCCCAGCCGCACTCTAGTGTCTGCATGTTCCAAAGTGGCAAATACAAATTGTCTTATGTTTTGCAGTAAGATTCTTGGATTTATGAAGAGCAAAGATCTCCCCATCACTGAGGCAGTATTCAGTAGCCTTGTGAAAGGACATGCAAGATCAGGGTAATGTTTAATCCCTTTTATTCCTTTTGTTTACTGTTAGCCTTACTAAAATATAAAGTGATACTGTACAGAAAAAATTACATGCTGCAAAATAGTGTGACGGTTTTGAATAATAATATGTAGAAGACTGTCTCTACATTTATGAAGCAAAAAAGCTGTTAACAAAGGAAGTAGATTTTTTTTCTTGTGTCTGAAAATCTTGTATTTCAAGATAAATTACTGTACTTTTGTAGTGTTTGAGAAGAAATTTGCTGCACTTAGTTCTGAACTTTATCATCTGTTAAAGTTGAAAGAGTATTTTAAGTAATACAATTATTAAAAAGATTTGCACTTTCACCTTTCAGGATTTGCTTAGTTAAAATAAGTTTCTCTAAGCTTGTTGCAGTCTTTGTTTCTAATTCTAATTAATTTAATGAGGAAATGTGGAAGTCGCAATAAACATCATTATGATTAAATCTACTGAGGGTCTTCCTTTGAATTCTTTTAGAGATATGAAGAGTGCAGAAAACATCCTTTCAGTGATGAGGATGGCTGGTGTTGAACCAGGTGCAGACACCTATTTATCACTGCTGAATGTGTACGCTGAAAAGGGTGATGTCGATAACATCAAAAAGGTATTGCAAATTTGAATTTAAATACAAATTGATCTTTTGTTCGCAATAACTTTGGAATGCTTTCTGTCCATACAGGAGGAATAAGAAAGAATTTGGTAATTGGTTTCCTCCTACTTTGAAGTAATTAACAATTTTTTTTTACTGCAGTTGAACAGCTGGTTAACTGGAAGCAATGTCATAATTTCTGAAAAATGCTTGTCTTTTGATAGTGGCATTTCACTTTGGGAAGATAGATTTGTCAGTGAGCGATTTAATAATTCAGGGGTTTTTTTAAAGACCGTGCGTATGAGATATCTATGTATTTATTTATGAAAATAAAAAGTAAACCTTGATTATTCTGTTCCCATTGAGCCATCTTTTGGCCATTGAAGCCACAGGATCTTTCCAGTAAAGATGAATTTTCTTTTTTGGGAGTTCATACCAACAGCTTAGGTATTCGTAAGATGAGTCTTCCTTAGAGCCCTTTGTGTAGCTGATTTTTTTCAAGTATTCTCTTACCTTTTTTTTAAATCAAACAAATATTCATAAAGCAATGAGAAAATATCAAGCCAATTCTCTTAAGTTGTATCAGGAATTTAATCAGATATAGAGACCAAATCCAGGAAGAGGGTGTTGGAAACATAATTTTCTTCTGTGACTTAAACAAATATTCATCAACTGACATTCTTCCAAACAGTGACAAAATGTTTGATTAGTCATTCTTCCCTTTAGAAAGTAATTTCTTTTGAAAGTCATCTCACAATGAGAATACCTCTGGTGTTTTCATATATTATTAGATGTTAGAAAGAAACTATATGTTATATCCCTTTTAGCTGTCCCTTTTTCTTTTTACAGTCTAAAGGTGTTGGAGTCCCTCCCAATACTTACTGCATATTCATTGTCTCTGCCATGTTCTATTATCTAAACCTGTGGCTTTTAAAAAAGAAAAAATCCCAGCTTTTTGTGTTTGTTTTTCGTTTTGTTTTGATTTAAAAAGTATTCTGTTTTGAGTCACTTTGGAGTTGATTCAAGTTAAATTTATTTTGGTTTTACAGACTCTAGAACAGGTTGAGAAGACTGAAGGGTACCTTATGGATAGGATTTTGATGCAGGTGATTTTTAGCCTTGCCAAGGCTGGATATCCACAGCACATCGAGGAGATTAAGGGACGCATAAGATTTGAAAAGGAATTAATTCCAGGTATATTCTTGGTTCCTGCAGCAGGGTGGAGAGAGAGCATTTTTGTTTGTTTGTTTGTTTTTGTTATTGTTTTTTTTTGGTTTCCCTTCTTTTTCCAAAAATAGGCAATTTTGTAGTTTTCTCTTGAATACTGATGGAAAGGAATAGTTTTATAGTTTTGCCATTGGTTTGTGGATTCATTTTTGTGTTTGTGTGTTTTAGATTGTATTTTATAAAATCTAAATACAAAACAGCTTTAATAATTTGCATACAAAAATTAATCTATCATTTTAAAAAAATTTCTAAAATTCATTAAGCTTTTATAAGAAAGCAGGAAATGTGGAGTCCTTTCTTCAAACACCACTGTTAAGATTCTTGTTGTGAGAGCTCTTTGTGACTACCATAAAAAAGGGATTCTAAATACTGCATATAGTTTTTTATTACCTATATTTAAAGTCACTTCAGGATCCCAGTATGTTTAATCTGATTGATAACTGTTAATTATCCTTCATCCATTTTTTTCTTTTATGACGTGTCTAGAAATGAGTTTCTCTTTTCCTTATCCTTCTGTCATGCTGCAGTGGTGATACTTCTGTAATTTTTGGCCTAGTCTTCTTATGGGAAAAGTGAATTTGATTGATAAATATAAATAATTCTGGAAAAGGTAGTCTCAAATTTGTGTTGTTTATCTTGTTTAAAAGTATGTTAATGGTACTTGTAAAACATTTACTTTCTTAGCTTTTACTAATTTTAGTAGCTTAAGGTGGAAAAGTTGGGTGCACTTTATTAATAATTATTGTTCTCTGTGTTTCAATTGCTAGATGTAATGAACCTGTGTTTGACTCTGATAACTCACGGCTTTGAAGATATCAGCTTCAGTGTTTTGAAGTCTTTAAGTCATTTATCACGTGATTACATGGACCAAGGTAGCTTCTTCTTGCAACATTGTGTAAATAGAGATCTGGTAAGCAGAATAGTAATACTTTTTTTCTTAATCTAATAATAACACTATTTTTATTTAGTTTAATGCAACGGCAAAGATTGAAAGTGGTGAGTTATTGCACAGTTCTTCAAGAGTAAAAGAAGAATTCTATTATTTTGTATCAACTTGTGTAGTAAGTTGAAATTCACAAAGGAATCCTGTTTGTCTTGTGTAATATCCATTTTCTAAACATTAGAAGAATCTGACATTCTGAACCATTTGAGAAATTGATAAATACATTAAATTAATTTTTGAAATTGTTTGCAGCCTCTGAGCAAGCTGAAGCAATTCTGTAACGAGTTAAAAGAAGCGAAGATGCACTCGGCACCGTTACCATTTATCTTGCGTTGTGCTTTGGAGTCCAACAGATCAGGTACTCTGCTTAGGTAGTTATTTTACCTGTGCTCATTTAGAGTACTTGGTCACTGTTTAATTGTTTTGTGAATGTTTTCAGCCTTGGCCATTGATGTGATGAAGATGATGAAGGAGGAAGGCTTGCCACTCAGACCTCACTATTGCTGGCCGCTGCTAGTTGCATACCAGAAAGAGAATAATCTTAAAGGTGAGTTGTGTGATAAATGCTCCTGTAGCATTATTGCAAACCTAGTGCACAAATCTTACAGCTATGAGATTCATCAGAAATTAAACGAAGCCCTTGCTATATGTCTGTCCTCATTTCAAACAATTTTTCCTTCAGAAAGACTTTCTTAAAACCTCCTTTCTTATTTGATTGTGATACACTTCTACAAATTTCAAGTCTGCCTTGACATAGAAAGATGTGAGAGAGTGTTTAGTTATCTTTTTAACTCTTCACATTCTTTCTGCCTTCCAGTGTTCTTTATGCTGCTCATTACTCTTTATGGTTTACTCTTGAAGAAACCGAAATCCAAGTGAAGAATTTAAAAGTAAGGTTATGTTATTATAGCTCTCTTGGGCTGCAAACCCAAGTCCTTTTTTCAGGCCAGCTTCTTATTATTTGCCTGATGAACCAAACGTGAGTTTTATTAGAATCATAAAAACTGCAGGAGAACTTACATTGCTGAATGTGTGAGCCTGACCTGACAGCATACTGATTGAAGGACAAAAATGCTCAATCTTTGAGATTCTTAAGTAGGTTTAAGCATTTAGCATACTTTCCCCTGTTACACATGGGGATGTCTACAGGATATGAATAAGAATTGAACAAGTATTAAATTTTAGAGTACAGTATCTAATTCTTTGGTTTGCGTTATTGGTAATTCAGAAAGAATGGTATTGTAAAAAGATGCTTTTAACAGAAGTAGTTCCCCCTTGGGGAAACAAAAAACTGTCTTTTTCATCTTATCTCACAGTATAATGTGCTTTAGAATGAGATGCAGAGTTGTTAGTGTGACACTGGGTGACAAACAAAATGCACAAACAAAAAAAAAGTGCTTTTAGCAGACTCTTCATATCGCAATTTTATCTTAAATATACAGTCACATTCCAGTTTGGAAGAAATGCTGAAACAAGTATTCCCTAATTGTTTCTGGCTATAAAAATGTCTCAAGTCTTTTTCAAAAAGCCTTTGTGAAAACAATATTCAGTTTTTATTAACTCCTTAGGCTCTGTTCCTGCTAGACTACTGCCCAAGTTCCTCTTCTCCCAGGTTTTCCAATCCTTAGAAGTTCTATGATATTTTAAAAGTCTGACAGTGTTGTTTTAGTTGGGTCCTTTGTGACTTACTTGAAGCACAGTGTTGCCAAAAATAAGTAAATTGAAATCAGTGTCATACTTCTGTGTGGATGCTGCCTACTGAAAAAAGCTGCTTTCTTTTACTCCATGGAAAATTTCACCTCACTAACACAATTCTAAGAGACATTGGAATTATTTTTAGATTTAGACTTGGCTCCCAGAATTGAAGCAATATTTGAGTGTCAGGAGAAACTTAGGTTTTCATACTTCTTTTGGTCTTTTTCAAGATCAGAGGTGGCCTTAATTTAGACTCCCTACTGTAGAAATCAACTGTGCTTTGGCTAGTAGTTGCTGCTGGAAGTCATGTAAGCAAAGTAAGAAGAAAACTCATGAAGGATCCCTCACTTCCAGCATTTGTAGCCATTTTCCATAGAGCCTTTGTTTTTCTGTCTGCAAAGGCATTGCATACACATACTTCTGTATGATTGTAAGATAAGGCTGTGAATTTGCAAAATCATTTTTGTAGCCTGGTACTCTCTGTCCAAGTTTGTATTGTGAAGTGGAATACCTACATACCTACACAAGTGAGTGATTTTGCAATTCTTAAAATATATTAGGTAAGAAGGTACCTGATCTGTTGCTTCTACAGTGAAGAGTCAGTGTAACTATTCTTGCTGAGTAGTGAAACAGGTTGTCTTCTTCCCGTGTGTAAGCTTGCATTCAGTTTTTTCCAAGTTAGTAATAAAAAAAATGAATAAATGAGTTCTACTGTCTGAAAATACAACCAATACACTTCAAGAAAGGTAAATAGGGGGGAAAAAAACCTCATCCACCCTGGAACTGTTTTATAGAAATAGTAGAGCAAACAGTAATGCTGCACTGAGAAACTAAGGGTGACAGCAGATAGTAAATTAATAGAATGGTGCTTTCTAGCATCAGAAAATAATGTGAACAGAACTATAGACACAGTATCGCATATCATACCAAAAATAAGATAATTAATTTCTCAACAATAGTAATGCCCAGCCTAATGTGTGTAATTTTGTGTCTTGGTATAGGCAAGGCTGGAAATGGAAAAGAACTTAGAGGAAAAGCTATTAAAAATATGGTAGGATGTAGACTGGACTAAATAATCAGAATAAACAGAATAAAAGCAACGACCTATCTAGAACTGCAGTGTACAAATGTCTGAATCAGTACATACAGTGTGACCCAATTATAGCAATGTTTAATTACATATTTCTCTAATATTTATTACAGCAAAATCTGACACTGGATATCAAAGAAAATTCTGTGATTTCTGTATTATGGAATTGTGTTTGAGAGAAAGGTAACAGTGAAGTGGTGTCCAGGAGATATGAAACTAAATAAGGTCATTTTTAAATACATCTTAACCACTCTGAAATAGCAAACAGTTCTTTTCAATCATTTTACACAGGCAAATAATTTCAGGTGGGGCATTGCCTTTATGTGCATCCATTATATAAGTTGACAAATACTTGTTTCCTTAGTATTTTTTAGGCTTTCAGGAATGAAAAGTGCTTGCGGGGTTTAAAAGATCAATATGCAGTGGATCTGAAACTGTTACTGACACTGAGAATCATTTTGTATCAGGTTATGCACTAAAATCAGGAGGGCCTAGTGTAAATAAGCAGAAATGTCCAACTTATGCTTGCTCCTGAATATTTTATAGCTCCCCTTTGCCTTTGATCTCCATACAAATAAAAACACTTCTTACAAGTATGTATTTTGCTTTTGGGATCTACTGTTGTTAAACTATTGTTCCATACAAAACCCATGGTTAGTGAGTGGTAATTCAGTTTTTACTTTGGAAAATAAGAGTCTGGGTCCGGAGGGGAATAAGGGTGGTGATTTCACAAAGTTACTGCTTGAAATCCTGTTTTATAGACAGACTTTTCTGGCAAAGAACATTCTGAGTGGATCTGAAATTACCAGCACAGCAAAAATATGTTAAATACGATGCTTTCCTGAATGTGACCTTACTTTTTGATCTGAAGTTTTGGTTTTTTTTGTTTCCTCAGAAAACTGCTTAAAGCCAAATTTTACTTCCCTTGCACATGTAAAACTGTACATAACTGCCTTAGAAATTCCTCCTGTTCTCATGGGACTGCTGTAGGGAGAAGGCATGCCTTAACTGTGAGAACCTCAGGAAATAAATGGTAGACTGAAATGCAAGCCTCATTTTTCAGTTTTAGAAAAGCTTCTCTACCACATAATTATTATGACCACCTCACAGTTCATCTCTTCTATATTTGGTCTTCAATATACTAATTCGAGTTTGGAATCTGTTCTGTTGGAGTTTGAGTGCTGTTTCCAGAATTGACAAAAAGAAGTTGTTTGACTTTGTGTCTTATTTCTGTCTTCTTTCCATTCAATTATTCGAGATTGTATACTCAGCTCCTGTGTACTTACATATGTCAGCCCAGGATCTCAAAAAGCCTGTTCTTGATCAAGCAGGGAGATGGCCAAAAGACTTTACTGGGGGTTTTAGTCATGCCTAGTCTTCTGGATCAGTGGTCTCCAAAGTGGGGTTGTGCAAGGCAATCCATTGGGTTGTGAGTGGGCTGTTAGCAAATAAATATTTTATCCTTTTTGGCTTTCTATTTTTGTGTATGTTTGATAATGCCCACAATATATCAGTAGAGTTCTATACACATGTATAATTTCTAAATCAGTATACATGTAGGTCTGGGGGGTTGTTCTCAAAAAAGTTTGTGAGACCAGTGTTCTGCATGAACATGACTGCACTTCCATGTCATTTTTAGTCTGTTTTTCGGCTGGGAGAGAGAGAAGAGGTTAGTGCATTTTCCAGTATGAGAAGCAAAGAATTTATAAAAGTCCACCTACATAATGCTCAAATCCTTTTAATTGAAATGGAAATGTTTCTTTGCTTAGTATTGTAGAAGTTGTTTGTTTGACTATAAAGTAGTTCTGCTTTTGGTGAGGTAGAAAATGTAGGCAAAAGTGTAGGATTCCGCGTTGGTTTCATTAATAGTCTGTCCCCCCAAAAATTGTACATTAGCCATCTTTAAAAGAAAAAAAAAAAAGCTGCCACACATATCTTCATTCTAAGTTTGCAAATACTTTGGCTATGCAATTGCTTTGGTGCAGTGTGGTTGTGGTATCTGCATCTTGCTCTTGTGCTGGTGTTCTGCTTCTCACACCTACCTTTTCCTGCTCAGGAAATGTGCCCCAGTCTGTCTGCTAGGGAGTGGGGATGCTTAACAAGCCTGTTTTCTGCACTCTTCTGGGTACAAGTTTGAGCTCAGACCTCCTGAGTGCACCACAGCTTATTCACTATGGGGTCTAGTTCTTGGTCTTCAAACTACTTGTTAGTGCTACAGTTATTTTTGAACGATTTCAGCATAAGAGGACTTAATGTAATTTCTAGGATGTTGAAAACAGGAAATAGAAACTAGCTGTCAACATTTGAAAGGTATGAAGAAAGACTTAGTGTAATTAATTCTTTATTCATATTTTTGCAGATTCTGGTCCAAAATCAGAGTTTTGTTTAAGGCAAACTCGAACAGATGATGCGACTTTAATCTAGTGTGACTTGCCTGCATGTATTTTCGAGTGCTCAAAGGGAATTCACATTTGATTATTTGCACCATAGTGCACTGCATAAAATATTCATGGAAGTGTCACTTTTCCATAGGTGGCACTCCAGGGCAAAGACAGGGACTTTGGACATTTTTAAAGTAATAAGTATGAAATGCAAGTTGAAAAAAACATATGCTGTTTGGTACTGGTGTCCTGCAGCAACTGACAAATCATTTTTAGACCGGCAAAACATGATTATACCTGTATTGGTTTTGACAGGAGTTCAGAGTTTGGTAGCTAAGGTTACTGTAAGAAGTTTATGCAAATCAGAAGAGTGTAAGCAATTAAAAAGAATGACATATCCTCTAAAACTACACTCTAGCTGCTGGACTATTAATGTTTGGTATCTGGCGTCTTCAAATGTGAATCTACAGAAGCGTTACACAGTCTAGTTGTGTGAAATGATGTGAACCCTGTAAAAGTTACAATGTAGCTTCCCTGGGCTTGGGAGACTCCAGCCTTTTTCTGAATTTCCACTTTGAAGCTGATGTGTTCTAGAGTAACCAACCACTTGGAATACAAACATGTTAGTGATTTTAAACAAATCCAGAGACAAATCCTGAACACTAGTGCTAATCAGAGTTGGATACTGGGAACAAAACTAAGAATGTATGATGTATTGAATAATGTGTTTGTATCTTGAGTTTGGTTATATGCATTACATCAAATTTCAGATTTGTTTTTTATGCACAATGTTATGGACATTTTGATACATAGCTCTATAAGGTGTTCTGCAAACATGACTAACTCATATATTTGCTGTGTTAGAAAATAACTTCGTATAATAGCAATTTCCAAACTGAACTTTCATGGTTTTTATAGTACAGCACAGAGCAGGAAGTTTTGTAAATCTATTTTAAGTTTCTCAGTTGAGAATTCTATTAAAACCTAAAATAGAAATGCAGGATTTTTCATGGCAGTTTCAAAGAGGGAAATTGAGAAGCTCATTCCTTTTTTTGTAAAGCAACATTTATTTTTAAATATTGATTCTCAAGCTTTCATTTTTTTGAATGCTTAATCTTATTAATTTTGCCTTGATAGGTATCTTTGAGGTCCTCAAAGTGATGCACAAACTGGGGGTGGACCTTGATGCAGAAACATATACAGACTATGTTTTTAAAAACTTTGCTGATACTGAAACTGCCCATGCCCAGCTGAAGGTGAGTTTACATGTAAAATATGTAAAAATGACTATTACATGGCTTCTTATATTATGTTCTCTGTGAAGGCTTTAGATCCCAGTAGTGCTCCAAACATGAACCTGGTATGATGAAGCCTGTTCAGAATATTTAGAGTATTTTTCAAACAGTTGTTGCACTGGTGGTTTGTTTATCATGTCTTTCTCCTGCTGCTTTTCTTTTTCTTCTTCAGAGCTAACCAAAATATTTTGCTCCAGACCTAGTAGCTTTCTGTTTCCTTAAGTGGAAAAGTAAATGAATGAATAATGCCCTTATTTTTTGCTGAGGATTGGAAGTACTACAATTGTTTCTGGTGAATATTTTTTTTTTACTTGCTAAAGAATTGATAATTGGAGACCAAATTTAACTGTTCCAGTCTTTCTGCATTTCATAACTTTGTCTCTTGCAGTTGATTTCAATAGAAAATATTTTTATCAGTAGCAACTCATTTGGCTGCCGTATAGACTTCTGCAGAGCATTTTCTATGTTCTCAGCAGCTACCAGCTACCTTTGGGAAGGAAGTGTTTAAAAATACGAAGTATCAGAAGGTCTCCTCTGTCTGAAGTTCCA
Organism: Aleadryas rufinucha; assembly: GCA_013397815.1. Classification (NCBI taxonomy): domain Eukaryota; kingdom Metazoa; phylum Chordata; class Aves; order Passeriformes; genus Aleadryas; species Aleadryas rufinucha. The sequence goes on from VZTH01003609.1 coordinate 23,855, forward strand.
TGATTGATTGCTTTTTCTCTAGGAAAATGGCTGCCTGTTTGAAAGTGTTGGGCTCTACATAGCAGAACTAAGAAGCGAAGGTCTGCGGGGGAGACTGGACAACGTTCTTTCTATAAGTGAGTATTTTTCACGTTGCATGTTACTGCATACTTGGTGGTAGTGTTGATTGGTTGTAGCCTAAGAGATTTACTTGTATTCATATGTGAGGTTTCAAGATACGTGGGGAACTTGAGCAAAGTGCTTATCATCTGAGGTCTTCTGTGATGACTTGTCAGATTGAAACTACCAATTCTGAACCATAAATCATAGTTTAATTCTTCTTTGCTATTGAACCTGGCCATAAGATTTACATATTTGCAAATAACAGCTTTACTGTGATTGTGACAGGAATGTGACACTCTTGTACTTAGAGAGCTTAAGCAGAGAGTTTTTCTCAACGCTGTGAGGTGGTTGGTGCTGGGATTGCTTTTGTTTGCAGCATCAGTGACTACAGAATGTGAGGAATGATACAGCTCTGAAGTACTACAGAGTTACTAATGAAAGAACCAGTTTTAAAGAACTGATGGGCACTGACATTAACCTGAGGGTGTTCTGCTGATCTCTTGGTTGTGGAAGTTGTGTATAAATGTGATTGGTTAATTAGGCATTGAATTGTAGCGTGTTTAAGAAATTGTTCCAAAGACTGTTCTGATGCTCAGTGCTTGCAAAAGTAAATTTACGTCATTTACTAAATGTATGGGATGGGATAATTTGCTTGGTTAAGTAGGGATATGTGATTCTCTTCAAAGTTTAAATAAATAGTTTTTATTTGCCTAGAGATGTTAATAAAACACCTAAACTTGGGCTAAATCTGATACAGAAAGATCTCCTTGTAAACAACAGTTTTATGTGTCCAAGGCTGAGGGAAAAGCTTAAGCAGTTGTTTGCTGCAGTTGACATTAACTGTTTTATTTAACAAATATGGAAATAAGTTGTGTATACACCGTGACTCTGGGAAGCCGTTGTGTTGCAGATGAGGAAATTGAGTAGTTACTAATCACTTGTTTGATTTTGGTATTGGAGAGTTATCAAGTAGTGGCTCTTCAAGATTCACCTTACATTTTTGCCACTATTTTGTTTGGTTTTATTCCAAAAAAAAGAAAAAAAAGAAAAAAAAAGAAAAAAAAAGCATAAACCCAACCACTGACCCTAAAAAAATGAAGTACCTAAAATAACTTTGAAATTTTTTTCAAAGCAAACTGTTTATATAGAGCAATGAAATTTCTTCTGCAATGTGAAAGAGTTTGTTGGTTTTTTTCTCCATGAAAATGTAAACCCCTCTACTCATTTTGGTTAACTGAAATAGGCTGGTTTTAATGTGTTGTAAGACACAAATGCATGTATGCCTGGTATATGGTAAATGTATATGATATCAAAAGTATGACGCAGGCACATGTAGTAGCTTGAGTTCTGTTTTACTGTCATGAAATTAGTATCACATAGTATATTATTTAGCCATTGTCTGTGAGTTGAATTTAAATCTTGTAGTGGTATTTCTGTTTACAAAGACTAGGGTTAATTCATGGAGACATATCAAATTTCTTTGAACTTGAGCTTTAAAGGAAGCTACTCCGTAAATAGTTTACCAAGCTGAAATGAATGCTAGTAAATCTAATTAGCACCTATGTGATGATAAGGCACAGATATTAAACAGCTGATTTTTTTTTTTTTTGACTTGTCTCCTTTTGCAGTATTACAAAGAGGGAAAAATAGATGCAGTATGGAAAATAGTTTGAGGTTGTCTCATCAGTGTAGTCGGAGGAGGCGAAGGTTGGTTGTTAATGCTGGCTGCTATCTAAGTGTATTGATTCAGCTTCTCATGCCTTATAATGTATAGATTTCTGCTACTGACAAGATGAAAACTCTGAAGCATCAGCTGAGGAATCTGGGCACATAAGGCAGCGTACATGAGAGCCGCTTTTTCCCTTTATCATGCCGTTCCATTCCACTTCATTGTCAGCCCCTTGATTTTCTCAGACTTGTTTGTTGCTAAGGAAACCAGGTTGCCGATTGTCAGCAGCAGCTGAGCATACTAAGATGCTTTTCTGCTTGTCTTTTTATGAGCAAAAAGTTTAATATACTGCTGGAGGAGAATTTGTATTGAGGGTGTCTTGAAATCAACTTTCCCTGAGATTTTCAAACAAAAAGAAATATTCCAGCATTTAAAACTGGAGTTAGACTAAGGAAGTGCTCTTAGCATGTTCTTGCCTTTGACTTCCCAGGTTCCTTTAGAGCTAGTGTTTTTATTTGATTATCTTCTACCATGTTGCAGCCCTTGCTGAAGGGGCCCTGTGCAGTCAGGTTTTTACAGCAGTTAATTCCATTGTGATGCTGAAGTGAGATGATGATAACTTCATACAGGACATAAATGCACCCACTACTGTATTTTTTTTCTTTGCTGGTCTGCGGTGCTGGAATGAGAGACAGCAATTCTCCAGGAAGAAGGTAGAATGATATGGAATATTTAGCCAAGAAATGATGTAAAGATGGGGACATGAAGCATAACTCTAAATGACCTCTCAGGGACGTCTAATTTTAAGTGATTTTGCAGTTTCCTTTGTGTTCAAATATTACTGTAAATACCAACATGTAGAACTGTGTATTTGTCTCTTTTTTTCCCCCTTAGATTTAATTTAATTCAGTGGGTAGCACTTCAGATGGAACTACTTTTTCTTTCTTGTCAGGGAATTTACACTAGCAGAAGCAAACACCTAAAAAAGTGTTGTGCCATTGATTTTTGCTTGTATTTTTTAAATTTTGTTTTTATTATTATTTAAAAAATAAAAGGCAAAATTTTAAAACCTATTTTAAGGCAGGTATTAAGTCTGAAACAATTAGCAAACCGTTTGCCTTCAGTGGATCTTTTTTTTTTCCAGCACTAATATCTCAGGTTTTCTTGGTTAGGATTGTTTGAGGTTTGTTCTGCTTTTTGGAATTGGTCTTGTAGTTTCTTACAGATAAAGATGCTTTATGCAATTAATAATTTGTGTAAAAAGCTAGTGTATTAACTTGACATTAAAGGCAATGTAGAGGGAAAACTCTCTCTCTGAATATTTGATTGCTTTTGAAATGGATCAGATTTAAATAAAACCAGGACTGTTTCAAATACTTTAAATTTTGATTTATAAATGTGTGTCAGCATTTAGCAAACTATCAAAATAGCTTCTGATGATGGTCTGTTTCCATGACCTACTGAGTTGTTGCAGTTCAGGGATTTTTTTGACAATGACTATTGAGAAACATTGCTTTCATTTACAGTGTCTTCAGCAAACACACCTGCTATTGATTGTCGTCTGTTTAGAAACAGCCTCATTCTGGGTTTTAGAAGGTAAGGTTGTTATATGAATACTTTTTTTTTCCTCTGTACCAAAGTTTCCTCTCTTTTTGGTCTTGTTGAGCACGAGTCTGTCCAGATTTTTGCCCCCTGTTCCATGTTTTAAAAATAGCATTCCAAGTCTGGTAGGGGATACTGATACCCTGCTTTTCTCATTTTCCTTGCCTCTGCTATATATGAGAATGCACTTGAAGCATTATATATAGTAGATTAAAAAGAATTTCACTATTCTTTCTTCTGTGGTATTTGCCAGTATATAAACTTAGGGGAGTAAACATCTGGGAGTTTATCTTTATTCACTTTTTTTTATAAACAGCTATGCTAATGTAAGATTTCACTAAAGATTATCGCTATTAACCAGTAAATAATAGGATGCTTGATGAAGACGAAACACCAGTAGGAGCCTGGCATATTCTGCTACATCTGCTAACTTTGTGCCCTCTGGGTTAATATGGCTCCTGAACACTCACATGTAACTCCTAGTTCTGAGCTGCATTGCCAGGGCTTTGTATTCACAGCCATATGGTCCCGTTCTGCAAGGAATGTTCCTTGTGCACTTGCGAGGTTGGCTTAAGCTTATGCAAGTGCATGCGAATTAGCTAGCACTTCTATCATGCACTGCATGCCCCAGTCAAACATTTAGCACTGGGAATGATAGGTTTTGTTTTCAGCATGCCTACACCCCAGGGAACAAGAGAAGTCACTTAATATTACTCAGGACCAGGATATGAAGGCTGATTTTGTTATTTCCTGGAATTTTGTAATGAGTATGAGTTAGAACTGTGTTTGGGTTGGATATTAGTAAAACATAACAAGTGAATATGACCAAAATAATTTCCTAGTAAATTGCATGTTCTATCCCATGGTCCTGTTGTATCATGGGAAAAGGGGGAGAAAAAGCAAACCAGTGTTGAAATTTGGTGTCTTAGCTAGGCCCTACCTGGCCTTGGCATCCAAGGGATAAGTGAAGTAATGTTTTAGATCCAGTAGGAGTATATTGCTATTCCTTTGAATAGTCAGCCCCTGAATGATCTGTTTCATGTGTATTAATTCAAGTAACAGATTTTCTAAACACATTTTCTCTCTGTAAGTATAGATACATATCCAATTGAAGTAGGACTTTTACTGGAAAGCAAACCTTGCCAATGTTTGGCACACACAACCAATGCTAGCCTGAAATATCCCTGCCACTGGGGAACTATGCAGGTGTGCAGAATGGGATTTAAAGTATCTTTACAATGTCATCATCTTGCTAGCAAACTAGTTGCTAAAAATCATAGTCTCCTCAAGTGAAACAGTTACTCCCCTCATAGGGGGAACAGTTCCTACTGTTATGGGACATCTGGGCTAAAAAGTCAGAATTCTCATGGAAATTCAGGTTAGGGGTCTTTTGGTGTGATTTTTTGGGGGGTGAGGTGGTGGTGGTTTTTTTCTCTTTTTACTTCAGCTGTCCTTGCCACTTTTAAGTGTGGCATACGTTTTGTTTATCTGTTTTATATTACTCTTTTGTTTGCCTTTCTTGCTACCTGGTTTCAGACACTGTGTACAAGGTTACCTGCATCTAGATTTTACCCTTACATTATCTCTGAAAGCATGTCCACTCATGTTTCCTTTTCTGTTTTAAACTTAATGGCTAGAACAGCCTAAGCATGAAACTTGAGGGTATGATAGGAGAGAAGAAAAGAACATTTGTAGGTTTTGTAAAGACCACAGCAAAATTTTATGGCTAAATGCAGGTCTTGAGTGTTCAAATGAACAAAGTTCAGGATTGGAGTACGAAAGTACAGGGTAGGAATGCCAGGGACACATGAACAATGTCTGTGGCAGACTGGTTTATGGATTTCTGTTGAAACTGCTCTTCTCTAGTAACTGCTTCAAAGTATTCCCATTCTATTTGCCTGATGTACCATTACTATTTCAGAGTCAAGTACTTTAGGAAATTGATGCATTTGATATCTGCAGTTCATTGTCATCCTGTCAGTGGTGGAGTGAGTTCACCCAACAAAGCTTAACTTACCTCACAGATGGCATTTTCTTTTCCCTCTGTGTGGACCTGCATTTGACTCATTTACAAATACAAGTGGCAGTTGCACAGAAAGAATAAATGTTTCATAGGCTTGAATCTCCTAAATAAAATCCTAAACTTCTGTGAATGCTTTCAAGTTTTTGTGCATATGTTCACACTGACATCTTATTTTCCTCTAATGAGAATTACAGGAAGATAAAATCATGTCATAAGTCTGTGTTCTCTTACCCTTGCCTATGTTAATGCTGTTTTATAGTTGTTGAAAAGTTACAGTTCTTGAAAAGTTGCAGCTTCTAATTAGAGTTTGGAAGTTCTATGAATTGCAGGAAAACATCAGGTTTTTAATACTGGAGACAACTGGTTTACATTAAGATGTCAGGGGTTTTATACTTTAGTGAACTGGTTGATGTGATTTTTGGTTGTAACCTCATGATGTACAGAGAAGTGTTCTTCCCCAAGTTCTGTTTCAATCTATGAGGGGAGAAATTATGTTTTGTTCTCTACTTTTTAAAATATTATGTGTTTCTCTCACTATAATGACCATTATACCTTAAGAGGTTTGATTAGTTTCTTTTTTTTTTGCATAGTATAAACGCACCAATAGTTGCCTGTAGTTATCTTGGTGTATTAAAAGTCTAATGCACAGGAGACCCAGATTTTTTTTTCTAGCAAGTTTCACGTCTCAAGTATTTTTCTATGTAAAGTGCAGCTTGAGTGAAGCTTATTTTCTTGAAATGCTAAATATAGAAATTTAAAACAAAAAAATACAATTAGGATATGTTAAAAAATTGAACTAAGACCAAAGCAAAAACACTTTCTAGTTGTAAGTGATCTATTTGAAATGTTGCATTATTTTAAGGTTTTAGCAGAAATTATGACCATATCGAGTATAGTAAAAAGTCTTAAACTTACTCTATACAAAATTAGTTTAAACAGTGTGTTGCAATGATTGTATTTTAATTTTATCTAAATAAGATCCTCAGTGTTAATGTTCTGTGTTGTTTTAAAGAAAGCTACAAGAGTAAAATCATTTTATTGCTTTTAATTTGTTATCCTTTGCTGCCCTCTTCAGCTCAGATGATGTACATCTATGGAGCAAGGTAAGTGGAGAAAAAACTGTAAATATAATCAAGATTCTCTAGGCATTGCATGTTTATGGTGCATTATTGTAAATCTGAATTCTGAGACTGAAAATTGTAGACCTGGTTAATTTGAGCAAAGCTTCTGTCAGTGGCAGACTGTACAAGTGTATCAAATTGAGTTTTCAAATTGGACAGTTAAGTGAAATTGTGAAAAAACTAGTGTGTTATCATGTCATGTAGCTTATGCTGCTGCGATTTCTAGATCAGTGTAGGTACAGCCGAAGATGGTTGTAGCTTCTGGAACAACGTCTGCCACGGCTGTGCCATCTGACATCAATTCACTTTCCTGCCCTCCCTAAACTTTCTTCCTATCCTCACACTAGTGCTAATAAAATAGTAAGGCAGACTTAGTTTTTCAAAAGTTTCTGTTATATGACTTAAAGCATTGATGTCAAAGCCAGATAAAAGCAATTAACTGGATGAAATCAAAGGGAGATTACTGATCATATTGCTGACCCTATGTTAGGGCTACATTAGAAAGACACGGCAATATAACTTGGTCAATAAATTTTTCACAGCATTAGAATAGAGGAGATGTTGGCAGATACTGCTTTGGATGTGGTTTCAGATATTGGGAAGGGATGCACTGTGCTTTTTGTTGTTACTCTTCAATACTGTAACTGCTGACTAATAAAAGTACATTTTAGATTTTGCGAAGAAATCCTAGAATGAAATGGAAATAGGTATTTGGAAAGTCACTGATCAATGATTTGCATAAAATCAGTATAGGACTTTTTGCATTTTACCACCTTTTACTGTTATGTGATGATTCTGGTAAGAAGATGTTTTTGTCTGCTCCCTCTATCCTTCCTTTTTTGCATTAGAAAAAAAAAATGAGAGCAGGGAAAGAAAAAAGGGGATCTCTTATTGGTTCCATTATGAAAATAATTTTGAAGGACAGTTACAGAGCTGAAGTAATGGTGGTCTGCATGTGAAGTAATACCTAGAGTTAATTCTGCCCTTCATCACAATGCAAGAAAAACAAATTTTGTTGAATTCACTAAATTTAAGAGTATATACATGCATTGAACTTCTAAAATATGAAATGCTAACTTGGGGAATAAAGAGACACTTAGAAATAATGTTACACATTTTTTTTGGCAATTCATCCCTGTTAGTGTTCTGATATTTGATTCAAAAGAACTGTTATGACTTCCTTGGATTTTATTGCAGTGTGTATTGATTTGTCATAGGAAGATGAGGGGAAAAGGGAAGAAAAAAGCTGTAGTTTTACTGTGAACAGTGTCCATGATGTTGGTAGAATGAAAAATAATAGATAAGATATTCACTTGCACATTTGGTATTTTCTGGCTTTATTTATCCATTTTCATCGACAGTTGAAGGTGAGGGTTCCTTTTCTTTGGTCATTACTTAAAACACAGCACTTTGGCAGTGAGACCACATCTCCTGACTTCTTCGAGATTGCAGTCTAGAATCATGGGAGATAAAACAAAAATTCTTGAGACACTTACAATTTCAGTTTTTAACTGAAGATTTAAATGTTAAAAAATATTTAATTTCCTTAAGAACAGTAAAATGATTTTTAAAGTGATGTTGTTTAGGTTAAGTATTTGTAGGTAAGGTGTGGGGGCTTTTGGGTAAATGCTTCTTTTCTTTCAAAGGAAGTAAATCTATATATTTCTTTGGTTTGCATGGTGGATAAAACAAGTGCTAAATGTAGTTGAATGCAATTAATTTTTATGAATGCATATTTTGTCATTCAGAATTGCACTTATTTACAACAGCTTATTTACAACTAGCTGTACTAGTTATCTTAATTCTAAAAGAGCATGTTAAATGATGTTCCTTTTTTTTTTGTATTTGCTTCTTTCAAATATAAATAAAAAGAAGCTTTATAGGACAATTTCAGCCTTTTGGTAAATTGGAACATAATTGTAGCATCTTCAGTAGTGACACTGCTTAATATTTGCTTTAAGCAGTGTCTTAGGATAGCTAACTTCCTGTAGAATGATATATAAACAGAATACTAGAGTGTTCTCTGTCTTAATGCTATACCTCAGAAAGCATTTCTGTTTGCAATATTTTTTCAAGAAAAACCTATTATTTACCAAAAAAACCCTTTGTGTTTCTTAGGGAATGACTGTGATGTGGTAAAGAATAATATTTTAAGAGAGAGATGCTTTATTATTTTGAGAATTCAATTTCAGATACTATTTGTCCTTGCTTGCTTCTTTTGGCTGCAATGTACGATTATTGTGTCTTACCAGATAACAGAACTGTTGTACAAGGATGAACGTTATTGCCTGACGCCTCCAGGACCAACTGGTAGAGTTTCAATTTCTATGATTGTAACTTATCCACAAATCCGTTCTTCTGTGTAATGATGGGTTTGAGGGATTACAACAGTAAACACTGATTGCTTCTTTTTGAAAGTGAAATTTGAAAACATGTTGGGTAAAATCCTGATTCAAATAATCAGAGCATATTCTCTGAGATCCACGAGATTTTTTTTTTTTTAAGAATTACAAAAAAAAAATCTTGCTGATAATGATTTATTTTTCTAAATTTATAGATCAAAATGGAGATTTAGAAGGAATAGAGTATCAGTGCTTAAATACTTAAAAAAAAAAAAAGGCTGTCTTTCAACCTACTTTTACCTTTAGTAGCTCTTCTGATTTTTGTGAGCCAAAATGGTACTTAATATCCCAGATCTTCTACCTTGAAATAAGTATATTTTTTTTTAAAATGTGGTTTTTTTAATAAAGGTTTGTTTTTTCCCCCTCCTTTCTGAGCCAGAGGGGCAAGGAGGTATGGGAACAGTTAACCTTTGAGAAGACAATACTTGATGCTCTTCCTGTTCTTGGAAGGGCTACAGGACCCCATATATTTTTGCACGGCATAGATAAGAAACTTAGCACTATTTGCTGAAATCTGTTCATCTTGAATTTCATTGGCTAATAGGCAGTTTCTTCAGTGTTAGTTGCTCTAATGGTTAAAATATTTTTGTATGCTGTTGTATTAATATTACAATACTTAATGTAGCTTGGTAATGGAATATAATGGGTAAAATGTACAGAATAAATATGCAAAGTGTTAGAAATCTGTTTTTTCTTTTGAGCAATGACAAAATATTTGTGGCAACTATTTGGGGTAGCAGGCAGGAAAGGGGGGGAAGGCCTTGGGCAGTACCACTTCTGTCACACAGTAGTGGAAAAAAATAGATTGAAGTAAGATTCTGTACTGAAAAGCTGTCACTAGGTCTGAAAATAATTAATATTCCTTTCACTCACCAGTTAGATATGTGCTCCCAAACCACATAATCTCTATGCCTCAGTGATCATTGTTGCCATTTCAGAGCCTCTCATCAGGGTGACATCTCACACCAAAATGATTTCTTATAAATTAATCTTGATAACATGACAGTCTCGGTAATTTTAGTGGAATGCTTTCTCTTGTTTTTTTCCACAGAAGCTGTTGGCTATTTTCTTTATCACTTGATTGACAGCATGAGTGACTCAGAGGTACAGGCCAAGGAGGAGCGTTTGAGACAATACTTCCATCAGCTGAAGAAGATGGTACCATTTCATTTTTTGCTACATAATGCCTGTCCTGCCTGACATGTATCTATTAGGTTTGAAATTGCTGCTTTTAAGTACAACCAGGCCACTTCTCAATGACATGCAAGAGCTGGAGACTTGAATTACGTCTGAGATAATTTCTGTTAGATGAATTTCAGTTTGGTTGTGTTTCAAAACTCATATAATTTTTTTCCCCACCTCTTGGTACAGAATATAGTTATCCCTGCAACCCACTTCAGCGGCATTTGCAGACTGCTGGACTCCTCTCAAGTTCCTGAATTAATTAAGGTCTGTGGTTCTATAGCAATTACTTTGAATCTAAAAAATCTCTGAATGTATTCTCCTTTGGAAAATAAATATCTTCATGCAGTGATTATATGTAAGCCTTTTAACCTTTCCATGATTTTTCACTGTTGAAGCTGGTTTCATTTCTAATGTGAAAGGGATACGTTTAATAAGTGCTGTTTCAAGTCAGTGTAATAATGCTGCAGAACACAGCTTTTTTTTACCATTGCTATTATATAATTACCTTGAACCTTTTTAGTATGATATGCTTACTTAGAGATTGAACTTTGGGGGGGATTAGTGATATTTTTGTTTTACTGAATTTCAGGATGCAAGGCTACTGTGTCATAAAAAATCCCTGCCTACAGACAACATTCCAGAAGTAAGTAAATTCACAGATAGCTATGCTCATTCTTACTGTAATAACACTGTTTGGATATGGGGTTTAGATGAAGTGTAATCACTAGCTTTCAGATCATGGAAGTATATTAACGTTACTTAAATCTACCATTTGAAGTTCAGAGGTTGCTTTCCAGAGTAGGAGTAAAGGCTGTCCAGATTTTCACATAGACCTGATACTTGACCTTGGAGTTGGCTGAGGTTTCATGCCTCAGTTTCCCTGTCTGGTAAATAATTTTTTGAAAGTTCTAGTTAGTTAACAGTAGTGGTGTGAGGCTTAATTCATGCTTGTAAATTACAGTGATCCACTTGAGTGGCAGGAACCATATAAATCCATACTGGATCTAATGGTTGAGTGTCAAGTCTTTACATTTCTGATCTGAGCAAAGTAGAGATGGAAAAAGAAACGGGCTTCTGTTCCCTACTTCCCTGAATACAAAGAACGGAGTGTGAGAGAAATAGTAGTGTTGACCTTTGTAGATAGGCGACTTAATGTTGGGGGTTTTTTTTACTGTATTCTGACTCAAGTCTTCAATTAGTATGTACTATTTAAACAGATAAAAGCACCTTTAATGATTAAAAAATTTCTTCGAGTATGAAAGAAGAGGATTATTTTGTCTGTCTTTTATTAAAGTGATCCGACAAGTTGTTCAGGGAAGGGTGTTTTTGCAATTGACATTCTTTCTGTTACCTCCATTTAGAGTGCTAAATCTGACGTGTCTGCTTTGGAGAAGAAGCTAGAAACACGAAAAGCTGAAAACCAGCCTATTACAGATGTCTTGAAACAACTCATACATGCTCTTTGTGAAGAAGAGGTATCTTAAGCAATGCAGAGATAATTGGAAACACATAGCTATATTTTTAAAGGGACATAAATGACTGTGTTATGGAAAGACATAGTTAAGCAAAGACAAGTGCAGTGCTTCAGGTTTCATGGTTTGATGCTTATAAATCAAACATAAGTGCAAAAAGCAATTAAATCAAAAGGTTAACTAATTTCAGCAACACCTTGAATGGCATGTTTTGGGGTTGCTGAAGTTTGTTTACAATAATCTGCAAAGTGAATGATAGTAACAGCTGTGATAGGTTTATCATACATGCCAAATGTCCTTTCAAGCCATGGCTCCGGTCTCTTATATCTAGATTGTCAAGCAACTGATACATGCACTAGTCATTTGCAATTCAAATATTACTAGGTTGTTAATGCAGGGATTGAAATTCCATTTTCCTGCAGGAGGAAAGCTCTTCTGAGATAAAGGGTCTCTTGCCTTCATTCGGCAGGCGTCCAGCTGTAGTTTACATTCATTTAGTGTGTGTCTGTAATTTGTGGGGTATCACCACACTTTTGTTCAGTTTCTTGTTCAGTATGATCCTGCCTATAAAGCTGTATATATAGGAACAGTAACAGTTGTGCAGATGATAGCACAATATTCTCTGTTGCTACGAACACAATTTAGGAAGAGTTGTGTATCTCAGCTGTGTATCTCTACAGTTTTGCATATGAAATAAGCCTAGATGCAAACACCATTGCAAGTTCACAGTGGTCAAATGTATGAATAAGAATTTATAGAAAAATAAGCTTTCTATGGAATTATTAAGTAGTTTCTTATTCTTTAGAAAGTAGTTTTGTTATGTGTTTGGCAGTGTACCAGGTGAAAATGATTATGAATTCCAAATAAATAAGAACTGTTTTAGAATATGGGTTAATCGTGTTCATGGTCTCTGGATTAAAAAAAACCCAAGTCTCTTACATTAAAAAATACAAGAAATATAAATGCAAAGCAAGAAAATTTATTTAGAAGTCTATTCTCAAATTAATGTAAAAGATGTTTTACAAAAATAATGTTTGCAAAACAGCTTTCACTCTTAAAATTTGCTAAAGCATTACAGCACTGTGTTTTCGTATGTGATCCTACACTACTGAAAGCACTAAAGCAGTCATGTAACTGCACACTGAATGTATAAGATTCATAATGTCAGATTGACTTTTCCTCTAGTTCACATCTTTGCTTTGTTCCTTTTTTAGAATATGCAAAAAGCCCTTGAAGTGAAAGCCAAATACGAACCGGACATGGTTGTCGGTGGCTATGCAGCCTTAATAAATTTGTGCTGTCGACATGATAATGTAGAAGAGGCAATGAACCTGAAAGAAAAAGTGTAAGTACACCGGCACTGAAACATGTCACAGAGATTTATGCTGATACACAGACCTTGTTGAATTAAGTAGGTTGAGTATTAACCCCCTCATCCATTTTTAATTAGTTTTCCCCAACAATGTATGTGCATTTAAAACAGTCATGGGTGTGGTTTTTTGAAACAAAAAATTTGCTTTATGTAATTGAATATTAGAAGCAGCTACTTTGTGTGGTCAGTAATTTTTTTTTTCTTTTTATTTTGAAAAAGACAGATTGCAACATAAGATGTCTTATTTTTATTTTAAACATACATAGTGTCTGAATTGAAGTTTGGCTTAATTTGCAGTTAAAAATAGGTACCTGTATTGTGCGTTAGAAAGCACCTAGAATGTGTTCAGAATGCAGGACATCTGTAATTGTTTTTAGAATAGCAGTGCTTGAGTAGCATTATTTTAAGACTGTCAACAAGCATTCTACTTTAAATTTTTATATTCAGTTCTTTGTATCTTGGCTGTAAAAATTAGCTCCCAGCTAAAACATGCTGTGCATGGCTTAGCCTGGAGCAAATTCTTACAGATGGTCCTTCTATTTGCCCCTTTATTTTTCCCTCGAAAGGCTCCTTTTGGTTGGATGCTATAGCAAATCGAGAACAAGTTATATGTGACTTTCAGGTTCTCTCTCTCACCTGCACCCACAAAGTCCTTGCTTAGGTTTTGCAGTAGGTTGGTGGGCAGGTGCTCATTACACCCTGCTAGTGTTTGAAATTATGTGAAACAACTGGGCTGTGAATACCACAAATTTTGCCCCTCTACAAATAACGGTTGTGTATTGGCTTTGGCTGCACTTGTGCTCTCACACAGTCCCCAGAGTGAGCTTGCGGGAAGTGAAATTCAGTCTTCTGCTGAAGTTCCACTGTGTTAATACATTTTTACTGACCTGCCTCAAGTGTAGCCTCATATTGCAAAGAAGTGTCTCTTTGGATTGTTATAAAAAGAAACAGCAGAGGAGGAATTAACTTTTAGTACTTCCAGAGAAAAGAAGCAACACGCAGCAGAAACTTCAAAATAGTGCCTTTTAACTTAGGTGAATAGTTTCAATCTCTCTGTTGAAAAGAATATAGCCCTTTTCCAGTCATCTGCACTGTTTCTTCCCAGGCTTCTGAAAAATACCCTATTTTATGCAATAACTACCAAATAATTAATTAAAGCATCTGACTCTTTCTCAGAAACATAACCTTTGGCTTTTGAGGGTGGGAAGGTGTGTGGATAATATTTTTAAATCATGTTCTAATGGTGCATCTTTTAAATTTTATCAGATTTTTCCTTTAAGACTTACTATCATTTTTAGCTCTTAGTGCTGTTGTTGTGTTATGTACTTTCAAAAATAAATCTTTAAACTGAAGCTATAAAATGTGAACCTCTGTTGATACAATTCTTAATGCTTTAATTTCTAGCTTCCCTAAGAATTCACCTGTTGCTCTTGACAGCGGAAAGTACGTAGCACTGGTAGAAGTCTTAGCAAAGCATGGTAGACTAGAAGGTAATCCATTTGCTTCCATTGTGTGTTTCTGCTATATAATAAAGGTATCTTGCCTCAAGAATAAAAATGTGAGTTGATATTAATGGTATATCATGTCCTGAAAAGTGCTTGAACATTTTGCATACAAATTTGCATGTGAATTCAACCAGAGATGCTTGGACAGTGCAGGCCATTAGTTTTAATGGATTGGCAAGCTTGTCATTTACATTTGCACAGCTCAGTGCTTTTTGCATTTCTGCAGCTAGTTTTTATTAGCATTGCTGTTTGGATTGAGTTTGAAGATCATGACTTATGGCACAAATTGCGTATGTGCCTAGACTAATGGCTTTGTTTTTGCTTAAGAAGGTCTGAAGGCTGAACATAAAACCTATAAACATAACCTTCTCATAAGAGCCAAGTACTGCAAAAAAATAATTTAACTTTCCATAAAGTATATATTTTTCTGTTACTATTCTTTTTTGTGTTTGGTATTGAATTTTATATTCAATCTGTAAACTGCCTGGAAATTTTGGCTTTTTTTAATGAGTGTTCTGTAAACCGCCTATTTTCTATTTCTAGATGTTTGCATTAAGCTGTTAGCTCTTTCATTTTTGTAATTTAGTCTAATATAATTTTGTGGTTTACGTGGTTTGGTTGATCTTTAAAAAGAACTCTAAGACTGTCATTAACTTTAAAAGGTGATTCTGAATATTGAGTTCTCTGATTTTGTAGAGTAATAACTACACTAACACAATAAAACATGGTCCAAGCCTAGACAGAAAATATAACGGTTTTATTTAAAACATTGTGAAATAAAGCAAAAAAGCTAATATAGTTTTTTTCATGTAAGATCTGCCTTTGAAATTTGTCTTGGCCTTTTATTAAGCTTGCTGTTACAAAAATAAAAAGCAAAGCTGATTTGTCCAAATCATAATAAATCAGATCATGTCTATGTCTACATTAAGCAGTTTGAAAATATGAGTTTTCTTTTGAGAGCATAAATGTCCCTCAGAAAATAAAATAATTCATAAATGTAGCCAAATGTAAAGTGGTCAAAACATTCTGTCTATGCAACAATTAGGAACATTATAAAAATGCACTTATTCCATATACAAAAATGTTTGTTTCTGCCTTACTAATGAAGCTTAATGAACCTAATGTTTTAACATGCAGTCTGTTAGAAAGCTTTCATTGGCTCTCCTTGGCTAATTAGTATCGACACAGCAAACAGGCCCTATCGGTATCAGACCATTAGTCTGGCTGTATATACAGTGTAAACATATCTTTATTATCTGGCCTCGTGACAAGCCATCTGCTGAAGAAACAATGGAGTGATTTAGCAGATGTTAGCATTGAACGATAAAAGCATCCATTTAGTAGAATCTTGCAGCTATAGGGCAGACTGTACAGGGTTACGTGGTGCAGAGTGGGCACACAGTTCCTATCTATAATTTGTAGTCAAAGTTGCAGCAAAATGATAAAACCATGCTATTGTGGATTTATAATTGTAGTCTCGTTTAGAAATGCAAGTAGTAATTAACTTGAAATCGGCATTATACACCAGAATTTACATTCCTGCTGGGTTTGAAATGCTGTTTTAATAGCAGTTTGTTTTCCCTACATGAAATTACCTAAGGGTCTTTTGTGTTGTTTCATTGTAGATGCTATTAACATTCTAACGGAGATGAAAGAGAAGGATGTTCCTATCTCAGGCAGAACAGTTGCATCTTTTCTCCGCATCCTTAATGCCGCTGCCATGCGAGGTGAAGTTGAAACAGTGAATCGATTACATGAGACCATTGCAAACCTGGGCTTGGTGCAAAGTGCTGCCCTTCATTCCCCTCTGATTACAGTTCACCTTGAAAAGTAAGCTATGCTTGGGCTTCAGATGGCACAAGTTATGATATTTATTTGTGTTCTGTGACCTGTGTACACAATTCACAGCTGCACATACGTGCGTGTCTGGAAGTGCTCACGCACGTGCAGTACTGAAGTGATCTTGGAGCAGTAAAGAACAAATATGTTTTCTTAATTTAGCTAAGTCTCTTTTCATCAGCTAGACATTGTGTCATGATCTCTGGGAACAACAGCTGTGTTTTATGGCCACATCAGAGATGAAGTGGCTATATGTTGGAATATGCTTATGAATTAGTTTGTTCTAAAGTCTGTTTGACGAGATAGCTATTCAGAGCATGATAGGTGCAGTCTCAGCTCTTGTGGTGAAGTGGAACATGTTTTCACATCAAAACAGCATTATTTTGCTGGTTCAGATATATCTCAGGTGAGTTGCAGGGTGGTTGCTGAACACTGGAGTATTTTTAATTCACTTAATTTAAACAATTAAATACCAGTGCCAGTAGGCTGCTGTGTTGCTGAATTTAAAATTCAAAGAAAATACTATCTGGTCTGTTATGTTTGAGGAGTTTTGCCTATATGTACTTCTAATACCATTTATTAGAGAAAAGGAATTTTGTACAGGCATTCTGGTGGGAAGTATCTTTAATTCCATGTGTCATATTCCTTTGTGTAAGTTTTTATTATGAGGTGTAGGATATTTGAATTAACATACGTATGAACTATATAACAATTTCTTACTAAAATTGAGGCAAGAATCCCTTTTCCTTTACCATATGCACAATCCTTTTATTATTCTTTTGTGTGTCACTTTTGTAGTTCCTGGATTTTCTACTCTTGCAACTAGAGTTTACGAATCAATTTCTCGAGATTTGGTTCATGTAAATGAAATGTTATTGGCAGAAATATAACACCTAGGAAATAAGTGAATTTTTCATAGTTTCATGTAAGTCAGCCATGTAGGGGTTTTTAGTTCTTCTGGGTATGCAAGGACTGTATAACATTTTCTGTGTTGAAAATTCTTGAAAAAGAGGTAACTCTTGGTAGATGTATGTACATTCTCTTTAAAAACAGTGTTTTAGTGAAGTGGTCAACAGTTAAGAATATAGTGTACATCTTCTCAGTCAGTGACTCTGCCTTGGTTGCATCACAAGCCAGGCAGATGTTTACAAAAGTAATTTAACTGCAATCATATGTAACTAATGTGTCGGAAAAATATCCGATATGCTTTGCAGTGTGCATAAGAGCAGCTGCATTTTACATAATTGCTTTATGCACATTGACATGCAAGTTGTACCTGATGCTCCTTGGGCTCTTTTCACGTGAGGTGTAGTGTATGATGATGTAGATAAAGGTGTGATCATGTGTAGATGAAAAGGGGGACAGTAATGAGCATTATTTTAATTTGATTCCACATTCTTCTGGATTGTAAGGTTTTTTTATAACTTTATAAAAAGGTTTTTTTAATTAACAAAGGGACTTTTGATGAGAGTAGATTCATGAAGCAGAAAGTAGTTCCAGACTGGAATTGTATGGCTAGAAGTCGTTGGTACACACCTGTATAGCTGCTAATATATTTCATATCTATAAATAAAATGCAAAGTAAGCTAATTACCAAGGGTGAGGGAGACTCACCCTTTTTCTTAGGGGTGGAGAGACTGTATCTTCTCTGATGGTAGACAAAATCTGGAAGGTTTTTCTGCATAATTTGCTTGGGAGAAATAACTGTATTTTCACTGGGGTGTTTGTTTGCTTGTTTGTTTTGGCACGCGGGAAGTGTTGTGAATTGGGGTTTGTTTGTTTTTCTTAGGTATCTAAGAGTTTTTTGAAAGTTATGAGTGACTGAAATAAGTGTTAGTCATTTCTTTCAGTAGTAATGCTTATTATTTGCCATCCTACAGCTCAGGTATCATGCTAAAATGTTGTCATTTTGCTACAGGTCATCAGCATGCCTCTGAAATTAGCTCTGGGGTATTTTTAAATGTTCCACAGCAGTGGTTGTACTAGTGTTTTGTGTTCTTAATTTATTTCAAACTTTTTAATTGCTTGTGAAAGAATCCGTGGTTTGCTTTTGAAAATTTCAACAATTGTAGGTATAAAATGTTTTCATCTACCCCTTTCTTCCACTCCTGAATATTCTTAAGTTCTTGTTAAAGAACTAGTAGTAGTTCTTGTGCAAGTTAAAAGTGGCAATTTTCAGCAGAGCGTGGAAAAGAAAAAAGCATTGATGATGGACAGCGTAACTTTACAAAAGCTGACATTCTAGTAGAATGGACATTTTGCCTTTAATATTTTGGGAAATACTTAACTGAAGTAACTAGAGAGAGGACTCATCCTTACCTTGGGAATTTTCTGACACTGAGTAAGGGGAACTATCCCCCTGCATTGAATCGTCTGATTTTTATTTATGACCCTGAACAGTTTCTCATGATAGGAAAATCACATTAAAAATTGAGACACTCCACATGATCTTGGTTTGTCATTTAATGTGATAAACCTTCCTTGGATTGTGTGACAAAAATCTGCAAGGATATAAAGAATTTGTTTTCTTAAAATACATCTTCTGAACCGTTTTTTCCAGCTGATAATAATTAGAAAAACTTGTGTTACCTACACCATGTAAAAGTTCTTAAGATTTTAAGGATTGTAGTTTTGGCTTAAGTTCTCTACCAACTCACCTTTGAGAAAAGAAACAAAAAAACATCTTCAGGTTTGAAATTTACTAATTCCTGTTATAAGAAGTGCTCTTAAGCAGAGGGAAGAAAATTTGCAGGTAAACTATGAAAGCACTGTGTTACAGACCAAGTTTAGGAGCAAAACGTTTTGTAGTTTTAAGTCAGGGAACACAAGCAATTACTATCTGTAAGGCTATAGTTGGGTTGTTTTTCTTTAAAAATGGTTAGTGTATTTTAATACAGCGTTGTCCAGCAAAGCATTATGTGCTCATTTGTCATTAATCTCATATAAACCCATTTTGATTAGTTTTGTATGTAGTAGATATTGCATTAATGCAGTGCCTTGACAATTTTCCTTCTGTTGCTTTCATGGATTTAAAATCACCTGTGATTTTTCTGAGATCATTCTGTAGCACTTAGAAGTTATTTGACTTTTATATGCACCTCTGAAAATAGGCATCTTTGTAAATTAAGTGGGATTTTTAGTGGGGGACACATCTCTCTTGTGGGGAGAGGTTTTTTTTCTACTTTTTAGCGGCTTTATTTCAAATATTTTATTAAAACTCTTTACATATTGCAGTGAAATTAGGGATGTTTGGCTCTCTTACTCCATTATTGCAATTAGGAATTTAGCATCATCAGTGCCAAAGGACAAAAGTGTCTCATTTGCCCTATGGGGACAGGACAGTGATAAGATGATTTTTCGTCAAGGATCATTGGGTCGTAATTAAGTTACATTCATGGCTATTGCTTTTTGAAGGATGATTGGTAAATGACAGGCTTCATGTGCTTGCTATGGACAGTGTTCACTAGGGTTTTTTCTCCCTCTGTCAGAAAATCCTGTTGAGTCTGATAATGTAAATGTGGCATTTTATTCTGAACAAAAGAGCAGGGAAATGAGCTATCTTGTCTAATCATTCAGTTGTTTAACACCGACTTCCAGTTTAGACTCAATTGGCTGGAAAGCACTTGACATGTGAAGTTAGTGCTGTTCGGAACGCATGTTTGAGTAAATTTTAAAGTAAGTGACAGCTAAATTGTACCTAGGGAAATTACAAAGCCTTCAACACAGTTAATTTTTTGGGGAGGATTAGTTGTAATTGCAACACCAGTCTCCTTGAAGATTCCGTAGTACAGCAAATGAACAGAAACACATTTAGCTCTTTCAAGAGCCCGTTCTCTTTTAACAGAATAATTTTTGTAAAGCTGATTGTACCTTGCTGAATTGACTTCCCTTCTACACTAACATCTGCTTCAGATTTGTAGAGAGGGATTTGTTTTACCAGGCTACCCTCCACCCCCACCCCAGAGAGTCCCTTTTTTCTTTCTACCTCTCTAGTGATTTCAGGTTTGAGAGCTTTTCAATCAGTAAACCCCTTAGGTAAATTGCCACTTCACTAAAGCTTTATGCATAATGTTGCAGCACTTCATTCCAATTAAAATCAATATTTGGAGTCTTATTTTTATCAGGCAGACTCTCTGGTTGGGAAAGTTGTTTATTACAAGTAAAAGGGTTAGATTTAGTGCTACATTCTTAAAGCAAGAGGGGAGTGGCTTGTTGAAAGTGAGGGGGGCTGAAATATCCCTGCTTGGTATAGCCAGTCCTGCTGCAGAGTGTGTCCTTCAAACCTTCAGACAGCTGAGTAATTTTGGCTCTTCAGATAGGTTTGTGTGATTAAAATTGCCCACACAAATATTTTGGAATATTGTACCCATAATACCTTGGATTTCATAGCCATTCTCAACAGTAACCAAAAGACTCAAGAAACTTGGTGTCTTAACCTGAACGTAACTTTAGCTGGAAAATTGTGCCAAAGGAGGACTCTTCTGGGACTGCATAAGGGCCAAGCAGAATGTACTCATGGCTGAGGCTCCTTCTGTCATTCAAAAATAATAGTATATCTTCTTTTTTAAAAGAGCAAGTTTCAGTATGCCGGAAAAATACACCTAATCTTTAAGTGGAACAGGTATTAGTCATGAACAGATAATATTTGTGAGTGACTTAAAGCTGTAGTATCTGGCCAACTCAAAATGAAGCATGGATCATCTGTGTTCACATTTTAAATACTGTGTATTCCAAACTGACACTGGAAATCTGATTTTTCCAACATGGCTATGAGTATATGGGCTTTTTTTTCCTTTTTGACTTGACCCATATTAATTAAATAGTAATTTTAGGCTTTTAATGTTGTAGTGTAGTAAGTATCCTTTGGGAGGATAAAAGGGTATCTGCAATGCATAACTTCTCACAGAAAGACTCTCAAATACTTACAAATGTACAGCTGTTTCTTAGTTTAAAATAATGTCTAAAGAGCATTTCCTTAAAATGTAAAAATTCTTTTTTGTGCAGCTCTTTTTATTATAGTTAAGCATTACAAGAAACACATTAAAATGTTACCTCTACTTGAAATTTGAAGCCTACAGTGAGTTCCTTATTTTCATTTTCTAAAAGGACTGTAAAAATTGCTTACAAAAGTAGCTGCTGGTACTTACTTGGAATTAACTGCAGTTTGTGACAGTTAAAAAATACCGCAGCTTGTTAAGCAAATCATACAAGCTCAAGTACAAGCATAACCTTGATCATATTTTCTTTGCAGTAGTGGTACCAACAATTTCTTTGTGGAGTCTGAACTTCTCTATGTTTTGTTGTTTTATATTTGTCTTTGCTAGTTTTAGCATTTGTATGTTTTGTAAACCCCATTCTCTAGTAAACTATGGCTGGCTGGTTGGTTGGTTGAACGCAACTGAACAAATATATCTGATTTCAATAGATTCGGACCAGTTGTAACAGTAAGTCATTGTGTAAGATACAGAATTCCTTAAATGCAGACTTCTACAGCCCACTTGAGCAGTAAGTCCCAGTAACAAGTACAGTATTTCCATTTATTTTTGTCTCAGGTCTTTGCTGACTTTTTTTCTCTGCGTGTGTAGTATTAATGCCTTCAGAAGTATACATGTAGACACCAGAAAGCTGTTAATGTTACTGCTTGAATGACATTCCAATTATTTATTCATTTATTGATGTCTTTGACCTAAAAACAGTCACTTTGATCCTTTAGGAATACAGCCGAGACAATACTATAGCTGTTTGAGCATCAGTCTGAAAAGCTAGATTTATCACTTAAAACTTTGAGTGTATAAATGTTGTTTGCCTCCTTAGAAATTGAGTAGTTTTCTGTAAAACTGTTTTTTTTTTTAGATGTTAACTGAACTTGCATCTAAAGCAGGAGAAAAATACTGATTATATAAATCTTTATATCTGACTATGGTAACTACCATAGTATTTCGCTTTTATGACAGTAATCTAGCCTGCAACATCTACTTGCAGTTTTGAAATTAACCTGTAATTTAGTCTTCACCCCAAATGACAAAAATTCAAATGACTCCATGGGGTGCCAGAAGATGCACTGTAAACAGGGCTCAGTAAGGGGGATAAGGTAGAAATCCATCATCTTAGGTTCTTTTTAAGAATGCCAGTATTACTGAATAAAATTAATTCTTCTTCTGTGTTTTACTCTTAAAAATTTTAAAAATATGAGCCTAGATAATGATAGTAGTATATAGTAGTTTAGATAGTTCATTCTTTGAAAAAGCAAAATTAGTGCTGCACAAGAAATGCAATGTGAGGAGAGGACATCTGAATTGGGCTTGTTTTAACAGTAATATCTTGATTTGTTAAGGTTTTATTCATCAATAATAAGGTTGCTTCAGGAATGTTAAATCATTATTTCAGGTCTGCCTTTCAGCTACTGTTGTTAAGCTACTGATTTTTTTAAAAAATTTTTTTTTACTGTGGTAACTTACATCACCCTTATCAAATAAGGCTCTTGAAATCTAAAATGCAGTCTTATTGACTGCTTGGCTACTTACTACATTTTATGTGTGTGGTCTTGGTTTGTTTCAGCTTAAACCTCACCTTTCAAAGAATAACTTGACTTATTGTTTTAGCAGTGTTTCTGTGGCTGTCCTCGGTTGTTTTCAGTGGTTTTGCTTTGTTTTGTTTGGTTTTGTTTCAAGATTGGGTTGTAATCCTTTGAAAAAAAAAGGTCTGCAGCAGATGATTAAGTACTGTTAGTTGCACAGTGTGTAAGGTTATTTTATATTTGTTGTTACGGTGATTGTTTTTATGACTTTTCAGTTTTGCATTTTAATTACATATACTTCTGAAGGTGTTAATAATGTATATGTAGGGGAAAATTCAGCGAAGGATTGAGGTACCAAAAATGGAAATATTCTGTGTGGTATTTATACTTGCTGCTCAAAGGCTCCTGACTAAATGCATTTAATGCAGTCTTGCACACTTACTACTACATGGATATACACTAGTGCCATGTCTGTGTGACATGGATAGGCCAGCATAAAACATATTTTGGTACCTTACTATATTGTTGAATTAACTGCAAAAATGGTACTTTTTATGGGAGAAAATATCTGTTGGATTCTGATTTTCATTTAGAATGGAATAATGCTAGCCCTGGACTTCAACAGATGATTTATAGGCAATCTGTTAAGGTGTAAAAGCAGTATAAAGCAGTCTAAAGAGCTGTGGTTATCTGAGTTAACTCTGGCAATCTACTACTGAAACAAAAATATTGTGGAATAATTGTGGAAGAACTTAAAAATGGAAATGTCTAAACAGCATAGAGGTAATAAAGTGTACATGGTGTTACTTACAAATGAGAAAAATAAAGCTGTTAAACACTTAAGTAAATTTTCCATGGACTTTGGGTTTTGTCAAGATAAGACATAGCATAAATTAAGAATATTGCTCAAAAATTAAGTGCATCTAATGCTGAGGAGCATTCACACCTTTGGCTAATTTGTAGTGAACAGCAGTCATGCAATCAAAAATAGTACAGTTGAGGGGGGAATAAACACTTGGATTATAGACTGCTAAATGAATTTTCTGTGCAATTTTCAAGGTTAAAGTGGTTTCAGCATGCATTGCTCCTGCTCAGAATGTTTTTATTCATGTTTTGTTTCATTCCACAAGGGATGACATGCCTGCAGCTCTGGAAGCTTTAATCAGCTGTTACAAGAAGTATGGTAAAATTCTTCAACTTCATAACATCTACTGTAAACTGGTAGAAAAAGGAGACGCTGATCTTCTGCAAAAGGGTTAGTTGCATGTAATGAAATGCTCTCTGCTAATATGAAGTGTTTTCTGGATGTTTTTTCTTCCAGGATTTGTATATAGCTTCTTTCAACTTAAAGAAAAGATATTGTTTGTCTTTAAATGTATAACTTTAAAGCACCAATATGATGCCTGCATTCTTCAGATTGAAAAATTGATTGTAATTTTAAACATAGAACGGCTCTGTTTGTATAATACAGTATTGAGCTCTCCAAGATTAGTGCTAATACTTGCTCTAGCTATGTATGTTACTATTAAGAAACAAATTAATAGTAGCATGTCACAATAATAAAACAATGCATCTGTTTTTCAAATAGCTGTGCAGTTCAGAAATGTTATATCCTCAATTTCCATGAGCAGAGCATGCCGATATAGTCTGTTTTGTTGAATGTAGTTCAAAATGTAGTGCAGATAAACAGAAAAACATTTTAAATATGCTCAACCACAAAGCTACAACAAATTGTGTCATGTTGTAATCATTCTGTTAGTTTCCAAATTTATCCTCCTTTAGCTTATCTTTGTGAGGCTTGGAAAATATTACTATTAGGAATGTCTGACATAAATATTGAAATATTTCAATATATTGAGTAAATTAATGAGTTTTATTCTGTCTTTAGTTTCAGATTTTATAAGCAGAGAATATGGTGACATGATGGCTCTTTACGATCTCTTCTTCGCCTTCTTGCAAACAGGAAAATACAAAGAGGCCAGGAAGGTCATCGAGGTGGGATTTTAACTGTAGTGCTCTAATCGTGTAGTTATTTAGACTCTTAATTAGAAACATTTAAAGTTTTTAACCTTCAATTAGACTTGTTCTGATTCATGTTAATAGAATGCAATCCCAGTAATAAAAAACCCTCGGCCAGCTTTATTTTGTATAATTACAGTTCAGAAGAGAGACAGTCATCTTGTACATTGAAATTGTTTCCTCACTTTTTCAAATTTGCTCTTATATATCAAAATGATATTTGCATATTAAATATCGGATTGCGGAACAATTAAATTAAACTGGCATTCCTGGGTGTAAAGTTGCTAATCCTCTTTCCGAAGGAATTCTTTGTTCTTAAAAGCACTGGAATTTAATTTGCTGCAGACCATGCTCAGATTTATTTGTAATGCTTGTCTACAAGTTAATCAGCCAAACAAGCGCTGTCTGCTACTGTTTGGCATTTAATTTAGCGTTTCTTCTCTCTCTCCCTTTTTCAGGATAGTAAGCAGCTTATAGGAAGTGGTAGGTGACAAACTTGGTCTATTTAGGATTAGTATATTTTATCTAGACTTGATTGAAATTGTGCTTACTGAAATTGATAAGTCAAAGGGGCAGCTGCAGAGTCTGCCCAGATTGTGATTATTTTTTCTTCTTAACACAGTTGTATGTTTTTAAAATGCTGCATAAGTTTTCCACTTAATGTGTGGGAGGAGGCATCTTGAAGAAAAAGTAATCGTTTCTCCTCAGCATTTTCATGTTATGCACATACACAACTCTAACCTAATTTTGGGGTTTTTTTCCCTTCCTAGGACAAAGAATGCTTTTTCTCCTAGCTCCCCTTAGAGTGTTTGAAATACCAGCTATCTCTGCTTGAATTGTCTAATGGAATTCTTGCATTTAAAAAATCCTGACTGAAGATCTGTGTGTTTGTGGTGGAACAATACTATCCTGCTGTGGGGTGTGTGGATATTGCTAAGCACAGTGTTGAAGCATTGATATTTTTGTTCTGAGAGAGTGTTTTGGAGCTGAAATCTTATAATACAGAAGAACAGAAATATCAGTATCTGACAGCAGATGACACTGAGGAGTTGAGTTCTTTTTACAGTTATTAAAGCATATAGGAGGTAAAAGGATGAAATCTGAGATTTGGAAGTAAAATTAAAGCTAAATGAGCAAAACTGTTACTTCATGTGATTTAGCAGCTCTTTCTTTGATATTGGCATTTAATTTCTCAAAATTTCTATTGGTGTCTGGAGATCAGTAATGGTGAATAGGATAGTAAGCAAGTTATCAAATTGTTGCGGCTTTAAACTTTTGTCATTTTCTTAAAACATGCCAGATTATCTCTGCAGATATTCAGTATTTGGTGATTGATCATAAGTTACTACTAACCACAGATGTTTAGGCATAAATCTGAACACCAAATATCTGGATATTAAATTGAAGTCTTCCTGCCTTTTATACTGGTTAAAGTATTTCTACCTAACTTCTGTGAAGTGTGAATTAGAGCTTTGTTTATGCTGTTGAGAAAGAGCTGGTTTAAATTCCAGAATTTTTAGTAGTATAGGAATTTAGCTAGGAATAGTATTGCATGTATTTTTGCAGTGGAAGAAGTGTCACAAAATCAATTACTGTATGGTGCGTAGTATTTTAAGTATGCTTTTGTTATGTCACAATATGTTAAGTATTTTCAAAGAAATTGTTTCCAAAAGGGGAGGACAGAAATCTTAAAAATTATTTTCTGCTGAAGAAGAAAATTGTATTTTTTTAAAACATAAGCAAGTTCCTATTTGCTTTTTTTTGTTTGTTGGGAAGTCAAAGCCTTAGTCAGTATAATGTGGAAGATGGAGTACGAGGTGTATGTGTATTCTTTTCTCTAGTCCAGTGGGTTTTGGGACTAAATTACTTCTCTTGATGGTCGTCTCAGATTATTTTTCTATTTTCTTTGCTCGTGAAATAATATTCGGTGAAGGAGATCAGTTGGTGCCACTTTCTCTTTTAGATGCTGTTGCATGTACCATTAAGCATGTACTTTAATCAAGTATTGCTGGTTATGATGGTCACTTAATTTTAATGATACTGTTTGTTTTGAAAACATCTATGGAATTAATAGAGTATCTAAAAGGATAGTAATGAAGCTGGGAAAAAAGATCCTTAGGAGCTAAGGAAATGAAGACTGTGCAGGATGTGGTTGCTTAAATGGGATTTTTACTCATTGGAGACCACTGCCTCTGCTTGCTTTTGCTATTTTTAGAAATTAGAGGTACACTAGATGCTTATATGAAACTTAGTGACAAGTGCTGCTTTGAAAAACTTGGAACTTAAACCCCCAGGAATGAAAAAATAGCTCTTAGATCTCAAATCTTTGGTAAAATGAGGGCGAGTGACAGTACTGGGAGAGGACAAAGGATAAGATTCGAGAGAGATTATAAAAATCAGGTCAGACTTGTGTATGTTACATTATCTGGCCGCAAATGTATTGTGAATGCATATATCTGCAAGATCATGCTATAATGAGAAAGCTGAAAGCTCTGGGCCTCATCTGCTTGGTGGAAGAAGAGCAAGACTAATCTGAGAATGAGACTGTGAGAGACAACAAAGGGGAGATAGGAAGGAGATGAGGCAAAGAATTTGTCTGACCAATGCTAGAAGAACAGCTAGACTGAAGCACGTGGTAGTTTGGTAGTGTGAGTCTCTTATGAGGCGGTGCTGACTGGAAGAGAAGCTGTGATTGAGAAGACTGTGGGGGGAAATGCAGTTTCTGAGGCATCATGGGGTTTCTGTGATAAGTTAACAGTTTGCAGTGTTGCTGGACTGCCTTGTTAAGCATTTGAAAGTCTTGTCCTCAGAGACAGTACCTAAATAAGGTAGCCTTGGCTGCTCGGTGAAGTCTATTTTATTCTAGCTGTGCCTGGAGATTCCCGAGCCCCCAGAGTTGTGCTGGTAGATGCTGTTTTGCTTTACACTGAAAATAAGTTCTACCAATGGGTGCTGTAGTACATCAAGACATGATTTAGTCTTCTTAATTGCTCCTCAGCTGATAAGATAGCTTTTGTCTTGAGTCCTTCCAAGATGATCATGTCAAAACAAAGTTGGCACATCTCTCTTCTTGCCCCTTACCACAAGGTCACATACTAGCTTGCTTTCCCTTGGATTGGCACAGCATGACTTCTATGTCATCAAATCTAGCTCTGGCTACTTAGGATTTTTTCCCTTCCTTAGAAAGGCAGCTTAATTGCCTTTTGTCCTTGAATTTTGTTGTTCATAAAGAAAAAAGGCAGGAAATTAGGTCAGTATGTTTTGCCTTTAACTAAATTAAACTACATTAAAACTAACGTAGGCTAAAAGAAAGGGATGTGAATTCTCAATAAATAGGATTAGGGAAAATGTACCTTCTGGAAAAATATTTTCTTTACCTGTCTTATAACATATTCCCTTATTTCAAAAATATTTAATCAGATCTCCTCCTGGAGAGAGGTCCTAAATAATTATGTGTTGCTTTAGGTAGTAGATCAGCGAATCTAGAAGAATTGTTTGGCCTTACGTTCTTCTAAGTCTGGTATATAAATGGTAAAAGAATTTTTTAGAGCCTAGTCCCCCAGATCTCTCAGCTTCTGACCTGTTGCCTGTACTGGACAGTTAAAAGTCCCTTTTGTTTACTCAGTTGTGGATGGCCACTTTGTTAAGCACATGCTTAAGAGCTGTGCTAATGTGAAGGTCATCCAGAAGAGTAGGAGTGAAAAAGAGAATATTACAGCACCTTGGAGGAATTTATTTATTCCCCTTCTCACTCTGTTTCCATGCTGCATGGAGGTTTACAGATTTCACTGCTTACAGTAGTTGAAATATAGTTGATGTCTGCCATTTTTGTTGGATTTAATTTTTTGGTCATCTCTGAATCTTTCACCAAGATCTCATAACTTGAAGCTGTTTTACATTCGTGATGGTTGAGTATTCCTAGACTCACCCTTTTTCCTTCATTTACTCATGCTGAATGCAGCTATTAAAATACTCACTGGATCAGTGTGTAATGGAGCCTG
Organism: Aleadryas rufinucha; assembly: GCA_013397815.1. Taxonomy (NCBI): domain Eukaryota; kingdom Metazoa; phylum Chordata; class Aves; order Passeriformes; genus Aleadryas; species Aleadryas rufinucha. Next base: position 52,684 of record VZTH01003609.1, read on the forward strand.
TGTCCACTCTTGGCTTTTTCTGAAAAGATTTGTGTCTCGTTCAGTACTGTAACAGTCTTGCAGCAGAGGGTCAAGCAAAGCCCATCTATAAATCTGCTTAGTGAAAGTCTGAGCCACGTTTTCATGAAGCAGAAATGAGCACTTCATTCCTATGACTCAATAGGCAAGGTATTAAACTGATGTTAAATCCGTTTCTGCACTGTATCAATAAAATTGTTTCACCTTAAATGAAGTTTCATTGTACAGCAAAATACTTACCTAAATAAACCAAAACAAGCACCATGTTCAGAAAGGTCTCAGGTCACTTGCACTTTTAGTTGGGAGCTTATGGACTCCTCTCATAGGAAGTAGGAGTTGGTAGCAGTGTTCCACTGTCTTTGTGTTGTTTGACAGATACTTCTCAAAATCTTTCTAGATCAAGTCACATCAGCTGTTAAAATAACAGCTGTTAATTTGCTCCTTCAATGAAAGAGTAAAAGCTCTCATTGCTACTCCAGTTTTGGTTTTGCTGGAAATGAAGGCAAAGAGGATTGGAATAAGGGAAAGATCTCAGAACTGGGTGGCAGAATATTTTGGTAGAAGTTCAGCCTGTATGGTTTGTTTCCACTAGAGGAGCCTTCCTTGAAAATAGCCATGGATAGTGCATGGCTTCAGAATTCTTTTAACCAGATTTTAATCAAGTGTGATACTATCTTCATCTATTCTCGTACTAAATATGTTGTTTATATTTAATAATTAAATTTATCATACCATGTCCCACATACCTCAAGACATTAGTGTGAAGAATTCAGGGACAAATGGTTGTGAAATAGTTTAATGTGAATAAATGCAAGAAGAGGTATTTGCTGCTGAAATCTGGGACCTGACAAAAGAGCTGGCTTGGGTGAGTTTAGTGTACAGGAATATATCTATCAACAGATGTCAAGTTAATTTAGGAGGTAAATAGATTTAAGCAAAGAATTGTGACATCCACTGTCAGCAGATCTCAAGATACCAGTTGCCATTGGATTTAATCTACCATAAAAACAATGAGAATATCTCTACATGATATTGAGAGATTACAACCTTCTTTCATCCAGATTGCTTTTTTTAAGAGTCTGCATCATAAAATTGAGTCCTGCTGGTTTTATGCTGGAGATAAACTACCAGGAGAAGATGCTTTCTTGATTTGTGACAGCAGGATTGGGGGAGTGGGGGAGGGGCAGGGGTTATGTGTAATTTAGTGATGGTTATATCTAGTGTCTGAATTTATTTACAGAGACTTGTTTTTGGTCCTGTCGAGAAAAGAGTGGAGGTGATTAAAACAAAATTTAAATGTTTGTGAACAAAATTATGTTGGATAATGGTGGTCTGAGATCTAGGAATAGTTTGTAGGGGGTGTAATAGCTTTTATTAGAGTAACTGTATACAACTGAGAGGGAGGGGAAAGGCTGAAGAGCTTTCAAGCATGCAAGCCCTATAATTACAAGAAAAGATTAATTTTTAAAATTATTACTATTGAGTCCTATTAGTCCAATAAAATCATTACTTCTCCTTCTGAAACTGGACTCTGATACAGTTAGTTATTAGTGAACTTGGATTTTCTTTCCATGCATGAATGTATGTGGGTTAATTTAAAAAGGGGTGCTTACTAGTTTAGTGCACGTTATTTAGAAGTTCTTAAGTATTCCTTTCTTAAAGGGAAGGGATATGTTTCAAATAAGTAAATTTGGTAAAAGAGATGTCTACTGAAAAAATTCCTTCCTGAAAGGAAGAGGGTAATGTGTTCAGAATGTGGGATTATGGCAAGAGCTGTGCATCTTTTCTTAGCTCCAGGGACTTTGTGTTAGAAGGAGGAGGTTCCGAATGCTTTTTTTTCATTCATTATACACTGTAAAACCACATTACAAGACCAGAAGCAAATTTTTGTTCTGTTTTGAGTCTAGGATATCCTTGAGGACTTTCTTTTAAGCAGGGATTTTGTGTATTTTTTAAGTCACCTTTTCTTCCAGTGTGATTATTGTTGTGAATGTCTACTGATTTTTTTTTTTTAAATAATATTTCACTGCATAATTTATCTTGGAAATCTGAAATTTATCTGAAAATGTAGAATATTCCAATTGTGATTAAATGTACATCAGTTACGATTGTCTTGAGTAATGATAAAGCTGTAAAACTCTATCCTATTTTTATTTTGGTATTTTTGGAAAATAATCAAGTTGCCTTACATTGTTGTCAATGTTTGCCTAACATAAAGCAGCGTATATTCCTCTTTCAAGTGAAATAAATAAAATCATGAGTATTTACTCAACAGATACTTGTGTTGGTAAAGTCAGTGACCTGTGAAACTGACAGCAGCTTTGAAGCAAATACATACTTAGGAAGAAAAAAGCCACAAACCAGCAGTACAAACTTTCCCAGTGGAGACTGTAAGCTTTGTATTTTCTTATTGTGAACTCCTGCTGCTTTTCACATAAAAATTGACCTAGCAGAAGTCGAGTGGTTGCTACCTTGTGTGATTGTAGGATAGGCAGGAAGGAGAGCATGAGCTTGAATTCTAATCAGTCCCAGGAGAAGAGTTAGTGAGGATAGATATGTAGACATGTATCCCTTTCATTAAATATCTGGTACTGCAACTAAAATATTAAATACACTGTAACTGAGTAGGTTTTGAAGGCAGGACTTGCAGTGGAGCAACTCATAAGTTTCAATATTCCAATACTGCATTAGAGTACTTGCCCTCATTATCGAACTTGAAAAGTAGACATATTGAAGGTACAGATATAATTGTATTCGAGCTTACATGCCATTATCCCTTGCACGAAAAGTTGAACAGGAGTTCACATATTTTAGATGAGTTTCTTTTTGAAGAAATCAGTATTATGGGGGTTGCATTTTGTTTAGTTGTATTTATTTCTGGCAAAATGGCTTATAAAGAAGAAAAGAAATTACTCATTTTTTAGCGAGTTTGCAAGGTTTTCTTTTGTTTAGAAAGAGTAAAGCGAGTGAGGGTATCTTTCTCTGCCATCACCAAAGGAACCATTTTTAAAATCAGTGAGAACTAAGCTTCTTTCAAAGTGGAAAATGAACTTGTAGAAAAAGTATTGCTTCCACTGCTAGCCATAAACAGCTGTAGCTGTAGTGTCATCCTCCTAGTACAATGACGTAAAGAAAAGCTGAGCTGGGAGAGCACTAATATGTTTTATTAGACAGTTGATATGATTGCAACATGAAAGATACTTTTGATGCATGGATTATTTTTAGATCCCTCAGTCTCTAAAGCTGGATCTTTTGTGAGCTTCTGGACTATTGCATAAAAGTTCAGAGCCAATAATCAAAGTAGTTTTCTTTTTTCTGTGTATTCAACAATGATACTTCACTTAGGCTTAGCTATAAAGACTGTAGTGGAGAAATACAGCAAAGATGTATACTTTCATACGTATGAACTCAAGATGTAAGATTATTTTAAAAAATAATCTTCATGTAAATGTGTTAATTAGTATTTTTAAAAAACTAATGCATTGTTATTTGAAAGTAAATGAATGTTTAGCAAGAGAAAAAAACCTAACAGAAGTGTAAAATAATTTTAACCGTCTCATCTAACAGCTAGACTAAGATGGCTACATAAGGTACAGAAAATTTATATCTGTATGTTCTAACTTTCTGAATAAGAAGTGCACCTACTGCTTAGTAGAAGTGAAGGCTTCTACCACAAGTTTTAACCTAGGGGGAGAGTCAAGTAAAGCATCCAGTGTTTATGTTGTAAACAACTTTGTTCAAATAACCTGCCGTGCAAAAATATCCCAGGCTTCATTAAAGCTGTATGGAATTTGTGAGATTTTCATAGACATTTTTGTGGAATCAGGGAAAAGCCCGTCTTTAAATTAAGAACTTCCCATCAAGTGTTCTGTTTTCTCTGACGCTTACGTTGGAGAGAGCTGTTAGAAATGACATACATCAGTTCTTATAGCTGTCTGCTCAAGGCTGTCTGCTTGGAGAAGTAATGCCTTTTCCTGCAAGACATTGCTTTGGCATCTAAATCTCAGTAACTGGTTCTGGTACTGGTAGCATAAGTCTGTTATTGCTGCTGATGTAACTCTTCATGAAGTGTTCTTCTTCCTTTAGCAGCATTGGCTGTCTCTTAGTATTACTGACTTTTTCAGCTGCAAAGAGAGGAGTGAATGGACCTACCCTTCCCAAGAATACCATCGGGAAGTGCAACATGGATGGCATTTACAAAATTTGGCTGTTTCTTTCCAATGTGTTTGAACTGGTGATTAGAGTAGAACTCTTTCCCTAAGAAAAGATGGAACTTTGCAAAGAAAATACAGACATTTTGAAGAAAACATAAACCACTTAAGGTGGTCAGGGTTAAACTTGAGTAGTTAGGATTGATGTGTTATTCACAGTGAAGTTGTATCATGAAAGGCTAGAGTAAGTTGACTGGTATATGTAAGAATTATTTTGCCAAAGAGTGCACAGTAGTCATTTGTGAAATTGCAGTGTTGGAAGGTTAAAACAGAAGCTCTCCATCTCATGTCACATATATGTCAAATGAAAAATGGTGCTGCTGGCTTTTAAACAGTTATGCAACCTAAGCCAGCAAAAGTGGCACTGTTTTGGGACAGTTCTCAACTCTTAGTATGTTGAAAGTCATCTTTTTGAACAGGACACAGGGCTTCTGGTCTGTATGTTGTCTTTTGTGGTTTTCTTTGTAAGTTTTGTGTTTAAAGAGAAAAAGTTTGGTTTAGGCAAGTGGAGAGAAGTAAATAAATATTTTCATGTGTCTTCTGTAAATTATTTAACTTTTTTGTTAAAAAAGCTTTTTTGAAAGTGAAAAACCAGTATGGCTCTATTGGCTGTAGCAGTTACAGAATACTAATGTAAACAGAATTTGAATATTTCTGTTGTTATTTAAAAATCTGGAAAAACATCTAATAGATTCCTCTCTGACAGGTCAGTATTTTTCCAGACAGTCTGTTTTCTTTCAGCTGTAATAGGTAGAAATTAGCTCAAATAAAAATGTTAGTACAGAAAATCTGCTGATTGGACCCTTTCAATCACCTGTCTGAAGTGACTGGTTCTCGGAAGGAGGAGAACAAATCAAATGCTTTCAGTGCGTTAGGACTGTTGCATTTACATGATTTTTGAGTGCTGCTTGACAAGAGTTCTTCCAAAGATGCAGCATATTTTTGCCCTTTCTGGTTAGTGTTCCTTACTGTGTGTGAAGGTGTAGAATCAGTGAGTAAATTGGTGTGGGTATAAGTGTAGAATAAGTGTAATTGTCATAGAATCACAGAATGTGCTGAGTTGGAAGGGGCCCATCAGAATGTTCGAGTCCAGCTCCCAGCCCTGTGCAGGACACCTCAAGAATCACACCATGTATAAGTTTTGATCAAAACTATGATTTCTATAGGAGATATGATGAAGTAGCTGAATTCTGCTGAGCCTAGAGGAGAAACAGGGAATTATTTTATATGCTACTCATTACATTAGTATGAAATTGAGAAAATAAAGACAAATCAATTGTACATCGTCTTCTAATACAAAATCCAGAGGTTTCAAATGAAGCTAGTAGAATTTAGGCTGAAAACAATCAAAAAGTTGGTAGTATTATGGTTGTTTTCTGCAGAAGGTGGTGAAGGCAACCCATTGCCAAAAGATCTTCTGAATGACAAATCTTACGGGGTTTTTGGGGCAACCAGAAAAGCTCATGGAAGAGAAATCTCTTACTCGAAGCAGTGCAATCCACTGAACCTCAGGTAGTTAGAGAGTGGAAGAGCATTAAAAAGAAAGTATTACTGTGTTTTCTGACATTTTATATTCTACAGTTACTGTTAGAGAGAGGATAACAAGGTTTGATTTGGTACAGTACAACTGTTTTATATTTCAAAAGGATGTAAAAGCCAGAAATCTTCCATGTTTGGTTTATATGCTAGATGAATTGCTTGAGACTCTCAAATAAAAAAACCCAACATAACAAAGAAACCACTAAGACTCAATGTAGATTTTTTTTTTTTGTCTGTTGAAACAAGCAAGATCAAAATTGTAAATGGGCATTTGGAAGAGTAATTAGAGTAACGGTTTTTTACTTAATTTTCCTTTATTCCTTGCATGTTTTTTTTGTTCTTTATTTTAGTCTGCTGTATTGTAGAAACACTGCTTGCTGCTAAATGCAATGTTTAAAATTCCCTAAGATTGTAAGGGATAAGCTACAAATATGGACTATCAGGCAAGCCCTGGAGATTTAGTTAATCTGACCTAGATGTTCTTTTGATGATTGAGACCTGCAGTATGTGAAAACACTTCTCAATTTCAAAATGAAACACAGGGATATCTGTTGTATAACTCAGCTGTCCTTGTAGTGACAGACACATCAATCATTTCTGAACAGGAAAGGATTTACTATAAAAAGTTTGTAGCTTTCGAGCTGCTGAGTTCATTGGCATTCGGATCAGCAGTGATATTGGAAGTTGTAAGTGAATTCAGCATTTGAATTTTACCATGTCCTAAAGAGGATTAGCTACAAATGCAGGCAACACACTTTTTTCTTTTTCATTTTCAAGAGCCTGTTGTGTATCAAGAGCCTGTTGTGTAAGATGTTAATTCTTGACTTAGTTTTCAGCATATTTTATGTGAAACTGCTTGGTAGCTCTTAAAAAAGCACTGAACAGATACTTACAAGTAACTGTGGGGAGGGGAAAAAATGACAAAGATCTGATTGGCAAAAAAAAGCACGTACCTGGAAAGCTGTGTTTATGTATACCGCTTTTGAATACTTGGGAAGCCACTATTTTTCTGTAATCTCCTGGGCTGAGACTATTTTAACAGTACACCTAAACATACAGAGATGCTCCGTGTTGAGAAACTGTGGGGTTAGCATCCTGTTTTTTGCAAAACCTTGCATTGACTTCATAGAATGGTTTGGGTGATTGGTAGGATGATATGGCCTAACATTTACTCTGCGGAGCACGGTTTCCTATATATTTAGCAACATTTAAGGGTTTTCACTGAAATTTTGCATGCTGGTTTTCTGGTGTATGCTGAATTATTTCAGAAAGATGCAAGGGTAATAATTCTGCACTTGGAGAATATGGGAAAAGGAAATTATCTGTTTAAAAGAGAGAAGGTAAATTCACATTTCTAGTAGTAATTGCTTCCACTGTTTTGCAACTGAAACTTAATATTTCTCAGAGCATTTTGTTCAAACTGCCGCTTTTGTGCACACTGGCATTCAAATTTTTAAAGTTGCACTTCACATTTAAACAGTAGAGATTTCTTACAATATTAAAAGCTAAAAGCCTTCAAGAGTCAAAACATGTTTCTCTGTAGGGGTGAACAGACATTTCCTTGGAATTACTTTGAGCTATATTAATGTGAATCTGGACACCTGAAATAAAAAGCAGAGTCCACTCTGGAAATTATAGTTGTGCTAAAACAAGATCGTATAAAGCAAGTAAATCCAAGTATCTGTGGGAGGGAAGACCAAGAGGTAAAGATGATGGGTGCTTTGCACACATTTTGCTGTAACCCTTTTTAGATATGTTGGACACGAGTAGTAGAATATGTGACATGTCTCTTTAAAAAAATTGACTTTTCCTATCTTTATTTAAGAATTTATTTAAGTTGAGGAACTGCTGTTCTGATTATGGCATATGGTGCTGGGAAGGCACAGTGTGGTCTTCTACACCAGATAGAGTTTCAAGGATTGAAACCTTTTCTTTGAGCCATGTGTATAATGTAGCTGCAGTCTGCTCCAAACAACAAAGGAATGAATAAGCAAAGGATCAAAACCTGGGAAAGTAACAGAAAGAACTGTGGCACGCTGACAGTTACACATCAGTTCCTCTGTGTACACACACGTAAGGGAAGCCTAAAATGTCTTAGCCTTAAGAGTAAATCTTGAGCCTTCTGTTCTGGGATAGGAATTGCCTTGCAGCTACTGTACGTGGCATCTGTACAATTACTGGCATCACCAAATGGTGATGGTGCAGGGCAGAAGCATGGTTTTCTAGCTGCTAAGTTGCAGTGGTGTTGAATACAAGTATTTCATTGTGAAGACAGTTTGGAAACATTTGGTGTAATTCTTTACCATGAGTAATGCAAAGGATTAGTATTAATGTGGTGATAGAAGTTATTTAACATTTCAGTTCATCTGAAGTGTATTTTAAATCAGCTCTCTCAACAGTGTTCAACCAAAAAGAAGAATGTCTTGAATAAGATGACTGCAATTTTTTTATCTCATAAATGCAACCTAACATGATTATTTGTGAGCTTGTAGTTTCATTTAGATTTCAGAAAGCAAACAAAAGCTATTAACTTCCGTTATGAATCCCTGTATTATGTTTATTTTCCCTTAGAATGTTCTATGTACAGTAATGTATTTCTTCTCGTGGAAATATTTTACAGACTCCTGGCTTGAGAGCACACTCTGGAAGATTGCAATGGTTTGCAAAAAGATGTATATTAAATAAACAGGTATGTGACTCTCATGATGTGTTCTGTGGAACTGTCATTTTGCTCCAAGAAAAATTGTTTTGAAGTATTTTCTCGCTTGATTTTTATGTTTGTGAAAGGACATGTGACAGGCTGATGAGGTGAACTTAATGCTGGTGTATACTTAAACAGAAATATTGTTTTAGCTGAATGCACGCAGCTTGTATGTACACATGTATTGAAAAATAATTGTTTGGCTGAGGTATAACTGTGTTCTTCCTTCTTTTTGAAGACGGAAGCTTTAGAACAGTTGGTAGAATTAACTCAAAATCTGTTTGAATGCGATAGAGATGAGATGTACTACCACCTGCTTGAGCTGTATGGTAAGTAAGCTTGAGATCTTCTTCGTGTTTGTAATCTGTTTTCCTTTGTGGTTGGACATGGGACATGACCCTGAAGCTAAGCCATACCTTGATACACAATTAGTCTGGGTACCATTTCTGAGGCATCTTGTGGGGGAGGAGAGGTCAGGGTTTGGGGTTTTTTTCAGCTGCAGAACTGAACACTTACTATTGTGTGTGTGTATACATGTATGTATGTATGTAATATAGTAAAGACTTACATAGTACAAGTTTTCCAATCCATGCTGTTGTCTGGTGTTATAATTTTAAGGTTAACTCTGTTTTGACTTTCAGTATGCTTAGAGAAGAAAACCTGCTCATCTTTTATCTTCATAACTGATAAAAAATCTGGAGTCTCCTGTAATTTGATTTGGTTCTGAAAGATGCATATTTTTTTTAATTTACCTGTTTTTCACCAGCCACAACCTAACTTTGGCATCATTCATTAGCATGAAACAGTTTTTAAAACTGAAAATTCATTTTTGTGCTACAGACTTCATGTAGGATGTACCTATGTGGTTTTCATTCCTCTTTTCTGTGTTTTTCTGTCTATGTTGGTTTTTTATTCAGTGTATTATACTGTATTATAAAGGATTAAAATTTTGGAGATGTATTTTAAAGTACTGAAAAAAATGTATTGTGTTAAGATTGGATATGGAGCACTATTGGACATGGAGCACTAAATAGTAAATTGGGACAGAAAGCATTACAGGGATTTCTGTGTACTTCGGTAATGCATGTGCGTATATCTGTATATTACTGAGCCATTACAGCAGTCTGATATATCTGGAAAACTTGCTTTTGAGCTTGAAGTAATTTTAGGCTGTTCTCCAAGTATAGTTTTGGTTGGGTAGGACTACTGATGCAGGCTTCTTCCCCACTGCACTTAGTTACAGCAGGAGAAGACATGAGGACTTGCACAAAAAAATGCCCAGAGACCCCATGAGAACTTTGCTGCTTTTCATTTCCTGAAGCCTTGGAAAGCTTCAAAGAAAACTGTAGCGTTACCTAATTCTGGCTTTACACATACTGGTTCACCATCAAAAATCAAACAGGCCTGAAAATCAATCTTGTCTCAACAGGGAGAGAGCCTTCCTATTTCTCCACTCATCCTGTTCACCTCTGGCAGTGACTAAGTCTGACAGTGTGCCTGCTAGGAAGAGAATCTAAGAAGATACAATTCATCAAATTCTGTCATGCAAAATCTTCAGTCTTCTTTCAGAAGACAGAACCAATTCCATCTATTCAAAGAAGTGGAAAACATTTGTGGGTTTCTGTCACCATGAAAGACAAAGGCCATGCATAATCCTTCTTTCAACCATTTTAGATTACCTATCAAAGCTGCCCCATGCACAAGTACAGTAGGACTGTCATTGTGTACCAAGGCCATAATTTCAGATCTGTTTTAGGCATATAAAAAAAAACCTACCATCTAGTCCAGGCCGTAATCAAAAATGTTGAAAACAAGGCATTTGGGTTTTTAGAATCTATACTGGAGAAAACCTTGGGAGTTTAAGCCTAGGCCGTTTGCTGGTGCTAGGATAGCTCCAAAGTCAGATCATGTCATGGCCTTGTTTAGTAAAGGTTTGGGTGCCTCCAACAGTGGAGATCAAAGAGCCTTTCTGAACAACCTGTCCCAGGATTTGATTATTCTCAAATACTTCATTGCTGCAACTTTCAAATGTCACCTTTCGCCCTTTGCTGCACACTTGTGAGGAGATACTGACTCTAGAAGAGTCAGCCAAGAATTTACAAGATTTGCATGTATAGTAGGAGAACTAAACCTGATTTGAATAAAATGGCAAGGCAGTTTATTGAGAACAATGTTTCTGCTTTTGAGAGCTCGTTTTTACCAGGGTGTAAATCAATAATGTCTGAGAGTCATAAATGCTTCACAACTGGTGACTGCAAAGCTAGAAGGTGTAAAGGTAACAGGAAACCACCTGCTGTAGGTAGTTAAATGGTAGTTAACTGTTTTCTTTCATGAAGTCCAGCTTTCTATTTATTTGCAGTTATGTACAGTGATGCAGATATAAATTTCAGTTAACAATCAAGAATGATAAAACTGATGAGCTGAGATGATCACTTCTGCAATACTTTTGAGCTGATTTCTCGTTTATCTGCAAATTCATATAATCCTTGGGATTTTTTTTCTGGCATCCTCTACATATTAAAATAGTTTAAAACTTTTCAAATTGATGATCATATGACCCAGAAGTACATGATTAATTGATGAATTATTTTCTAAATACATCATTTTGAATCACTTTAGATATGGATGTGCTTTTCTAAATGTGCTTTTATCTGAAGATTTTAATCTTGTTTCAGACAGCAACAAGGACTGGGGAAAGGCTGAAGCTATTTGGACTAAAATTCAAGAAGAAAATATTGTTCCTCGTGAGAAAACACTAATTTTACTTGCTGATATATTTGAGAAAAATGGTCAGGCTGTTCCATTTGAGGTACCTAAGGTAAGTGGAGTTTAACTTTCCTAGCTAACAACACTTATGAATATATTTCTTCTTATTAAAAAACATTAACACATAGCATTACAGTAATTTAAATGTTTGTTTCTTCTAAAGGTTAGGCCTGAGGGTAACAGAAGTGCTGCTACTGGGGAAGAAATGAAAATACAGATGCTTTGCAATGAGAATAAAGCAAAAGGTAAACTGAAATCCACTGTTGGTTTTATTCCCCTTCCACATAATTTTAAGGTTTCAATTAACTGCACAGCTCTTCTGTGCATACTTCCAAATCTCTGCTAAAAACAGAATTAATTTATGCATGAATGTTTGCCTTTGTATACAGAAGAGTGGAGTGTATTTCAGTGCAGTTGCTTTGATTTAGTCTGTTTAATCATTGGAAATCCATTCCTATCCATCTCATCTCAAAGCAGGGTGATAGAAGAAGAAATAACTTTACTGAACCTTGCAAAATGGGGAGGAAATCAGAATACCAGAACGTGTCAGGTTGGAAGGGACCACAGTGGGTCATCTGGTCCAGCCTTTTTGCTCAGGCAGTCTCATCCTTGAGCACATGGCACAGGACCCTTGAATTTGTCCAGTGATGAGGCTCCACAGCGTCTCTGGGCAATCTGTTCCAGTGTTCAGTCACCAGCACAGTAAAGAAGCTCTTCCTCATGCTCAGGTGGATCTTCTGTGCCTCAGTTTCTGCCCATTGCCTGTTGTCCTGTTGCTCTGCACCACTCAGAAGAGCCTTGATCCAAATTAGTTCATTTCTAGTATTTGCCAAGGTGCAGAGCATTTGAATATTCTGGAAATCCTTATTTTCTTCATTTATACTATAACAAATAGCTAGGTATGTCACTTGAAGCAGTATAGAAAATAGAATTCAATAGGTTTAAAAATTAATTTTGCTGAACGAGGAAGATTTATAAATGCAAGACACCTAGTAATTTTCTTCTCTAAGTGTAATCAGTATATTTTACAGGTTGGACACAGATTTTTAGGCTCTGGGTTTTTGAAAGAAGAATGTATCAGTCATTCATTCACACATGTAACTTACATTGTTAGTGAAATTACCGTCTAGAGTTATTCAGTCTAAATATTCAGTCTGTTTAGATTAGGAGTCTGAAGTTGGGTCTGGACATTCTGCTTACTGGAAATGCAATATCATGTTATGTATATGAGATTAAGAATCTTGTATTATGGCAGACATCATGTTTTCAGGAAATTCTTCATGCTGGTAACTTTTGGGTCTCATAAGAAAATGAGAAATGCAGAAATATTTTCATTGAAAATCAGACGAAATCAAGAGAATGCAGTTTATGACATTTTCACACAAAAGTGTCCTGTGCCTTTGGTATCATAAATGATCAAGTTGACAGCAGGAGGAAACTAAATATGCCTTAGACTTGGCAGGAAGACTAGTTGAAAACAAAAATATAAAATACAGCTTCTGTGATGACTTTGGATATTGACCTTAGCGGTAAATCACTTGGGCATATTCTTTTATTTAAAGGTGTAGTATTTGAGAGAAGGTGTTCTAGAGCTATTGGGAATGAAGGGGAAAAAAAGACTGTGTTGGAAAACAGTTCGTGTCTTCTTGGGAAACTGTTCTCTTGGCCTTAAAAAAACCCTAAAACCACTAAGTTGTTGCGCTTTTTTATATAACAGTATCATGTAATTTTGGTGTGAATGTAACAGGGCAGCATTTTGATGGGAAAAAGATTAACTCAATCTAGTTATGTAACTGTTCAATGAACTTACCAAGTCTGACACATTGTGATAATCTATTCTCCAAAGTGCTTGATTTATGCAAAGTCTTATTTTCATTTTTGTCTTGATTCTTCAGTGTGAGAACTTGACTCTAGGGGATCATGTAACACATATCCCAAACAGTCACAATTGCTGAAACAGATTTGACTGTCTTGAGAACTGAGACTTTCTTGGCAAGTTGTCACTTTTCTAACAAATCTTTCTGCTTGAAATAGCTGGTATAACACAATATGGTTTTGAAACCCAAAAATTTTTCTTTTGAATGCTAATATATTTTAATAATTTTAGATGCCATCTGAAGAAGTAATAAGCTGATAATACCTGATCAGGCATGTGTCTCAGTTCAAGATTGATCTAGGTATGCTTCAAACATGCTACTTGCAGAGATGCAAAATGAAGTTAAGAAAATAATCTGAATAGGATAAACATTCCAAGATTAGGAGTGACATACACAACAAAACTCATACAAAGATTTCTAATTCTTCATTGAACTAGTCATTACAAAAAAAATTTAAAAATTAAATAGATTTCCTTGTAGAAGGAGATCTTACATTTTATGGACTGTGATAATTGATGTTAATGTATGACATCATAGCCTCTAGTGGCAAGGTCCATTTCTGTACCCACCTGATGAAAGCAGTATTTAAACACAGGGTGAAATCCTAGTTCAGTCTGATGACAGCAGAGCTTTTGTAGGAGTCTCTAAACATAAAGAGTTTTTGGCCTTAAAAAAAATAGAATTCAAACAGGCATTTACAAGCAGAAAGACCAAACCTGTCACCAGTCAGCTACATTTTTGTAAATCAGTAGTTGCATTTGTAGCAGATGATACCAGTCAGAGGTGTATTGTTCTTGTTGAATGTAGTTGCTAGTCTCCTGGTTCCTCAGATTTCAGAACAGTGAAAGGAAAAATGTCTTGCCACTGAATTTAAACTTGAACACTATGAATGCTGGTGATCAGCATCTGAGCAGGCAGGAGAGTCCAGCACATTGCTGCAGGCCAAACTGACTTCAGACCTCTAAGTAAAAGTGGTGGAGGATTTCACGACTTTTCTTGTGTGATCCTATTGTTTCATTGCTCTTTTGGTTGACGATGCAATCACTCTTGTGATGTCAGACTCTCATGTCAGACTCTCTTGTATACATGAAACTCAAATGCACAGAAGTGAATTTAATTTTTACTAAGATGCTGTTATCCCTTATCTCTGTTCATATATATGTATTTAACATAGTTTCAAGCATTCAAAGTAGATTATGAATGGCCATGGTAATTCTAATTATTAACTTGGTGTTGGAGTTTGTGAAATGTAAATAATACATTTTATGCATAGCCATTTCTGTGCCTTCATTTCGGGAGGTTTTTGTGCATACTTTTTGGCTGAAGAAATTTAAGATGCAAACTCAAAGACATACCAACAGTTTTGATTAAAATTCCACAACACACTGTACTAAGTGCAATTAGTGTGATGCTTCTTATGACATTAAGATTCAAATGAGTTGTCTTCATCTTTACTTTCAAAGTATAAGAAAAAAGCTTAATGCTTAGCTGTGAAATTTGTGGTGATAGTCCAACTATTTCTGATAAGTTTTAAAGGTTATTGTGGCTGTGATTTGAATTAGCAAAGGGATTACTTCATGAGTCATTAAAAGAAACGTGCAATCACAGTTTAGATGTAAAAGATCATTTGTGGTTCTTAACACAGCTTTCTAGCTTATGTTACAGCGTGGATGGCAGTTCTAGCTGCATGTTTATAGCTGCATAATCTCGTTTCAGAAAAATAAATGACTGAAAAGTGTGCTTATCATTTTTCCCCCTTTTTGGTAACATCTTTTCATACACTGACAGTTATTGTGAATGCATGAAATAAAACTGTTAATCAGTCAAACAAATGCAGTGTAGTTTACTTGCTAAATATCTGTATATTTGTAAATTGTATGTTTTGTATAAATCTTGTCGTAGCCAAATAATTTGATCTCCCCATATTGGAATCGCCTCCTATATTATTTGTTAAATGCTGTTGTGATCATGCACCAGACACTGTAACTGCATACCCCAGAATTAGGTGTTGCTTTAAAAATCCTGAGTCTTCCCCTTCTAACCAGCTGTGTTGGTATTGAAGCAACAGCCACATATAAAGGAAGAGCAGTAGCAAACTTTTTCTCCTGTGGAACTGTGTGTTGATTGTTGCACACGGACAGTTCTGAACAAGCTGTGATCCGCAGCTTTGGGCTTAAAGATGTAAGCAGAGCATAAATAGATTTAAGATGGGCCTTTTTCAAAGAATAGGTGATTTCTTTCCATGATCAACATTCTTGCAATATGACATTTCCTTTTGTCTTTCTTACTCTGTTTTAGAGGCCTATGATATTTTCAGGAGAATGCAAGAGAAGGATGAGTCTCGTTATCGTTCCTGTGATGTCCTTATAAAAGCATTGTTAGCACAGAATTGTGTTGATGAAGCCCTTGACGTGAAACGCATGTAAGGCTTTTCTTTGTTTGGGGGATTTTTATTGGCTCAGAGAGAGGGGTTAAATAATTTCTGGATCATATTCAGGTGAGTCCTTATCGTTTAATGGGAAAACAGGTCATGACTAGTGATTAGGAGCTGTGGTAAGAAATACTAACCAGTGTTTCATAGGGCGATATGCCACATTTTTTAAAAGGTACTAGAGTGACAGTATGTATAGCTAATAACTCATTTCAAATAACAATCTGAACAAATGTACTTGGCATCAGAGCTGAAAGTCTACCCTTCTGGCAGTCTGCCTTTTCCTCTTTAGAGCAATATCCAAACAGACAAGATTCCTTCACTTAGCTGCCCGTGAGCCTTCCCTTGAATGCCTGTCCCTGCTGCTGTCTTCCCCTGCCCACACTCCCTGGCAGCTGGCTGCCTGCCAAATGCAAAATGGTACGTTTGACTGTGATGCCAGTGGCTAGGAGATGACCATAAACCTTCGATCCAACTCTTACACTTCTGAAATAAATCCAACCTGCTGTCATGTATTAGTAGAAGGAAAGGAATTGAATTAACCTTTAGTGAGTTGTATGGTACGGCACTTGCTTTAATTATTGCCTGTAACATGTGTTCTGGTCAGGTTATAGGCTTTAAAGTGTTGTGACTTGTCAATGTAGAGTTAAGAAGAACAAGAATTTAAGTTTAGGGATTTTAAATCTTTCAGTTTCTTCAACTGAAATAAGACCAGTGGTTGTCATCAGGTGTGCTCACTGAATGAATACAGTGAATTTGAAAGTGCCTATAGGTAAATTACCTAGTGCATGTTTTTTTTATAGTACTCTGTGTTCATGGTGTATCTGTAGAAAACTAATAATTTTTATAGCCAACTTAATTTCTGATGTCCAGGAACAGTCTTGTGTAAGATGATACTGATTATTTTAATATTTTCTTTAAAAGTGTTTAGACTGGATAAATGTCTTTCATTGAAAAAGTGTTTGAGTTCTGCATTCAGAATAACAAATAATGCTTTTTCAAATAGCTCTCAGCAACTGGGCTTTATAATAAGTAATGCTTGTGCTTGCAGGATATATGGCTTATATCAAGGGAAAACTAAATTGGTTTATCAAATTGATCTCCCTGTAATGCAAGTAACTGATAAATCTTTGCAAATAAAAGATGGAGGGGAGATGTTTTAGGGAGTACAAAGAACATTGATAAAATTTAGGTAAATTTAGGCTTGTTTCACAGAAAATACTCACTTATCTAAAGATGTATGGAAAGGTTCTTCAAAGAGGAAGCTTGGAATATTGTACTGAAGATTTGTACATGGATCGACTGGTTCCCTGCTCTGCAGCTCAAACACACTCATAAAGAAGAACAACGTAGTGGTGCATATTACCAGCAGTAATTTGCAGATTAGAAGAGAAGAAAGAAGGTGGTGGCTTGTTCCTAGTATTTCAGGCATTCAGAATTGTCACTTTAGATAAGCGTCGTAGTAAGTAAATTCAAAATTTTAAAAAAAATTGAAAGACTGGAAAGGTTGGAGGTGTGTTAAGCCTCTGAACTTTGAGATATTTACAGGTAAATTAACAGGATTTTCTAAGAGGTTTTCTTCTTGGTTACTGGTTAACTTCTTGGTTACAACCATGATCATAACTCCTGTGCTTTTCACAACTCTCCTACTCCATCTTGTAGCATAGAAATGCCAAAAAATGACATTCTGGGAAGCCTCTAACAGCTCACTGTTGCATCAAGACAGAAAAGACTTCATATTTGTTGTGTTCATGGTGTATCTGTAGGTCTTTTTTTCTAGTAACAAAATGATGCTTATATTAAGCATTTTTAAAAGCCTGTAAGTTCTAAGTAATTCACTGAAATAGAGAAAGTGATTGTGTTCCTATGATTGAGGAATAGCAAATCTATGTGTTTCACACACATTTCTGGATGCTTCACAACTTTTCCAGCCTCATACTAAAAAGAGATTACTCCTACAAAACCTAAATGTGTGCAGTGGCCTGAAACTTGTGCAGCTCCTAATCTTTTCATAAAATACAGGAAAGCTACCTTCATTGAGATATTTTACTCTTTTTACTGTTTGAAGCCAAATTTGAAAGGTAAATAACATGTAGAGTCTTACTGTGCACATTAGCATACACAACAAAAAACCTACTTTTTTTTTTAAATTTAGAAACGTCCAGTAACTTCAGAACATCCCCTGTTACCAGTACTGAGAAACTTCCATGAGAAAGCAATGTGGGAGAAGTAAATAGCACTCCTACAGTGCATTTGAAAAAAACAAACACCAGACAACCCAGAACATTACTGATCTGCTGGTCAACCCGAATGTAGTTGCTTTCACGTTCTAGAACTGTTTTGAGGAATATTTACTGCATCTAGTCCAAGAAGTTTTAAATAGAAATTTAGGAGTATTGGAATGATGGATTAGTTCTGTAATAGTAGCTAACATCTATTTAATCACACTAAAGATTGGAAGATTGGAGAAAGTAAATCCTTTGTTATATGTAATTTACAGTCTCATGCATGAATTGTTGACTTAAGGGCTTTGACAGATGGGACAAAAGGGAAAAAAAAAAAGGCGGAACTGAGCAGTGGGTGCTTAGGCAGGGATTAAGGGGATTGGTTGGGAGAGTAAGAAAATCCCGAGTCCAGTGACTGCATTTGTGAGCCTGGGAGGCTGAAAGTGACTGAGAGGATAGTCATATTGTGTGCAATGTGAAGGATTTTCTTGGGATTGAGGAGAACAATTTAGCAATGACCCTGCTTACCTCCCAATCCGCTCAGCCCCTAAGTTCAAGTAGGTAGGCTGCTCAGTTGTTTGCCACAAGATGATCAGTGAGGTTTATCTTGATTGCTGATATGGTAAATGGCATTGCCCCCCTTTGCTCTGTAGAGATTTTGTAATCTAGAAATGAACATTTGTAAAGTTATCCTTATATATTAAAAATGGGGCTTGGCTACATGTCATTTAGGAGCAGGAACATTTTGTAGTATAAGACCAATGTGATTGCTGGTTAGTCTCTCTTGACTGATTTCCAGAGTGTTAGAAAAGCTTTAGCAGGGTTACTAAAGTAAAGACTGTCTTTGCTGTACATACATGAAGTTTTATATTACAGGAGATAAGGAATTGATAAGCGAAATGCAATTTTAATGTGGCTAAGGCAGCAAATGTAGGATGTTCACTTTAAAACCTGTATACATCTAGATGACAGAAATTTGAAAATTAATCAACCAAATGATATGGTGTTAGTTCATAATATGCTTTAGTTTATGTTTAAAATATACAGTGCTGAAAATAAATGTTTCATTTTTATTGCTGAAAGAATAGTTTTATATTTTATAATTATGGTTACTATTGAAAAAAGAAGAAAAAGTATCCAGCTTAGGATACAACAGAACAATGCAGGGCATGCAGTTATTTTAGTCATCTAATATGTCAGCATTCAAGAATCTGAACCGATTGTTTAAAAAAAATCTTGTACTTTGTTTCTTTTGTTGCTCACTTCCAACTTTGTCATCTGTCAGAATGCAAAAAAAATTATCCTTCTATAACCATTGACAGGATAACACAAAAGCTGTCTCCAGGTCGATATTTTGCAGCAATATTTTTAACATACGAACAGTAGTTTTTATAATTTCACCTTGGTGCTCAACCATTTATTATCGTATCAGAAGCATGTCAGTAATTCCTTTCTAAATGTCTGCTTCTTTTAGTGCTGAGACCCACATCAAGGGCTTCACACTGAACAGTGCTGCCAGCAGCCTCCTCATCATATCGCAAGTTAGGCGGGATTATTTGAAAGGTATGTCACAATGCTTGACCTTTACGTCACATTAATGCCTCTGCAGATTTTTCTTGTAACGCCCTTCGAATACTTGGATAAAGGAGTCCATTTAGCAAATTACCTGCTTATCAAGAGCCTTTTGTGGTAGCTGAGAGACGTAAATTACTGTACATGCATTTATAATACAGCTTGAATATGAATGTACTTGTCATTTGACCACTTAGTCCAGTTTCCATTCCATTTAACACAAGATGGGTTTTCTTAAGATGAATCACAGCTCTTCAGACATGCAAAATTTGTGCTCCAGAACGAGAGAAAGTACAGGCTTTCAAGTGCGTTAAAATTCACAGCACAAGTCATTTTGCTTTGGAAATTAACATACTTTAGAGCATCTGAAACAATTCCCAGCAGTTGTTTCTTGCATATTGTGTTGGTTGTGTGAGATACCAGATGAGTTAAATTGACTGTTAAATGTGCATGATTGTGAACTAAATGATTATAATATTGATTTAAAAACTTAATCAAATACTTTTTAATAGTTCTCAATACCAACAGTAACAAAATACTCTGTTTGGTTTTCTTTTTAATGTAGCAATGATGATAGTGAAAAATACGGTGGCTGAAGAGTACGTAAGGGTACCCAACAAGATGGGGCATGAAGTTTACAGTTGTTTTATTTTAGTTCTCGGCGTTGGCTGCTTTGCAGCCTAGAGATCAGTTCCACAATGTTACAACTTACTTATTTAGTTGTGCTGTAGAACTCTTGTGCAAGAGGAAAGCTCTGCATGCAGGGCAATGTGTTTTATCCCCATGCAAGTGTAAGTACAATGTCGGTACATATTTTTGTCAGCACTCTTAAGCTTTAAAGCAGCTATGTGCAAATTAAATGTATTATTTGAGTTGGGTTACAAGGCCTACCAGAAAACCCATTTTTGATCGTGCCCTCATTACATTTTATTTCATTCCATTATGCATAGCTGTACTAATAACCCATACCCATGTAACATCAGCCACATTAAAATACTCAAGATGAGCATTTAGGCGCATCTCACTTGGACTCTTTCTTTCCTGTAGTTGATAAACTTGTCTTCTTTCCAATGCCTTCCTCATTCAGTCTCCAGTTTAATGTCATTGCCAGGTGTCATCCACTGAAGTGTTTGTAGTGAATGCCATTGCTCCTTTTGCTATTGGCAGATTTTTTTTGCAGCTTTCAAGGCTCACCTGTCTGATTTTATTCTAATAAATCTCTGTTTTCTTCTCCAATATGCCATGAAGTTTTACCAGTTCTTCCTGAATACTGCACACCAAAATTCTTCCCTTCTTTTGAACATCTGTGATGTTTCTATATTCTACCAGTCTGTTGCACTAACTATATGGGGTTTTAGCTAGCATACTAAATTCTCTGCCACATCAACCCTCTTCCTTGCTATACTCTAAAACTTTTTTTTTGCACAGTGCAGATTTTCTCAAAAAGTCTGTGGAATTACATTACTTTGCAAAATTATGTTTTCTTTTATCCTGCACATTGAAGAAGCTTTACTCTGACAATCTCATTGAACAGTCACACTTGATCCTTGTTTCTGTTTTAATTTGAAAGATACTACTTGATTTTGTCTAAGTGAAGCCTTGAAAATGCAAACTACTAAATATTTCAGCCATAGTGGTCATTTTCTAAGGCTCATAGATTACCCAAAACATTTTTGGGCATGGTGCTTTTGTAGTCTTTTGTTGGTGAGCTCCATTTGACCTACATCCTGTGATGACTTTCACTTGTGTAAAACCTGCTTGCTTTACCACTTACGGACCTCATTTAGTTCATCAACGTTCTTTACTGTGTAATGTGGTATAGTTAAAAGGTTTTATGGAGGTCCATAAGGTAGTCCTAAGAGCTCTGATATCTTCTAGGAAGAACTTCGTAAAACCCAGGCTACTTTCAAGAGTGAGTTTCTTGGTAGGAAATTTGCAGAATTTATAGGAAAGCATTTGGAAAGATGAATGGTTGGTTTTCACAAGCATATAGTTACCTGCAGAGTTGTCCACTATGCTACTAGTACCCAATTTCTTGCAGTAGTGCTGCAAATATGCAGCTTTCCAATCTTTCTCTGTCCTCATTCTTGAGAAGGCTGGTTGTGATGCATGCTAGAGGGAGATCCACACCTACAGTCAGGAGAGAATTTGAACTTGGCATGTGTTCTGAGATTGCTTTTTAAATGTTGTGAATCTTGCCCCCCGTATATTGCTCATTTTTTTCCCCCTAAAAAGAAGAATGTGGGGCAGAAAGAAAATTTCCTGTGAAGGAAGGCTAGGCATACAGGATGTTTTTTCTTCCTGTCATGTAAATGGTAATACTTGGTTTCTGCAGTACCTGTATATTGAATTGGAATGGCAGTGCTGTGGCGTTCATGTGGGTGTATATTATGCTAGAAGTGTTATCCCTTGGTATTATAATTATCATCTGTGATTAATCCTGCCTATGCTGGTAAGGAGTAAGAGATTTTTGCCAGAGGGACATGTCTTTCTCTGTGTGTTTGTTCATGGATAACATAGATTGACAAGAATTCTGCTTGGAGAAACGAGGGTGACTTCATCTGCTGTGGGTTTGGGGAATTTGGGGCAGATGGACAGGAGATTGTGTGTTTTTAACACATGTAATTGCTATAATCTTAGGAGTTTCTGAGGTAAGTGTTGAGTTCTCAGTTTTTGTTATTGTAAGGAGACTTGTGTCCCATACTTCTATTTAAAAACTAAATTTTGGGAAACAAAGTTCTGGTGCACACTTAAAAAGAGAAATCTCAGTATTATACTTCAGCAGTTTCAATAATGAACTACATTTTTAAGCTATATTTATTCTTAAATATACAACATTTTTGGTAAAGGAAATTGATTGCAGTTTGGAGAAAAAAAGTCAGGACTTTAAAGTCATAAGAGAGGATATTTATGACACAGCTTCTTTCCTTGAGCTGGTTACAAACAAATTACTTCAATGTTGAAAGTACCTTAATACTTCTTATTATGAGATATTACAGCCTTTCAACCTAAATTATTGTTGAAAGTTTTTATTTTTGTATATGTATTCAAGTTAGAATTGACTATAGTGATTGCAGGGCTTAAAGAATTTTTTTCTGTACATGTTTTTAAAAGGGTAAGATTAATGATGCCAGCAGCATGGTTGCTTTCTGAACTAAAGTCTGATTTCTGTTTCCCTTATTTCTTTACCATTGTTAGATGCCTTGGCTGTTTTAAAAGGAATGCTTGACAGTGGTGTGTTGCCCACTAGACTAGCAGTTACTGCTCTCATTCAGGCCCTGGCAGAAAAAGGAGATATAAAGAACCTGCAAGTACTTGAAAACATCCTAGAAGATGTCACAAAATCACTTGGTTTATCTAGCTCACTAATTCCTAATGCTATTGCATTGGCTCATACTAAAAGGTAAGTATTTCTAGGACTATGTATTTAATTCTTTTCTGCAGAGTAGTGGGAAATCTCTTGCATTATCCATTTCATTCTGTTTCCATTTTTACCGTGTCCCAGATGTTAAAATTCTAGTTGAGTATGGTGTGCGGTTCTGTTCTGGTATTGCCTCCCAAACACATTTGGGGTTGAAAATAATTTAATGAAATACAGGGATAATAAGTGTGAAGCATTTGGAGGAATATAAGGTCTTCTTTGGTGCTGTAATTTAGCTTTGATACCTTTGTTCTAATGTGCA
Source organism: Aleadryas rufinucha (assembly GCA_013397815.1). Classification (NCBI taxonomy): domain Eukaryota; kingdom Metazoa; phylum Chordata; class Aves; order Passeriformes; genus Aleadryas; species Aleadryas rufinucha. The sequence continues at coordinate 75,707 of VZTH01003609.1, forward strand.
TGTAGAGTGTTTCCTTGGTGTTACATCAAAAGCTCCATGAAATCTGAAGGTAAAATGGTATTACTCCATCAAACATATATATGCATAAGCTCTGGGTGCCTTTTTTTTGTTTGGAAACAAAAATCTACTACCTGTTCCAGTAGTTGAAATGACAAGATATTCTTGAAATATTATTGTCTTTTCCTTCAAAATATGAAAGCTGGATGTGTATCTGTGGAGTGGGGTCTTTCCATGGGGTTTTTTTGGTAAGAATTATAAAAGCTTGGCTGGTGGTTTAGGCCACAGTTTAGTTATCAGAATTATCCCCATACTTTCAAGTGCCCTGTGATTCAGCTGCTTAATTCAGTATTGTGCTCTGCCTTGCATTTCTGGTTTAGTTGATACGTTGGTACTGTGCTAGTTTATCCTTTGTGTAAAACTGCATGGGGAAGCACCTGGAGGAGAAAGGGCATTGTCATCTTCTCAAATATACTTTGCAGGAACCATCTTCAGGAATCCTACATATTTCATTCTTTTATTTCAAACTGGTTTTGTCAGCTGGACCTCCTGTGCCTGACTTGGCAGGAAAGCTGTAGATCTCTGCAGTGCATAACAGATTCCTGATTGCCTCAGGCATGCCAGGCCACAGGAAGCAGATCCGAGTGGTCCTTGGCACACAGTTCTAGTGCATGGACTCGTACGTAAATGCAGTGCTTCAGATGGGAGGGACACTTCATTATTTGTCCTATAAGCTGCATATCTTCCTATATTTCCATGTCATGAAAGTGTTGCAAAGTCAAGCTGTGTTCTTAGGATGGAGATTGGTGACAGGAATAAATAAAGAAATTGTTGTATGCGGGTAGAGCATCAACTTTTCTTTTCCCATACCACAACTAATTTGATGTATGAAAAGACTTAGCAGTGTAAATAATATGCACCTTATATATTCTTGAATACCTTGCAATCTGTACCTTGATAACTCTGAAAAACAGATTCTTACAGATATTTCCAGTATGTGTTCATTTATTGATAGATCCATGTTAGTGATACTGTTTTCAAAGCATTTTTCATAGCTTTCACATGTGCTGTATTTCTGCTTCACCTGAAAGCATTCATTGTGCTCAGTTTTCTTTTTCAATTAAAGTAGTTTTTAGAGTGGGCTGGTAAGAGATGATGTCATTTGAACATTTTAGAATGCTGGAAGTAGATTTTACACTTTGGTGAATACTTCCTGCATTATTTTATTAGCATTTGCTATGTTTAAGCCTTAAGATTAAAAGCATTTAGATGTAATGACCAAATGACATTTAGTATTGTCTTTGCATCCAAAAAGGCAGGCATGAGAAAAATCAGGTAAATAATTAATTACATTGCATAAAAATACTTAAGTTGCATGCATTAATTATTCAGATACCCTCTGATAATGTTTAGATTTTGCCTTCTAGATCTGCAGGACACATTTTCCTAAAGCAGCAAGCTGAACTCTTCTTTCTTAATGAGGAAAAAAGTGTGTCCAAAATACTTAAACTTTGTACAGGTCAAAGGCTATTTAAAATTTTTTTTTAATTTATTTATTCATTCAGTCATAAATTGTTTCACTTTTACAATATCTGAACAAAGTAAATTTTTTTGGTCAATATTTTTTCATCCACTATTCCTGGTAAATACAAGCTTGATGTAGAAAACAAAAACTTTAATGTAATTGCTTCTTTAGGTTTAGAAATCTTGATTTCAGAAACTGAGCCAGTTCAATCTCTTGTCCTAGCAATGACCTTGATGCTGCTGTGAAATACCTTGAGCCTCTGCTTATCTCTGGTGCACAGAATCCTGATCAAGCTGTCAGAAATATTTCCTATTTGTTAAGAAAGGTGTCTGAGGAAGGATTAGAACCAGCTTTGGAAAAATGTAAGTTAATTACAATGATATTTAAATATTCTGACTCGACAGAGGTGTTATGAAAGAGCTATTACACGTAAAATCTGCTCAGTCAGCATAAATCATGCCTGTGAAGTTTACAAAAGTGGCTTTTCAATCACAGATTTTCCTTATGTACCTATCATTTTGCAGTTGCTGCGATGGCAGAACGACTGGCCAGTCAGTTTGGAATTTACAGACCTGTCACAGATCTTTTCCTTCAGTATGTCACTGCAGACAGAGTGGATGATGCCAGATCGTTGATACAGGTAATGACATAACAAGAGGTGCAGAAATGCTCAGAGCTCTTCAGAGGTTAACTGAGAAATTGTCAGAAAGAGGTGTTGTGTAGCACAGGCTGGTACTGGGATGCATTTGAATTACAGTGTGAGTAGCAGCGCACAGTTTAGATTGAACCATGAGCTTGTGCTCTAGTACGGAGAGTAGTAGTACGGAGAATGCATGCCAGAGTCAGGGGGGTTTTTTATGTTCCAATAACCTGAAGGAAATAAAAGAAGCATTTGTATATTGCAAGTATTTTTCTCCAAGTTCTCTGCTGGATATCAGTTGTTTCTTGCAAACCATTTCCTTGCAACTTCTTGCCTAATTTCCTAAGTGCTCTAAACATTATATCTTACAGCTGTGCAGTTTGCAGAGCAGAAGCAGGCAGTGACTGCTTGTCATGGACTTCACTTGGTTGCAATAATATTGTACTCAAAGTTTATTAAGAACTGAATTTACTTCCTATTCATTTGTGTGTCGCAGACTTACTAAAACCCAAATGTTGGTCTCTGGGTCACAGTCTCAGCTGAATTAGGAACTGAGACAGCTGTGTTGGTGCCATGTGTGCAGAGCTAAAGAAAAGCTAAGCAAGAGGTGGGATGAGCTGTGGGTGCTGGGAACAGAATCTGTCAGGAGGCTCATCCAAGCAGGTGACAGTCCAGCAGTCAGGCTGATGTGTGCATAGGCTCCTGCCTCAAATCAAGGCCTCTTATCATCTCCTGATAGTGCATGCTACTCATTTACCAGTTCCTAAGTATTTCAGACTGCTAAAGAAAAAGCTCTGCTTCAACCATCGGATATTTTATGATATTCCAAGACAATACCAACAAAGGTGTTCAGTTACTTTCACTACAGTGTGAAGTGTATTATTTGTAATTCCCTTTGTGTAGTGCTTTGCCTAACTGGTCATCTGAATATTAAATTAAAAGGAGACTACAATTTTGCTATAAAACCCTCTTGCTATATAGCTTGGAACATCAAAATGCAAAAAAACCTCTCAAGTTATTTTACTCTTCCTGATTTGTTGATTGCTCTTTGGTTGAAATGGAATGAGTAAATGAAAATTGGGTGAAGTTTTTTGCTTTTGTGAAGGTAAGGGTTTTTTCATTTTTAAGTGAAAACATAGTGTTCTTAAAATTTTCCAAAACATGAAATAATATCCATTCATGTATTACTGAAACTTGTTACAACAGCATCCAACTATTAGAATTAAATTCATGGCTCTATAAGCATACTTGAAATTACATTATATACACTGTATCTTAAGGGACAATTTAAAAATACCTCATTATAAGTGGATATTTACAGGTAAGCTGGAGTTGGAACTTCCGTGTATATGAGAAAATCTGGGGGTTTTATGGCTGAGGAAAAACTTTGAGCTGTGTTAAACATTTGTGACTGCTACGTGGATCAAGTATTCCACTAATAGGAATCCATTAACTAGAGGATAGGAATAATCACTCTCCATTGGTATTTTTTGGGAAGTAAACAACAATCTAAATTAACTATTTTGCTTGTAATCTGAAATACTAGTATATACATGGAGACTCCTTGCTTTCAGAAATGCATCTAAGAGTCTATTTAAAAGTTTATGAAACAGCAGCAGTATCTTTTGTACTGCCTGGAGGGAGAATGGTTTTACTGATGAGAGTCAGAAGTGATTTGATACTTCAGCATGAAGGGGAGCTGTGGATAGCATACCTCCAGCTAGAGTCTTTCCTCTCAGAGCACTTACAGCAGGTGAGAGTGGCTAGAATTGGTAGTAAAATGTTTCAAGTTTCTCTCATTAGTGTTTTGTCCCTATTTAGCACCATAGAGCCACTTTTTGTCTGTTTGCCTGAAGGAATGACCCTTCACACCTTCTCACCTGGACCTTAAAGAGCTAGTAAACCATATTACTTATACAGAATACTCATCATGGCATAAACCAAAATTTCTTGTTTGCATCTGTCTACAATACTAATTGATTGTAGTAAATTCATGGTATGTGTTTTCATGTGCACAGCATTCTCTTTTTCCTGTGGATTTTGGTACTGATATCCTGCAGCTGATTAAAAAACCACACTGTGCATTGTTAAGGGTTTTAAGATTGAGATCTTTGAGGAACATACACTAAATATTGTCTTGTGTATTTTATTTTGTCCTTATTTCTAAAGTAAGATAGATTTTTGATTTTTATCTGGTCTGTCTCAAACTTTTCTAAGTTCAACTTCTCTCTCTAAAACCCTGTCTATTGCAGTTAAAGCCTTTTATAAAATAGAGAGATTGAAATCAGTCCTTTGTATGCATAAGTGTAGGTAATTATACTTTAAAGAGAACTTGCTTTGTACATTTTAATTTTTATAAAGAAACGAGCAGTTATCTCCCTGACACCTTATTAAATGTATAATTAACCTTATGATCCCTAGCTCACTTGTGAATGCTTGGCAGTATAATTGGAGAGGAATAGTGTTTCTCTTTTTCATTCTTTTGCAGTCCTAAACCTCGTTTTTTGTAGTATATTGATGTATTAGTTTAATTCTTTCCGCTGTTGTTTTAAACAAACTTTATACTTACCATTTTAAAAATGTTTATCAAAGAAGTGCATGAAATAAACTTGGTTTGTGGTTGATTTTTTTGTTTTCTTTTCAAACTAATAGTCAATTATTTACCTCGTAAATAAGTAATATGTCAGTATATGTTTTAGGCATCTGTAATTGGAAATTTTTGCCTTAGTAATTTTGTTTATCAGTAACCAACTCATGTCTGCCACATTAATTATTTCTTTGTCTTCAGAGGTGGGATGCAATAGCTCAGGAGAGGAGAGCTTTGGGGCGTTTTATGGCTAGAGCAGCATCTAAACCTGGACAGGTATAATATTTTTTTTCATGTATACAATTCTGTATGTAGCAAAGTACTATTTCAGCAACCTCTGTTAAAGTGTTTTGAACTTCACAGTTGACAGCTTTACTGGGTTTCTTGGGGAGGGGGGAGGTTAATTTGCAGAGCTGGTTGTATTTAAAAACAATTTACATTATGGAGCATGATGGAAAGGGGGGTGTACTTCATATTTTTCTGTTGTTTCAGTTATTTCCTGCATTTTTGATGTTACACTGTATATCCTGCAAACATTGTGCTTAAAATGTTTTACTGCGTTATCCAGTTCAGTATCACAGTCCTTATTTTATTGGCTACATTTTATGAATACAAATGCAAGTTAAAACCTCAGCCTCTCTCTGATGATGAAATGCCTCTGTGTTTACATTAAAAGACACTTTTCATATTACTTGTTATGGTGATTTGGACATGTATCTAGTTGGAGCATCTGTTTAGATTCCTGGCTTTGGGTTCATTCCCTGTAATTTGAAATGCTCTCGTTTATGTGCTTGCTCTACTCCTATCCTTCCCTCCTCATATGGCCCCCTCAAAGTAAACATACCCAAAACAAATAAAACATAAATCCAAAGGCTAACAAAAAAAACCCCACCCCTAACAAAAAAGCCTTAGCACACACTAAAATACTCAAACACCCCCCCCCCCCCCAAACCCAACATTGAACAACAAGCAAAAAAACCCTGAAATACACAGCCAAGCAAAACCACATGGATTCACCTCTCATAGAGGAGCAGCATCAGGAGACAGCTAGCACACAAACTATAGTAAATACTTTTCAGATGAGGCAAATGCACATTTAAGTTTTGTGGAAATTGCCATTAAATACTAATAGATTTAAAGTTCTTCTGTTGAGGTGATGATGATAAATATGATGTGATAAACTCTATTGTTTGGTGTCTATAAGAAGGAACTAAAAACATTGGAAGTTTCCCAGCTCATCAAGCTGAAATTTTGCTAACACATCAAAGTTGGTGGTGTGTGGTAAAGATGTAATTAATTTCAATAAACTGTTTTTAATTTAAAACCTGAGAATTTTTGAAACTGAGATCAGAGGCTGACAGAAGAAGGTTCCAGATTTAAGTACATTAGTTAGTGATCTGACTCCTTTTAAGCACTGATCATAGCTACCATTGACGTCTAGGTCATTGAAGGATGCTGAGTGTTTCGCAGTTTTCCTAAATTGGTTGAAATCCTGCCATATTCTCATTAATACATTAATTTCCTACCTGAAAAAAAAAAGAGAGACTAATGTTTAGGATTCTTGAGTAAGGATTTTAGACCCTTATTGCATTAATTGCATTTTGTGCTTAATTTCTTTCACAATTTCATATCTGCATACGAAATTTTGGGAAGGGGATTATTCTATCTACTTTGAGTCACATAATCCATTCCTTGTTACCAGTACAGTTCATTTCACTTAAAAAATGTGCAATCACTGTTCTAACTTTATTTTGTTCATTAAGATGTCAAGTTAATGCTCTTTTTGTCTGTGCATTGAATTTCACAGGCAAAGAGGATCGAGACACTTCTAGAACTGATTCCTGAGCATCTCAATCCAGCAGCGGCGTACCGGTACCTCTTGAGATGTTATGGTAAGTGACTCTCCTTGGAATGGTGTTTTAGTAAGAACTCTTGAGACATTCAGAAAGGTCATGCAAGCCCTTGCTTGCTTTACAGTTCGAGTCATAAAGAGGTGCAGGGGTTATCTGAGGTTTTTCTTGTTTTAGTCTGTTGGGTCTGTATGCTGTCCTAGCTGTTAGGATGGAAGAGCAACCAGCTGACACAAGCCGTGAATCCTTTACTTAGAACCTAAAATAGGGGCTTCATGGAACAAGAAAAAATCTATTCTAACCCATGGGGAAAAATACTGTAGGAATGAATGGCTTTTAAAATGAATCTAGTTTTTTTCCCCCAAAACATGTAGTAATATTGGTTCTCTGTCTGTGTGTGTGTTTCAAAATCATAAGTGATTAGTTCTGTCAGTAATACAAAAGGATGTTATTCTTATTAGTGTAAATTCTGTATGCATCTTGTAATTTAGCCAAAGTTAATATTCCAGGTGCCTTCATTTGAATTCACATAAATAGGTGAAGTACTCATCAGTTCTCTTTACAGTTGAAGTCAGAGGTGAGCGCCTCTAAAAAATCAAGGTGTTTGTTTTAATTGTGTTTATTTGCAAGATTCGCTCTTGACAAACCAGGACCTACAGCTCCTATAGCAACACTCAGTTGGAAGCTTGCATCTCTGTGCTGTAGAGTCGTTTGCCTTGTGTACTCTGATACTGTGCTCCAGTCTGTCACAGGGGAGAGAAATAGGAATATTTAGGTAAAACACTTTAAACACAAATCCAAGGTATGGTGTTAAACAAATACAAACTTACTTACTGAAAACAAGTTGTAGAAGTCCCATGATGTGTTACCTAATTAGAAAATTTGCTTGCTTAGTAACATTCCGAAGAGCAATCACTACCAAAATCGTTCAGCCCTGTAACAGATAGCTTCAGGTTCACAGCAGGGTAAGTTTTCTAACTTATTTTTATAAAACAAAAAATTGCCCTTTAGTCACCAGTGCTGTACTTGCTGCTTTATGCTGTCGTTAGTCATGTGCTGCTTTTACCTCAGTCAAAATTCTGTAAGTGAACTTAATAAGTTTTTCAGTGTCCTTCCTAACTACATCGCAGTATAGCAGTTTCATAAAGAGATTGCAGAGAATCAATCACTTGCCCTACTATACCTAAAACAGTGTTTAGAGTGTATTGAACGTGTGAAGCCACACTGTGTGTGAACAGATGCTTGCTGTACTCTCTTCAGGCTGAGATACACCTGGCTCCTAGCAGGTTCTAGAGGAGACATTCAGTAGCAGCTTGAAGAGTTTTAAAAGCTGTTCCCAGGTTATTCTGTACAATCATGTCACCTGTATGAGACATTGATAAATATTTAGTACAACTGAAAATGAGAAGGCTGTGCTTAGGTGGTGCTCTAGCCATGGGGGGTAGAAATAAGATCTTTTAAATCAAAGATTTTTTTTTTTTTTAATTTAGTAAGCTTTTAAACATAATTTCTTATTTTGGGCCAAATCCAACCTTGTAGTAGCATATTTTTGAGAGAACAAATGATTGTCCTTTCAGGCCATTGTTATTTTTAATTAGTTAGAAAAGGCTCTGAAATGTGGCAGAGTATTGTTATTACCACAATTGGTTTCTCTTTCTCATTATTAAAATACATGGGCAAATAAAATTGTAATTGTTTATGTTTAGCAAAGATATAGTAGAACATAGATCACAGCTGAAAGAAGTTTGATCATCTGTCAGGCATCCATGATGGAGCAAATAAAGGGACCTTTACCCTGTCCTTGTCCTCAGATGAGATCCACTGCCAGGGCTAGCTTTCCTTCAGTCTGGTGAGATGCATAATCCTTTGCTGTATACCTTATAGAAAAAAGGAGTATGTAAAATCACAATTGTGTGGTCCATTAAATGCAATCTAAGTATTAGCTCTTTTTGTTGGTGTTTCCCATACAATAAATCTATTTTAAAGTTGTAGAAAGTTAACAATTTCTATGCTTTCATTAAGCTGTCATTTCATGCAGCTTTTGCAGTAGCCTCCCACATTCAAAAAGGAGCTCAGCCACTTGCCAGATGTGAGTGGGAAGCTTTTTCTCACGAGAAAGGGACACAGGCTATCCATTTCTGCATAAAGCTTTTTTTGTTCTTTATGAACCATTGTTTTTATAGCTCCTATGGTTGTGAAGATGATGTTTCCAAATGTGAACAAGTAAAACCTGAGACAGCTCCCATACTGCAGGTGTTTGTGTTCTCCCGAGCAACAGAATGAATTTAACTGGACATGATGGCTTCCTTGATGTTCACAAGGTGCTAGGAACTGTTGTACTGCTTCTAGGACCCCAGGGACAGCAGTGAAACTGTCAGGGGTCACTTCAGTTTCATCCCAATGCTTCTCAAGCAAATGTCTGAGCAGCAGAGAAGTCGATGGTTAAGCATGAGTGAAAACAGGTGGAAAGAGAAACAAGTAACCACTGAGATTTTTTGGGTTCTGTTTTTTCCCTCAGAACTGGATGGGGATGTTGCTTCTGTAAAGGCTACGTATGAGAAAACAAAAGCGAAGAATATAGAGCTGCACGAGATCTCTTTGAAATCTTTAGCAACTTTCCTGAAGAAAGTAGGAGAGCCTGTCCCTTTCACTGAACCCCCTGTGAGTATTTCCTAATTAAGAAATAGATCTGCAGAGTTGTTCAGTGTTATTTAAACAAATTGCATGAGTAATGACATAGGGACTAGGTCTCTGCAGAGACTCCTCAAAGGAGGTAATACATGAAGTCTGGGTGTTGTGGGAGTTATGGTAATCTTGCATTGGATTTGACTTGAGGAAATCAAACCTCTTGGGGCTTACAATATTTCAACTACCTCATTCTTATCAGGCACTCATCTACAGGTGTACCTTTATCTAATCTCCTTGGGGCGTTTATCTAAGCAATTGGACTTGAAAAGGCTTACAGAATGAGTTTCAGTAACAATTAATGGCTTCTAGTTTTCGTTAATTAGTGTTTGGTGTCTAGTATGAGTTTTGCTGCACTGGTAGGATGGAATTTTAGAACTGTAGGAATTAGTTTTCTATTGCAGGTTTGCTTCCAGCTGCCTTGCCAGCATACGTGTGCAACTGTGCAAATTCATGTTACTTGGGTGTGACAAGCAGCATGATATTAAATCTGTCAAGACAGCAAATAGTTTTGCATCTTTCCTTTGACTAATAGTCTCCTAGTACCATTTTTGCAGAGCAAAATTTGAAGACGTATTTTCCATTCTCTAAGCACTTTTTCTTGCTATTTTCTCACCACTTTTTGTATTCTAAAGTGTTCTCCTATAAGTCTGTAAAGATTGGCTATATACTGTTTCTCTATATTGCTTCATGATAAATGTGATTTTCTTTTCTAATTTTGTAACAAATTGGAGAAAATTTTGGTGCAAAGTATTTGGTTTAGTTTTTCAATGGCTATGGTGGGTTTTTTTCTGCAGCTTTGACATAACTTATAATCTGAATTTTTATGTGGACTGTAAATTTAAAACCTAGAATGTCTGTTTCTTATATGTAGCTAGGGAAAATAAGTGTTTTTTCCAAGCCACTGGGATGATTCATTTTCTGATTTCCCTGTTCAATTTTTCTCTAATGCAGCTTGGTCTTTAAAAGCGTTTCAATTTTTTTGACACAATTGCAGATTGAAGTTAAAAAGTATTTTCATTTTAAAAATGAAATTGATTATATTATTGCATTTAGTAATAGAAGCTTCATTATGCATTTTTGGCAAGGTTTTCCTTTTCCTTTTATTCACTCTCTCTGGTATTTTTCCTAATTATACAGACTTCAACACAGATCTAGTTTTGCATGACAGAGAATAATAGATTTTGTCAGGACGTAAGACTTTGTTCAGAATTAGTAACTTTTCAGTTGAAACACAGTTGAACTTGTTTATTCCACTCTGTTTATAGGAGACATTCAAGTTCTATGTGGAAAAATGGAAGAACAGAAAATTGGAAGCATCATGAACAGACAGTTTTATGAGTTAGTTGTTTATGAAATTGTTTAAATATTACATTCAATAAAAACTTTAAAAAGCATGTTATGTGTAATTTTTAATTTAAATCTGTGATTAACATCACTTTCCGTAACTGCAGAGAAACACTCATTAATAGAAATGCTGTTAAAATTGCTAATGAGATATCAAGATGCAGCCTTCTGAGGTATTTCTGTTTTGATGCATGATCTGCTATAAAGTCAGCTGGTTTTTTGCCCCTGTTGATTCGCCAGATGTATGTATATCAAGAAAGCTGCTGGAACTGTAACTGAAGGAGACTGTCTTATCCCCTGTTCTTTGCCTGGTCACTGTACTGTGGGGTGAAGTATAAGGGTGAAGAATGTCATCTTCAGGATTCAGCTGTATCTACACAGAAAATAAACATATTTTTTAAGTTTTCTCCTGATTGTACTTTCCTGTGTTAAGCGTCTTGGTAGGGTGTTGGATATTACACGGAAAGACAAAATGCTTTTCCCTTTTTACACTAGCCTTGTGTGTTGTAGTTGGATAGCACCTTCATTCCCATAACTGTTAGTCCAGTTGATTTTACAGATACAAGAACTGCATGTCCATGCAAAGATGCCCTTTAAACAAATTAGTGCCTATTCTTTGCAGGGGTAGCAATTTTTCCTTGCTGGGAGACTGGTGGACATGCTTTATTTGAAGGAATGTGGGAGTACAGCTACTCTGATATGATATTTTGGAGCCCGGAGTTGTGTGATCATGAAAATAAGACATGTCTAAGTTACAAAGATTAAATAATAGGTAGAAAATACATCCATTATCTCTGTGCATAATGATGGAAACTCACAAATGTGTGCATTGGTATTGCAAATGGAACACGTTGCCTCCTGAGTACTTCAGACAGGTTTTAATATTGCTGTGCATTTCACAGCTTTGTTTATTAATATCTACGTTTTCAGCCATATCTTAACCTTATCTTTCTTAGGTTTTCCCACATAGGCAAAATTGTGGTAATTAAAAATTCATGTGTGCACACAAGGTTTTGGCAAAATTTTGCAAGACTTTTATGGTAATCTGAAAGTGTCAAAGAAAGAAATTGGGGCCTAATTTTTTTTAAGTGAAACTTCCAATTTAATTAATTATTATATTAAGAAATACACAGAAAAATCCTGCTGTACTTTAAGCATGAGGCTTCACTAATTAGGATGGAGGAGAATGGCAAGTTTTGTTTTCCAGGCAAGCTGGATGAATGCAAGCAGTGTCTGCTTCCTCGGTGGTGTGGTTTTGCAGTGACCTTCATCACTCCACGAGCGTAGACTCGACAACATACGGCAGCTACGTGGCTCGAACTGTCTCGCACCCTTTGTTCCTGGCTTGTCAAGATAAGGCATTAACATTTGAAATTTCATTCATAGCCTAATGGTTGTGTGCCCTATCTGAAAGCAAGCCTAGGCAGGACTCAGTTTATTTCATTTCACAAATTGAGATGGTTCTTTTTTCTAAAGCTGCAGCTACATTACGTGTGTTTCAGTGTAATAGCAGCATAATTGAAGACTGTGTCAACTAGTTGGCAACCCTTTCTCTGGTGCCACAGCTCTTGTTTTTAGAGGTCATCTCGTGAATCTCTCCGTTTCACAGCAGTAGCCGTGTTCCTGTAAGCGGAGTCACAGCTGAGCCTAACTGGAGAAAATGGGCACAGATGCTGCTGGAGCTGAGCTAGCACATGGATTAAGGAGGAGAATATTACTTGAAGCAAACACCAGGTCATCACAGAGGAAGTTAACAGCAGAGCTGTGCATCTTAACTCCCTTTTTGACAAGGAGGTGAAGTCTCATGAGGCTGTGAATCAGGTACTGCACCCATCAGTTGTTATTCCAAGGGGTCCTGTTTGCTGGCTGCTGCCCTCTGAGGCAGGAGAGCAGCACAAAAGGCCACATCCAGATGCAGGGCTGTGTTGCTGGTGCCCAGGGTGGGGTCTGACCATGCAGGGTTGGTGCTAGTTAACGTCTGTGCATTTTTCTTCTAGCTGGTTTGACTCGAACTCTGCCAGAACCATGCCCTGTAATTTAATAGTTGCAGTTAGGGAGATAAAAAGTATGTTTGATAGCTGGTGACTGGACAGTATAAATGAAATTGTTTTCAGCTCCAAAACTGCCATTTGAGTGACCTCATGGAAGGTTATGGGCTGAGCGAGCTGGCTCCCAGAAATGTCAGTGAGGCACTGCAGGAACATGAGACCAAAGAGAACCAAGGTTTCATGGCAGCAGTGAGAGGGAAATGGGCAGAAGGACACGCTGACCATTTGGGATCCCGTTAGAACAGCCTGGACTCATGGAGCCCAACCCACCTCTGTGGCAGAGATGGGAAGGAGCAGATTATTCAAAGGACAGGCTGCTGTTGTGTGATAATACTTTTGGTTTCCTGTTCCAATAAATGTTTCGTGTGCAGTTAAGGGATGATTACACAGAGAAGTGCAGTCTCTCCTGTCTTTAAAATGTGGGCCAGTGAGGGATTTGTGCCACTCTGGGACACAATCATCTCAGTCTGAAACAAGGTTATACCAGGAAGGTTTTGCAGAATCGGCATTTGTGCCGACTCTTCAAGAACACGCTTGAAGTGATAATATTTCTTGTGCATCGTTGTGCTGAGACTCAGCCATTTCAAGCATGAAGAAAAGTGCAGTTTAGAAGGTTGGCATTTCTTCACCAAATAAGTAGGCAGTTTCATTATTTCTTCATCTTCAAAGAGAGAAACCTGCAAGATGACAAAATGCAGAATGGCAGCCTTGCGAACTTGTCATGGTGGTTTACTGGTCCTGAGAGCCAACGCGTTGTGTCACACTGACCACAGCATGCACCCCTTTAAAGCAGGATGGAATTATTTGCCACCAGCTAGTGGATAACTGGGATTGTGTGGGATCCAGACTAGGTGCAGCGTCTGTGAGATGGAAGCATGCCTTTCCAGAGGCCTCTGTGGGAAGCACAGAGCCTGCTGACATGCCATGACCTGACATGTTACTGTAGAAAGCAAATTGTGGGAGTGTGTATGTGTTTGCATAATCATGTGTCTGGATTGGGGTTGAGAGGACTGGGAAAAGCTTGCTGCCTGAATTGAGATGACTTAATCTCACTTCTGTGCCCTACACCACATTAGGGGCTTGCCTCTTCCCCCACTCACCTTCAGGCAGGGGCAGGAGGAGGGGACTTTTGGGCTTTTGAGATCGACACAGGAAAAGTTTCCTCATTAACTACCAATGTAGTCATTTTGCAGCATGATAATTACATGCTATAGTTTTATCCTTATCTACTAAAACAGTTCGTTCAACTCATTGTCTCCTGAGACCCTTTTTTATGGCAAGAATTGCAGCTTGGTAGGTTAGTAGCTGTCTTCAGACTTTCTTAATATGTACCCACTGTTGAAAATGGAGTAGCTGAATTGTGACTCTGGCAGTGAGAGTCAGAGGGTTTTTATAGATCTATGCCTGAGTCAGCAGGATTCCAGCTGCAGTTTACATGACAAGGGAGGATCATAACTGAGAAGGGAGGATCATGAGTGCACATATTGACAGAGGAATAGACTGGTAGTGTGTTCACCAGGGTACTACTGTATTTAGTGCTTTTCATGAACCTGTGATGCTTCTGGACTCCCCAGGAACACAGCAGAGGAGAAAGTGACAGGAGTGATGGATGTGACCAGGAGGTTTTGCTGTTCAGTGTGAGAAATCTGTCAGCATCTAGAAAGAGTGTCCAGTTTCCTGCACCAGTTTATTTTTACTGTGAAGGTGAAAAAACTAAGCATGTAAGAAAAAGCTGACTGTCATTGAATTTAGCCCTTTTTTAAGCAAATCTTTCTCTGCATTTCTTAAAATTATTCTCATAATTTCTGTGTAAAGTAACTGCCAAAAAGTATTTCATTTCCAGAATGGCTGCAGCCTCTGGTGGTTTGCCAGTGCTTCTGTGAATCAAAAATCAGAGGAAACCTAATATTCATCTAAGTTAGTGGCTCCAACTGAGACTGTAGTTCAATCTGAGGGCATCTTCCTGAGTGTGCAGATCTTCATCTACAAGAGCAAAGTCCTGGGTTTCCCATTAGATATGGAAATAAGAATAGGTATGGAAGTTTGAGGTTTAAGTTTTCTCTACTGTTTCCTGTAATTAAGAAAATGAGATAATAGAAACTCTTATGCAGTGCCTGCTAGACAGGGGTTCCACATTTGATCTACTTTTAGATAAAACTATTAATGCAAGGTTTCTCTCTGATACTCTTAAACCTTTCTGTTGCAATTGGCTAATGCTTCACAATTTCTCATGTGATTACTCTTGAACACTGATAAAGCACTGGTATCTATGGAACTGCTATTGTCTGCAGTGATTGCTACAAATCTCTTCGTAGCTCTTTGTTTCTCACAGTTACTTCCCTCAGCTCTGAGTGCCGATGAACTCAGGGCTTAGAAAGCAGCGAACCCTGGTGTCTGGCAGTGATGAGTCTTGACAGCCAGCAGCAAATTTAATTCTTGGCTTTGCAAGTAGTTGGCGTCTGCTGTTCTTCACGTAGTCCATGAGACCGGGGCAGATCTGAAAAGTGAGTTTTGGGAAGGGTTGGAGATAGTTGGAGATGAGTCTTGAGGGCAGGAGTGGAGGGTGGACTTCCTAGATGGAAAGCAGTTTGGGCTGGAGGGAAAGCAGGGGAATGTGGACAGGACAGGGTTGTTCTGGCCAACCCCCTTCAGGGCTGTTGAAGGCTCTGAAAGGCTGTTTTGTTGGGTGCTGGATTTCTATTTATTGGAGGTGGGCTGAGAGGAGTGGTTGTCAAAATACAGGATCACTGCAGAGGAACTCTGAAGGAATGGGAAATACAGGGAAAGTGGGAAGGATGGCACTTGTCGGTCTCAATAAACAAAACCAGCAGCTTCATGTGCTTTAAGTGATGCCTTAGGCCTGCGATTTGGGAGTGATTGGAATTGGGAGTGAGTGACCATGAGAGGAAGGAGCAGCCCACAGCTTGTTGGCTGCCATGGTTGATGACACCACCATGGACCTTTTGCCTTTCTCATGGCTCCCGCTGACTCCTCTGCAACTGCTTCTCCTTGAGGTTTGCTGGAGAAGGCTGTGGCAGCAGCAAGGGCTGCTATGGTATGTTGGCTGCTGAGCCCAGCTCAGTAAAAGGAAGAGGCCATGAAGGACTCATCAGAGCTGCTGAGTCAAGCCTGGCCCTCGTGCCTTTCCCCCAGAGGGAGGCACTGGTCCTGTGATCACAGCTGGGTGACTGAAGGAAGAGGAGCATCATCACAGGCCAGAAATACCAAAGGAAGTTTGTCCCAGCAGCAGCCTCTTCAACCTCTCACTTCTCAAATTCAAAAGCAGCTGTAAGAGTAAGTGTGGTGGTAGTGTGATTCGGAGTGTTTCTGAAGAGGAGTCTGGATACAGGACCGTGTGTAGCATTGGGGCCGTCACCATCTCTTTGTGTGTTCTGATACTGAATACAGCCTGAGGTGAGGCTGTAACTGAAGCAGCTGTATCCGGGTGCTGAGCCTGCTACTGAGCCATAATCTGAAAAACTTTCTTCCTAAACCAAAAATAAATCATGCAAATGTCCTTGTTACTTGCAGAGTTCCCTGGGATTTCCCTCCTGTTACTTTAGTTAGTAACTAGAACGGTCTGTGTGTGGGGTTAGGTAACTGTAAAGCCTGATCATCCTAGCAATTGTCCATTTCTAGGGCCCTCAGAACCCTTTTTAAGTAAAATTACACTGTAAAAATTAGAAATATGATAGTGTATACTCACTGGAAAATCCATTAGAAGTAATATATCCAGAGACTTTGCTTAAACAAGGTTTTTGCTTTTCTTCATATTATTGACACAGCCTGTATTTCAAACATTAATGTTCAGCAAGAGAGAGCACTGGTAGTATCATGTGTTGCACCTGGTTAACAGTTCAGCATTCCAAGGAGGAGGAAAAAAGCCCTGATCAAATGTCTGATAGCTGAAAATAAATATGTATATAATGTGAAATTAATTATTTTGAATCTTTTAAGTTTTCTGTCTTTATATATATACATGTATTTAATGACAGCCATATTTTTCATCCCCTATAGTGCATATAAAATATTGTGCTCCAGTTGTGTTTATGCTAAGGAATGCAATTTCTGCATTTGAGTGTCTTTCTCACTGTCATCAATAACATTATAAATTTGTCTAAATTCAGCAAGTAAAAACAAGGTTGAAAACTGTGTTTTATACCACTAGCTGCAGGGGGCATAAAATTACGGTAATTTGTGGCTTTACTATTGTCAGTCATGTTCAAGTTCCAGTGGAAATGTATCACGCGCCTGTCACTGAACATACTACAGAGCTGCAAGGCGTTTTTCTAACACAGAGGCACTGAGCAATTCCATGTGAAGTACATAAAGCTGAAAATACTCATTCACCTTTCTTTTGTCTTGCTTTTAGAAGGAACAAACCTGCAGCAAGTGTATGGAAAGCGTTCAGCAGTGCTGAGCTCTGCTGTAACCAGACAAGTGCGGCTTTCTTGGTAACGATAATACTTGGCCAAAATGCTTTTTTCCATGGTTATTTGTAGGAGTTTTGGGGGGAAGTGGGGAAGCAGGTACAGCTTGTGGTGTGAGCGGCCAGAAGCGCTGTGTGCAGAATCACTGCAGGACTGGTGGGACGGTGCCGGCTTTCGGACTGTGCCCACCGGCCTGAAATTCCCCGGTGGCTCGGGTGGGGATGGCAGCTCATGCTCCTATTGCTACGAACTACAAGCCAGAAAGTTGATTAAATTATTCTATCAAGGGGCTGCTAGAAGAGCAAAGACGTTGTTGGTGTTCTGCCTTGCTCAGCTGAGATCAGAGTTTCTTGGGTTGATGGCCAGCACAGGTTTGACCTCCGACTTTCCCACCTGGAAATCCAGCGGTTGCCTTGTGTAGCATAACATCCAGGACCTGGTGGCAGCTAATAAGGGCACTACGTGTCTTGTTCTTCAAAGTTTTCATTTTGTGTAGCAAATTTTTCTGCTGCCTCATTTGGAGCTCCCGTTTTTTGGCTTAATGCCTTTCCACAGTCAGATGAAGCACTACCACAAGGCAATTGGCTATTTCTAACTGAGTCATGGAAGATTTGGGTGTTTGTTGAAAAGCAATTATTAAGATAATACGCAGTTCTTTTAGGGCAATCTTCACAGCACTGAATCGTGAGAAGGATTATGTTTACTTGTGTCAGGGAGGAGCTGCTGGTGGAGGCCAGACAGGCGCAGCAGTGCTGCTACATTGTTTGGTTTTCTTCCTTCTGATTTTCTCAGTGAAATGTGAAGGTTCTCTATTTTAAAAACGTTTTTGTTGTTTTCTAAACACTTCCCCCATCCCCTAGTAAGTGAAAGTGAGCAAAGGTACTGTCTTGAAGACTGATGATGTTACCTGTGACCTGGTATGGTTGTTTGTTATTGCAAAGCACTGGGAGTTCATTGAAAATTACATGTTTTGTGCATTTTGTTTTTGATCACTTGGGAATGTTCATAGATTTTCAATTCCTCTGCATTTGCTTGAAAACTCAGGCTAATTTGCTTGTGTGAAAAATTCAAATTATTTTTGAGGTAAGTGGCATTGTTTGTTTACTCACCATGTAGTTCTGGCCAGTACTTTAACATTTAGGCCTCTAAAGTCACTTGTTCAACATGAAAAACTAACGTGGGGCAGAAACAGCGCTGAGATGCAGTAGGAAACGTAGCAAAATCTGATCAGATGCTTAAAGAGGAGCAAAACATCCACATGTGTTGTTGATGGGAGATGCTGGGTCTGGAGCAATGGTGTGAATGTTGAGAGTTTGAAGTTGCAGGTTTTTTAGCATTATAAGTATCTACTGGAAGCATTATAAGTATCTACTTGTGGCCATGAAAGCAAAATAATGCCAACAAAATTTGCAATTCAAAATAACCTTTAAGTTTGATTTAATGACAAAATAAATGTCAACAAACAGTCTTATAATTAATTATATGAATTGGCAACAGCACTTCTATAAATTATGGATCTGAACTGCTTTTAAAATATTCTCTACAAAAAAAAAGGAAAGAGCAATCACAGGCATTAGTTATGTGTGTATATATACATATGTATGTAATCCATTCGTGCAGATACCTCTACATATTAATATGAACATGCACATATATATGTGCTTTCTAAAGCTCAGCAGTTCTGAAAAGGGTTAAGCAGTTTTAAAATTACCTCAACCCACTGCTTAAACATTGTTGCCTTAATTAATAGCTGCTAACACATGAAGGGCTTGTCTTGGCTCTCAGAGTATATATAAAAAAAAAGCAGCATGTCACAGAGCTCTGTGTACACTGTTTCTTGTCTACTGCCATTAAAATTAATCACTGTGGCTATAACCTGAAAGGTTTGTTATTTCTAGTACAAGTGGACACACCAACACCTGCAATTTCTTACCCAAAGAATCTCCATGCATAATGTATTATCTGTGATTTTTTTTTAAAGGAATTTAATGTTTTGGGAGTTGTTTTTTTGGGGTTTTTTTATTAAAAGGAATGGCTATTGATACTTGTTACTTACCTAGCATTTCGGAAGGGATTTTGGAATAACAATTATGAAATGAAACTTTTGGCAACTACTTATTTATTTATGTTAGCCATAGTGAAAGCTAGTTCTTCCCCAAGGAGAAGTTAAAAATATCTTGGAGGACTAACACTACCCACGAGCCAATACACAGGGCAATGTTTCTGTCATCCATTTTCCAGTGCTAAAAGAGTTTTTCCTTTTGCCGTCGAGGAGAGACTGCATAAACTTGGAGTGGAAATTGGGGAAGAACGTCTCACCTCTTGCTGTATTAAATACTAAACTAATAAAGGCAATTTTAAAATCTGTTTCTTAACAGATCCGTATCCATGTAACCAACAACAACTTTCGCATTTCTGAATTTGGTGAATTTTCCTTACAGATGTCATTGTTGCTTGTATTTGATAATCCCATTCCCAGACTGGACATTTCTGCACTGTGCAGCCCCATAGCCTCTTGCCCCATAGTTGAGTTGTGCACAGTTCAAACAGTAGTTGGACAAAACAACCTGGAAACCCTGTGACCAATTAAATGTGGTGCCAGGTCAAAATCAGTTTTTGCGCTGACTTGGTTGCCTGCAGGAGCAGGGACCAGGACTGACAGCTGAGGAAATCCCTTCTAAATCTGGCCAGGGGGGATACAGGGAGAGCAAAGACAGCAGCAGTTGGTGAATCCTTGGGAGGGTGGCACTGTTGGACTGGCGGGCAGTGCTCTGCCGGAGTGGCACATCTGCCTTACCACATTGCTGAAGTCCATAACACTGTGCTGGCCCTGTGGAGTGGGCAGTACAGTGAGTTTTGGGCAGAGTGGGCAGTGTCTTCCTTGTGTTGTTTAGTCTCTGTTTTGAGATTGTTGTGGACTGGAGCAACTCTGGTTATACTGATACAGGGAGTGCAGGCAGGAGGGAACAGTGAGCTGGGGCTGCTACAGGGATACAGTCTAAGGAAAAGGAACGGCTACACTCAAACTTGGAAAGCAAAGCTGTGCTGAAATTCAGTTACAACTTTTAGCCTTCGTTGGAGCTTGTAGGAGGACTTCTGTTGCCTCACCAACCATTTGCTTTTGCAGCAGCAGCTCCGCTGTGGAAGTGTGGGCAGAGGCCAAGGCATGCAGCACGACCTTCACTGGCTGAGAGGGGCTTCATTCCTCTAAACTTGCATTATTTGCAACTGCCAGCAGTGCGAGTGGGGCAGGTTGTGTGTCATCCACCCACTCTTCCCTGAGCTCTTCTCTGTACACAGCCCCACGGATGCTATTGTTAGGCTTGAACGCTAATTGCTGGTATTTCAAGGCTCCTACCTTCTTATTGCTAAAGCCTGTAACAATAATCACAGCCTATATTCCCCATCTCTCGGCATCAAGGAAACAAGATATGATCATAGGCAGTGTGCTAATGTAATTGTAGTATATAGAATATGAGCTTTCTCTATGTAAACAGAGGCCTGGCCATATCCTATGATAGCTCTTCCCGCACTCCGCACGCGGGCTGTTCCTCAGCTCACCGCTCAAGTCCCCATTATGGATACATCCACCCTTGTCATAACACCACCTCTGAAACACTCACACCGTTTGGTCCTGCTGCATAATGGTAAGAGGGTGGAATATTAAATTGAAAAAGGCTGTTTAAGTAATGTCAGCAGCCTGACTAATTTCACAAAAGGAAGGAAATTCAAAGTTAAGGCTATGGTATATTCTTATCTGGATGCCTGAAGATTTCTGTGCATGACAATATGCCCCTAAAATTCAGAGCTGTCCCTTATGTCTTTAATTTCTCCCATTGTGTCGCTCCTTTTTTTTTATTAAACATCAAAGTGAATTCACAACAGAGAGTCAGCCTAGAATTTAATCCTCTAAATACCTTGAAAATAGAGGTTTAGACTAGAAGTACCAATATATACCCTTAAAACTTCAGTGTAATATAAAAGAGATTCTAATCACAACAGATCATTACAAAGAAGAGTAAACCACTTTAAAAAAAATTAAATGTCTTAAATATAATAAAAAGGAATAATTAAGACTCAGGAAGCTGCTATTCTGACAATTTAATGATGCTGAATTGGACTGAAAGAATTGGCTTTGCCACTAAAAGGCAGTGAAAATCTGATAATTTCAAAATGGCACTAAGATCAGATCAAGTGGGTTTTTTTGAAATCAAATGCAGCAGAACCAGAAAGAAATTGAAGAATTCACCTTAGAAGAACCTTGGAGTGTTTTGGATTCCTACTGCTGCCTGGGGCTGAAGAACTTATTTTATATCAGACGTGCTTAACATCTTTAGACCAGGGTCTTCCTGGGAATTTACTACCACATGGAACCTGTGGAAAATAATGTGGCAGTCCTAATTGCCAAATAGAGTAATAAAACATGGTTGTTCTTTCATTCCTATTTCTTAAACCGAGAACAACCAAACCTCAGGATTTACATAACAGTATCTGGGACGTTAGAGCTGATTACACTAGGAGTTTTCCACTGTGTGCAGCCTGCAAATGAAAGTCAAGTAGACAATCTGCTTTGAGTTTCTGTATGTAAGAATAGAGATATGCATCTAAACGTTTAAAAGCAAGCAAGCTAATGTTACAAAATGCTCACAGCAACTGTACACCTAATTTGCACATGCACTTACCACGACTCTGTGAATTATGGCCATTTAGTTACTGATACTCATTTTCTGAGCATAACTAGGTGCACTATGACAAGCATTAATAGGTTGCATCGTTAGATAATTCCCCAGGGGCAGGTTGGTGTCTTCTACCTGAGAACCTTAGGAAGCAAACTTGGCAAATTGCTATAATTTGTATTGCAACGGAGAAAGATGGCATTAATAGCAATCAGCTGGTATATTGTAAAAATAAATCCAAGAAGGTGAGACAATTTTATTTGTTACAAGATATCATCTCTACAGTGAGCAAATACCTGTACTGGGCATCATCTGCATCTTACTGGAACACAAAGGCAAAGCTTTAAAACACAGAAGTAAAGCTATAAGACACATAAGAAATTAGAACACAGAGTAGTTAACAATTGTGTTTTCCATCCTTGCATGTTCTCCTGTAGCACTTGTGAAATCTTCAGTGTTGCTTTCCTCTGTGCTGTTCTTAACGTGTTAAATGCCATACATGCCACACAAATCCTGCTCTCTTGTAGCCCTCTAAATTAAGTACATGATCATTTTATGTTCAAACATTATGGGCTAAACCAGCAGCTATTATTACAGAGTGCGATGGGTCCTTTTATATCGGTGGCCCATAGCTCAGACTATTTCCACATGTGCAGAACTCATAAGCGCCTTGTCACTCATGAGAACCGTACGTGAAGCGAACCAAAACCCCAAAGCCCACCCCGACCCCAATTCCAGGCTGCAGCTCCGGTCCGTGGCAGGCTCCCGGCCGCATCCCGACTCCTGGGGTTCTGCTGCCATCCTGTGGCAGCCGGGCTGCGGCGCCCGCCGCTCCCCGCCTCCTGCGCTGCTCCTGGGCGGCTGCGGGGCACCCACACCGGGATCCTTCTTCCCCTGCCTTCCTGCAAGGGAGGCCGTCACCTGCTGCCTCCGCTGCTCTTACCAGTCTTGGGTTGATTTCTGCTTGATAAAGCGCAGGGATAAATAGTATAAAAGCAGGAAACTGCAAATTATGCCAGTGAGGACGAGGTAGCTCACATAGAGAGGATGGGAGTCCAGGTCCATAGCCTGAGTGATCTGTAATGACCAGTAACACAAAATTAGGAAAAGACAAAAAATTTTCACGCTGGATCTCTGAATTGTGTTTTATGTGCGAGCTTCCCTGGCCCCTGCTGCCTTTCCCCTGTTTTCTAGTTCTTGGGTGTAGCTTCCAGGGTGGTTTGATAAAGGATTGCAGCTACACTTCTTATTTCAGAAGAACGTGTTTCAGCTTCTAAATGATTTCAGCAAATGCATAGTTGGGGCTGGTGTAGAAAAGTTGCCCTTTATTATTTTGTTTTTTCTCTTCAACTAAAAGAAAGGCATAGAAGGAGAGACTGCTGTAAGGCCATCTTTAGGAACAAATTTACAACCAAGTGTAACACCACTTCATGTGTTGATTTTGCAATTGCCAAATTTAAGGCCTGCACCATCTATTATATGACAGGCATATAAACAGCATTCCAAATATTTATCAAATATGTGCAACAATTTTTATTACTGACTTACGAGTTTCCCTGGTATTTGAAAAGTAATGTTTCCAACAGTCATTTCATATGTGGTGTCAGTGAACTGAACTTGCATCATTCCTTGAAAATTCCATCTGAGGAAAGAGATTTTTGAAACCCAGAAAGGAACTGAAAAAGACAATGAGAGAAATTGATGCACACACAAAACTTGAGACCTCAAATACTGCTGTGCTGCTGCCAAATACAACAGGTTTGTCTCACTTCTTGACAGCCAGAGGCTGTAAACATGTAACAGTTTATTATTGGACAAAATGGCAGATATACTTTACATAGTTACATGGAGATGGGAAATAAGGAGTTAGCTAATATCCATATCCATCAAACTCCCCCTGTCAACCAAGTCTTCCTGGAGCTCCATCTTCATCTTTTGAATACAATTCTTTTTACTGAAGAATTTAGCAACCATTTAAGAATCAAGCCTTTTGCAAGTGCTTTTTTGACCAAACTTCTTGTTGCCGCATTTTCAGATGGAGAAACTGATGTAAAATGAATGACCTGACTGCATTGTCACCATCCAAGAAGATAATTACAAAGGTAAGAATAAAGCTGAGTTTTCCTGCACAGGACACACTGTCACTGATGAGAGCCATTGATGTTTCATTTAGGAGGAAAGGTGGCAGCTTTGTCTTACCTGTCCAGAGGCTGTCCAGGCTTATCACAAAACCACCACTCAGGTAGAATGATGTGAAGAGGACGTTGCCAAAGAAGGCTGAGAGCTGTAACGTTGGCAGCAGGGCTGCCACCCAAAGTGCCATGGCACGGGCGCTGTACACAGCCAGCCACACCGACAGGAAGTTCAGCAAGAAGTGTTCTGGTTCAGGAACAAGGTTTGCCAGCCAGTAGATGGGAACCCCATAAATTATAACAAAAACACAGTGTTCTGGGAGCTCCCCCAAAATCTGTGCGGGAAGATGAAAAAGAAAATACGAAAAGAGAGAAAAAGGTGAATGATAATTACAAAAACACATGGCATGTGCCTTAATGTACTTATGGACTGTTTATGAAAGCTATAGGAAATATTCCCTTAGAATGCAATCATCTCCCTGTTAGGGGTTGTCAGTGACATGCCCGACCAATCCACAACAGAAACAAATCCTCACTAATTTTTTCTCCAGTTGTGACAATGCCTATAACTAATTGTTAAATGGAGAGTTTTCTTGTTACAGAGTAGATGTCTAGTTTTGTTACAGGTTTGGGAGCTTCTAAAAATGTAGACACTTTTGCTGAGAACTGGTGTGCTTGATAACAGTGATACTGTTACTGACTCATGGCAACTGAATGCTTTGTCTCAATTTGGTTGAAAGTAGTGTGAGATCAAATTTGAGACAAATTTGGCTGTTGGTCCCTTCCCCACCTTGTCCCAAATGTAGTCCAGTTAGCAACTTGATTCATGGTAAAACAAAAGCATAACTGGGATTTTCTCAAATATTTAAAGAGGTATATAGAGAGTATTAGTTTTTCCAAAGAGGGTTGCTGCTATCCTCTAATACTAAGGTTGTAACAAATTACATCGATTTCTCTGTGAATAATGTGCAATCTTTGTGACACAATGCAAAGAATATTTTTCTCTGGCAACCACTAATAAGCATTTAAAATCTTGTGCAGAAATGGAAACCTAAATTACAGATGCCATGGCAGGCAGAACTCATCTAACATCACAAAGAAGGGATTATTCAAAACCCTTGTGAAAAAGAGAATGTAGTTTTTAAAAAGTTCTAAATTTAATTCTAGAAACTCTGGCTCTTTGTGCATGTAATACATTTTTTAGCTCAGACCAATAAAGGCCCAACCAGCTACTGGAAATATCACAGCATTTTGTCATTTCTGTTTTACCTTTGCTTTAGCATTTTATATGAATGTTTTGTTTTACAGATCAAGATACATAAGCAAACTTTCAGAGATGCTTCAGTGAATTAAATATGCAGGTATGTAAAATTGTCTAAACCCAGAAATCTGAGATTTCTCACATTTTGGCCAAAGAACCCAGTGAAAAGTCCTTCTTTGGCTTTTCTGGTGTGGGATCTCAGCCATGACTTATGGCAAAGATCTAAAGTAGTGTGAGGCCTAATCTATTAATACTAAGGAAGCAAGACTGATAGCCTTAGCTGGCAGACACAAAAGAACAAAGTCTGATATGAATGTGATTATTTATACAACAAGGCTTTGGTGTGCTTGAGTTTTTTAATGTTCAAGACAGCTGTTTGTATTTCCTGGCAACAAAACCAATTACCTTAGCAAAGAAGTATGGGCTAACAGAGTACATTCCACCTTCCAAGTCCTGATAAAGCATTGCCCTTTCTGAATGACCTGCAGGGTAGGAGCAAACACAATGGGTTGCATTAATAAGTTTAATTTTTTTCATAGATTTAAGAATTTTTTAATTTTGATTCCTTATAGCATTTACAAGAAGACTGACACTTACATTTGCTAATAACATCCAAAATTATTGTGAATGGGATTAGGGCACCTATCATGTACAGCAGCGCTGTGGTGTCACGAATAGAGAGTCCGTTTTTTTCATGGCCATAGTACAAAAATCCAATTAATAATGACATAAGAAGGGCTTCAAATCCATGGATTAATAATGTTGAAAGATCTCTGAAGTCATTGGAGACCTGACGACTAGGAAAACAGCAATATTGACCATAAGATATAGTACTTACTAATGCCATTATATTCAGATACACAGCCCCAAACAGTGTTAAAAATCAATTCTTGGAACTTGCTGGCTTTGACTAGGACAGGAGTTGGGCTCCCTGTTCCTGTAAAGGATTTTACCTAATCAAACCTATGAAGCACCTGTAGCATGAGTATTTCAGGTCTACATTGCTGAAAGCCTGAAGGAAGACAACTGGTGTGGGACATTCTGTGCTTCTTTCTGATGATTTGAAATATTAATGGGCACGATACATAACTGTTTATGCTGAAGATAAGTTTACCTTAATAATATTGTGAACTGTCTTAAGGCTCCTGGTAACTGATCACTTGAATGGCGAGGCATATTGATAGCCTCTTCTGAATTTAAATGGGCCCTGCCCAGAAGAAAAAAAAGAAAAAGAACCAAATTAGCTCAAGGTGTAGCTAGTATTCCAGATCTTCTGTAGGACACTTTTTTCTTTACCTCTGCTTGCTGACTGTGGTCTCAGTGTTGTCTCCTTCAGCAGCTTTCCATAAGAAATCATCAAAATGTTTGACTTTTTCTAAGAACAAGTTGGCAAGAGTATTTGCTCTTTTTCGGCTTTCCATCTCCTTTTCTGCAGTCTGTTTATCAATACTGGTCAAGTCAACTGCAAGACATTACTTGATGTGAGTCCATGTGCTATGGAAGAAATAACTTAATGACGTGTTTAGAATCAGGGATTTCATTGGGAGCAGACAGTACAACCTGTGTACATGCATTAACTTACAACAGTTCAAACTTTATCAGTTATTTTAGGTAATTAGAGATGAACAGATTGTTAATGTGTATGTTTCTTACCTAGTCACTCAATGAATCACTGAGAGATTGCATAATTGCTTATTATAATATTATAAACTACTATTTCAGATTTTTCTAAATTTCATAGTGCCTTGAGAGCAGTGCTGAGAAAAAATAGTTTGAATTTCCTTCCTGGCATGTAGGCATTTACAGTCTTTTATGTGACTTTGACTTAAATCATGTTTTTTCGTCATCTGCAAAATTATAGTTACTGTCTTATTGGTATCTTACAGGGGTGCCATAAACTTTACCTGATACTGAGAAAGTCCAAAAGGAACATTATCTAAGGACAACATAGTCATACCAATAATAATTGACTTAGCTTTTTTTTTTTTTTTATCTAAATTTACAATAGCATTTTCCCATGCTGACCTTCACTGTAGATTGACAGTATCTGATGTTTTACAGATGCTTTCTAAGAGAACTATCACTGCACATTTCCTAGCTCCTTGCACTGGGCTGATCATGTCTGTTCAGCCACTCTTAGGAGGAGTCCATCAGAAATTCCTTGCAATCTGCCCTATGTCTTCCCTTCTGCCCAGGTCTCCTGTTTCTCTGTCAGACACACAGCCAGCATTTGTGTGTTTCCATCAGGTGCTCCCTCTTGCTGTGGATCCTCTGCCATCCTGTCCTATTTCCATATTCCTGCTGGCCCTATTTCCTTTCTTTTCCTATGGGTACTGACTGTGCATACCATTCAGTGATCTTCCACCTGCCTCTCTGCCCTCCCCACCTCCACGTCGCAGGGGTTTGCCTCTGTAATCACGGGCTGGAGCTACAGGTTTCCCCAGGAATGCCTCTCGTTCTCCATTCCCATCCAGGGGTGCTGCAAGCCTTCCCCAAGGCTGTGCTTGGCTGTGGACTGCTCTGAACCCTGATGGTGACAAAGGTCTTTTTGTGGGTCTCAACACCAGGGTTAACTTCTGTTTATCTCTGCACAGCTGGCACTGCCTGCCACACAGGCACAGCTGAAGAGGTTACTCCAGAGCACTATGGTTGTCTGATGTCTGGCCAACTTGAGTGCAAAGACCTAAGGGCTGGAATTGAACCATCCTCTGTTAAGAGACTCCTGCCATTAGATTAACAGGGCCATATTCCCTTTCCACGTTGCAAAAACCAGAAGATGAATGGATTTGAAACCACAGAAACTTTCTTTGAGGAGTAAAAAGATTGCTGATTTCAATTAGCTTTTTCTCCCTTCCAGTGTGCTCTGTAGGGCAACACTCCACTTTCCCATTACCTGTTCCAGGTTTGTCTGGGACTAGGAGCTAGCTTCTGGGAAACTAGTTTCTACATTTTCCTAATTGATAAATCAGGGAACTGTCTACAGAAAGCAGTTGATCAATTTGTGTCTTTCCCAAAGAAGAAGTTTCAACCAGCTAAGACATGGGGATAAGTATGCTAAACATGTGGGCAAGTTACTGCGTCTGGCAGGGTTAGAAGGAGCATTTTTTAAAATTAATTTTGTCTGTACCTCTTGTTTTTTGCTACATTTCCTGTACTGACAAATAAGGAGCCTATTAAAAACTGAACTTGCTGCAATATTGATTTGAGTTAGTCATAAAGAATCCTAAGACAGTTATGGTCAACAAAAATCAGTGTTAGGTAGACACTTATGAAAGCAAATGTTTTTATGACTTTTTTTATGACAGTACTTGATACTGACCGTAGAAATCCGCAGGATTGCTGTACCTCGGGCAGGGATAGCCTAGTTCTGTGAAATACTGGACCATGTCTTTAGCTGTTCCACAGTAGGCAGTGAGTCCAGAAGTCATCAGAAGAACCAGATCAAACAGCTGGAAGATATCTGACCGGGGCTGATGAAGTGAAAGAAGAACCAATCTGTTTCCTCTGGCCAGTCTGGATAATGTTATCACAAGGTTATGTGCAGTAAAACTGTCCAGTCCAGATGTGGGTTCATCAAGTATGAGTATTCCTGCCAAAGACAGTAAGTTTAGCTGTGAAAAGCAGCCTGTTTGGTTTGGAAAATATGTTCTAAGTGAAATGGTGCTAGTGTGTGAAATTTCACTCACTATTTTTAAATTTAAAGAAAATATAATTTTTTTTTCCACTTCAGTACATCCATTCCTGAGCATCACTTCTTACAAAAGCAAAAAACCTGCTTTCCCCATAACTACAGAAATATAACTTTATACAAGCAAAAAGTTTTCAAATCCATTTCCTAGTGAAAAAGCTGATGGGAAATCTTGTTCAACAAGAGGCTCAGTCAAGGTTAGTAGCGCTTTTGATATATGTAAGATCAGAGAGGGGATTCAATCCTGCAAAACCAGCTGTGGATTTAGCCTCATGTTTTGCTTCTACTGAATTCAGTGGAAGTTTCTAGTACACCTGCAACATGAACCAGCCATGTCAGTGAGTTGCACAAGACAGCACTGACTGACTATCCAGCCAAGAAAAAGACCTTTACTGTTAATACTGCACGTGTAAATGGGGGCTGGGTCAGAGGAAAGGAAAACAATCTCCATGTTAAAACAGGCCAAAGTAACTTGTGGCACGTGGTCAGATAAAACCCAAACCTTATACTGATAAGGTATAAGGCACAAACGAGAGCACGGCTGTGAGAGTAACTTCAGGCAACTTTGAGTAATCTTTATGGTGGTGGTTTTAGAGAGTGGTGGGTGAAGGCTCCTGGAGGGCTCTGCCTTGGTCTGCCTCCACTTTTCCATTGGCAAAGGTGACTGAAGCAAAAGTGTGTCAGCTGCTGAAGCGCTCTGTTTACAGAATTATTTCTGTACTAATTACAGTATTAGCTGTGATCAGCACTGATTTCAATTCAAGCATATGGACCAGCAACCAGTCACTGACTGTGCTATGGAGAGGCAGCCTCTGGCAGAGGGTGGTGCAAGGCCTGTTAAGTGTCCTGAGTATGAACTCCTCCAGCTGCCCCAGGGGCAACTGAGTGTGTGGCTCTTCCCTGAAAGCTTCCATCTTCAAGCAGTGCCCCGCCATGCCCAGGTGGTGTATGGTGGGCCCCAGGAAGGCGTGGGTTCTGCTCACCTGGGTTCCAGAGCAGCTGCACACCGATGCTCACCCTGCGCCTTTCTCCCCCGGAGATGCCCCGCAGGTACTCGTTCCCCACCCTGGTGTTGGCGCACTGCCGCAGGCGGAGCTCTGCTATCACATCTTCCACCTGCGGGGATCCAAGGGTGACAGGCGTCAAGCAAGAGTTCATTTGCACATTCGTGCGGAGATAAAACTGAAAATATGAGTAATTTGGTTAAAATTCATCTCCATATTTCAGTGCTAGAGACACTTGAAAACAAATCTTGATTGTAGAGATAACATTAAAAAAGACTCAGTGATCAAAAATTTAGTTTGTCTTTCAGCCTCTGTAATGCTTTCTCTAGATTGTCATTTTTTATGAGCTTTGGAACAATTGCTGGTTTCTGTCTTGAAAGATGAAAAAGGTTTATAATTCATAATCTACTTAAAAAATTGCCAGATTAGCTGTTCTGACTCCAGACACAGAATTTCTTGGATAATTCCTGTCAGACACATTTTTGACAACTTTATTTTTTTCCAACAGCTTAATTACCCTTTTTTTCCTTTGTGAGTCTGAAAAAAACTTTGGAAGGCGCAGTTTGGCAACGAACAATAGTGTTTCTCTGACAGTCAGGTGGGGGAGCAGTCGGTCATCCTGCCGCACGTGTGCAATGCATTTCCTAACAAGCTGGGGAGTGCTGGGTTTGTTGTTGATCATGATTTGACCAGACTTGATTTTGCCTCCATGGTCCTGGCAGGTTATCACGTCAAGCAAGGATGTCTTTCCACCAGCTAGAAGAATAAAAATGGAAAATTAATTTCCAAGGCATGGTTTTGAAAAGTGATCTTGTCACAGACAGAGATGTTAAGGAAAAAAAATTCTTCGCCAACCCCTCCTGAAGTTTCCCCAAAGTCATAGAGACAGGATGATCTTCAAAGAAAATAGCGACTACAAGCTCCTGTTCAGGAAATCTCTCCCCTCCGGAATGGAGTATGTGGTTTGAACCCTTGTAATTTTTCAGCAGAATTGGGTAGTTGGGCATTGAGGATGGCTTCATGAACACAAGAAGTGTCTCTTATCTCTTTGGTAAACTCTCTTTCAATTTTGGAACAGAGGTGAAAGGTGGTGTCCTGTCCTGGCTGAAGGGCTGACACCCAAATGCTCAGCAAGAGCTTTCTTTGTGGAGAGATTTGTGAATTCAGAAACAGCAGCTGGATCAGCTGAATGACTAAGGCACTGAATGATTATACAGACAATAAGAACCTTAATCATGATTGAAATAAAAATTATTATGACTTAAATAAGACAAAAAGTCATTTAAATAATTAAGAAAAGCTGGCTCATACCCAGAGGTAAGAAAAGTAAAACAATGAAACAAAACCTGATTTGGAATTGAACAGCAAATGAATTTCTCCTTTTTGTTGTATGATTCTGTATGTAAATACACAGAACTCTCTTATGATTAGATGTCATTTATTTCTAGTCTCCCTGTTGAAAGATTAACTCCACACTTGCTTCTTAATACATACATCTTAAAAAAGAAACCCATCCATCTGTAAACCACGTATTGCTCTGTTTAAGAGTGACATATTGATTGCCATTGACAATGTGAAACCCATCAGCAGTTTAATCCATTTTACTAAGGCATTTGATGAAATAGATGATAAACAGCTTTTGAAAATACTTTGACTAGTTTGCTGAAAGGGGTTTGTGCTCAGTGTATGTTACCTTACAAAGGTGCTATATCTATAACTCAGTCTGTTATTTCATCACAAAGCTTTTCCTTTTATTATCAGGAGAATCTCTAAGGTACAGTTTCACTTACATTAAGGATATGTGCTAAGGAAAAATTCCCATGGCAATAGGGAAGAAAACTCTCTTTTTTTTAGAAATAAAGTTAAAACTTCTTTGGCAAATATGCCTTGCCTTTGAGAGAGAGTATCTTCACTGAATCACTGAGCCAACCTGATGTAAGGTTCTAGTGGAGACACAGCATGGGGGTTTTTACCTCCCAAGTATGGCAATTTCTACTTCAGTTTAACAGGTCCTGTGTCTACTTCTTGTCCCCCTTGACCAGGCCCACCAGAAAATGGAAGGAAAAAACCAAACCCTAGTATAATACAGCAGTAACCCCAGACAGAAGAGGAACTGTCTTCTCTGTAAGTTCCTATTAATTAACGCAAATGCAATATTTTATCCTGTTAGAATTGTTTCAGTCCAAATGGAATTCCTGCTTATGGCAATGCAAGTTGGCACTGATCTTTCTTATAGGGTCTGGGCTCCTTTGTTTGCTGTCTGAGTATGGTCTGCAGTTGACCTGTTTTGAATCTGAGCCACGAAACTGATTAATATCCAACAGATCTGGGGCTGCGAGGCCACACTTGTAACAATACCCCACTACACCTCAGGAAACAAACAGCAAATGTGTACAGGGCGTAACAAAATTGGGTTTGAAAATAAATTTTAAACCCCCCCCCCATCCCACCAGTATGTTTCTTTGTTTCCTCATTCATCATGTCACTTAAAGAATGTATTTTAGTGACACAGCCAATAGTTTTTGTCCCACATAGATTTTGACATTAAAAAGACTGCAGAGTGTTGCTCTTGATTGTGTACATTTTATCTGAGAGCTGGTGACATAATGAAACATGGTTGCTCTTACCAGTGCTTCCTATGATTGCTAGCATCTGACCACTTCGCACTTTAAGGCTCAGATTTTGGATTATTGACACGTGGGAACGGGGATCCGATTTCCATGTCCAGGGCATTTTCATCTGAGCAAGGTTCTCATACCAGGGAATCTGGGATGCTGTGTTAACCTAACAAAGAAAGAAACAAGTCCCTTCAATTCAAGCAATCAACTCTTTAGCAACAAATACCTTCAAAGTTACAATGTTACAAGCAGAACACATATTAAAATATTATTATTCATCTTCAGAAATACATAGAAGGAAGTTCTTTTGCAGCCACCTATGGTTTTCATGCCTTGCTTCTTGTTCTGTTAATCACTAAAGCTATCTCTGTCCTTTGTTACTTTAGTAATTTATTACTATTGTAAATTTTAAATGTTTCAAACTTTAAATATAATTTGAAATTCCATGAAACTGAAAATTGTGAAATCTTACTCAGATGCCATGGTGAGATGGAGATGAAAAATTTAACTGGTTCCTTGCAATCCTCCTTGTTAGTCATCTTCTCTTTATCCCCTTCCACATACTCATTCTTGCCAGCAAGGGCTGCTTTTCTCCCTAGCTGAACAGAAAGTCCCTCTGCTCCAGCCCTCAGAGGAACAATTTCGCTCAAGACTGAAACAAAGCAGAGCCTAGAAACAGATGTCTCTTCCTGTCTTATCCCTGAACTTTACTAGATGTATTTACAATACAGGGGTTAGTCTGCTGTTAATATTGCAGCCAAGAGTGTGATTCTGCTCACAAACCGACTGTGCAACAGTTGTGTGAACTTTTTAAACTTTATTTGGCTTTTAGAATGGCTTGGATATAGAAACATGCATTGCTGGAAATGCTTCATGACAATTTTTACCTGGTAACTGAGTTCCTTGACCTCCAGAACATTTGATTTTCCACTGTATGTGAAATATAGACTGTTATCTTCTTCAGAGTGAAAAATAGTATCCTGGGTCTTGGTCTGGAAAAGTCGTTAGGTGGATTACAACAGTTAATTACAATAACTGAAGTGCTGCTAAAGTCTGAGTTTAGAAAAGATAAAGCACGAAGGGAAATACAGTTATGAGATGTAACAATATTATTGATGAGTTACTGTAGTGCAAAAGTCTGAAGGGTTGAAATGAGTTATCAGTAATCTGTTAATCAGTGTGAAACGTACTTTGTTCTAGTGACATGTGTGAGGGCCAAACATGCTGTGCTGTGCTTTTCTAGTTGCTTTCAGTTTAAAAGGGAAAACTTTCAAAATGGAGATAAATGTCATGCCACTACAAAGAGACTAGACTCTTTTTTTTGAGGAAAAAGATGTACTACTTCAGCAGTATTAATGTACTGAATCAAAATGGTGCATATTGTAATTGATGCATTATGGCAGCTACAAATTAAGGTTCACTGGAAGTATGTCTGTTACTGAATTCCACACAGACTTGTAAACTTGGAGGCTTTATGAACAAATAGGTGTGCAGCCACTAGTGTAGTCTCTTTCTCCTCTTTTGTTTTTTAAATTCACCATTTATCAGCTGGAACTTAATGTTCTGAGATATCTATCAGTTAAAATAACAAGAGTCTACTTGGCTTGGTTAACCTCTTGCATACAGCTGCAATTACGAAGTCCTTGCCGAGGCAGCTTTGTGGCTTTGGATTTAGCTCCGTGTGCATTGCCTGCGGCTTTTTATTCCAGCCAGCTGTATCTCTCCCACAGCCCTGTGCTTTTCCTACTTGTCAGACTCATATCCTAGCCAAGGCAAATGTACCTGTTCCCTGTGTACCAGACCCTATCCATGCCTGTGATATCTTTGGCAGGGGATGACCATGATCTTTGTGTGCACCTCCTGCCCTCTCTGCAAACAAGGCTGATTAATTTTTTCAGTCCAGATACACAGCAGAAAACAACATCACACCAAGCAGCCTGAAAAAGCACAGGAAAGCCCTCCAAACTACCCCTGCTGCCAAAGCACTCTGTGCCTTTCCTTATGCTGAACCTAATTTTTAAAAACAGGTGCTCCCCAGCAAATGTGGGGATCCATCTGAAGGCATATCCTGGGAAAGCCAGTCCAGGCCATGCTGAGGGGCTATCTCCTCCATCCACACATTTGGAGATCCTCTCTCAGCTCCACCATCGTGGCACCCGAGCAGGGCTTGCATGGCACCAGCCTCATGCGCAGTGTGCTCTGGTGGGGGGTGTGGATGCTTTCTGCTCTGTTTCAGAGCTGGAGGGGCTCAGGGCTCACTGACAGTCCCAGCCCGGTGGGCAGGGTGGCTGCCTGCCTCTCCCAGCTCCCGGCCACCGCTGGAGCTGCGGGACAGCCGAGCCCTCGGGTCCCTCCGCACCCCGCGCAGCTCTCACTCACAGCCAAGCCCTCGCACGTCACCTGGCTCCAGCTGGCGTCGTCCAGAGAGACATCTTCAGTGGTTTCCTTCATGGTGGTGGTGGT
Organism: Aleadryas rufinucha; assembly: GCA_013397815.1. NCBI lineage: Eukaryota > Metazoa > Chordata > Aves > Passeriformes > Aleadryas > Aleadryas rufinucha. Next base: position 110,658 of record VZTH01003609.1, read on the forward strand.
GGAAGGTCTTGCTCCCTGCAGTGGTTTGACTATGTTCTCCATGAAAGCTGTGGAAATCCTTCTCCTCTTGCTTTGGAACGCAGTCCTTTCCAGGCACCCTCAACGCAGCACCATTTCTCCTGGCGCGCTTCGTCTCTGCAGCTGGCATAACCCCGTGGACAGGGAAATACTCCCCTCCTCTGGGACAGTAATAGCTCCGGCTAAAGGTACATCAGATAGCGGCTTCAGCTAATCACCGATCACCGACCTTTTTCTCCGGAAAAAGGAAGAACAGGGAGCCCCTCTGTTTTCTTTGAGGTGGCAAGCGCCGGGGGCAGCGACCTGTTCTGACCCGAGACAGTGGGAGCTGCCCGTCCGCGGTGCTGGGGGAGGCATGGTAGTGGTGGTGGCAGTGGCAGTGGCAGGCACCCGGCCAGCAGCGTGAGGGACGCAGGGAGCCTGCGGAGCCCCAGCACCCGAGGATGTCGGGCAGAGTGTCTCCCACCCTGGAGAAGAGCAGCAGCATCGGGCGCACAGGCGAGGGGAAGGCTGTGGGGCAGCCCCCCGACAGCATCAGCGTCCAGGGTGTCTCCTATACCATCAGGTAGTGCTGGGAGGGCGGTGTGGAGGGTCCCTGCTCCGGCGCCAGGGGCTGCGGGAGCGGGGCTGGCACGGCGGGCTGTGGGTTCCAGCACGGCAGGAGGGGTGGTGCCAGGCCCCCTCATGGCGCCAGGCCCCCTCATGGCGCCGGGCCCTCCGCCTCAGGGCAGAGCCCTCCCGAGGCTCACCAGATCTCCTCCACGCGTCTCCGAAGGACGTGCTTTAGAGGAGATTTCCGAACATTGTGCCCTTTCCCACTGCCTTTCTTACTGCTGCCAGAGGGATAACGCGAGGCCCTAAGGCAAGGGACAGGTGGATTAATGGCTGGCAAACATCATCAGCAAATAAAGCCACAGTTCACGTTTGCCCTTTTGGTTGTAGTCCGAAAGCCTCTTAGCAATCATTCTGAAAAATGTGCTCAGACCTCGTTTTATCTTCCAGAAAATGTTAAAGTTAAAGCCTGAGGAGGGGAAAGGGTAAGGGGGAAAATACTTTTATTTTTATTTTTCCATATTTTAAAATCCTTGCGGCTCCCATCCCACATGCAAGTACCTATAAACCATTCTCTTGCTTTATGCGAAATTTTTACATATTCTTTCTCTAATTTTTTATTGATGGTTGTTTTCCAAGAGAGCGTGTTGGCCCGTGGTGGAACTTTTCTTTATATTGTAAAAAATGGACCCGGCAAATACTTAAGGATGTTTCGTTTCACATAGAGAGTGGCCAGATCATGGGGATTTTAGGAAATTCTGGTAAGTTGTTCCAGTACTTTAAAACAAATAAGATCAGAGTTAATACTGGTGACTTCCACCGTGACACGAACGGGACTGAGGTCTGTGTTTTAAATAATGAAATTGTGGCTGATTTTAACTTCTGCTTTGTAAAACTGGTGCTTGGTTTTCAGAGTTCAGTCTTCTGTCATCTAACTAACAATTATAATTTCAATTACAGACGAGGTTACTTCAAAACTCAAATGTTTCACTGCAAAGTGTGAATTTGTATGAATTAAATGCTAATTTGCATTCTAATTTTCCCATTCACTTTCCCTTATTTAGCTGCATTTTCAGGGTCTATTATTTTAAAGTTATTGAGAAAAAGACAACTTTCTACTTTTCATATGTGTCCACCCAAGTCAGGCTACCAGTCTTGGAATCATAAAATTCATCTTAGCACTTAATTTCTTCTGTTTGAAAGGATCTGGGAAAACAACACTTCTGGACGCAATATCAGGAAGACTGGGACATAAAAACGGCTTCTGTGGTGAAGTGTATGTGAATGGACGTCAGCTGAAGAGGGAGCAGTTCAGAGATTGCTTCTCTTATGTGCCACAGGTTGATTTCTATATTTATTTTTTGTGCTTCCTTTTGTGAAAAAAAGTTGCCAGTGTAATGGAGTAGTGCAATGTGAAAGTGATTTTACTAGTAAACTTGGGACAAATCAGTTAATAAGCTGTATGAATGAATTAAGCTTGCATGAACAGGGACATAGTTTTAATTACTACAGCACTAAGTGCTTCTTCCTCTTCACTTTTTTTTCAGAGTGACACATTGTTAAGCTTTCTCACCATACAGGAGTCTTTGACCTACACGGCTTTACTAACTCTTAAGAAATGCTCCAACAACTCCATCAAAAAGAAGGTCTGTGTTTTACAGTGTTCCACCAGAAGGACAGACAGGACATAATGTAATGTTTTCACCAGCAGCATTTTCCATCCATGGCTGGTTTTTATGTTTGTGAGGTTTTGCAAGTGGGGAGAGATCCTCCTGCTGAGGAGTAGGACACAAGCTCTCTGGTGGTGCCACCTCTTCAAGGGGTTTGTGCTGGTGCCCCAGGGCATCACCACTATGCTGGGACAAAACCCTCCCACCTGAAGCTGAAGCAGTTACTACTGCAGGAGATGCTGCTCTTGGTATTGAGGTCAGTTCCTCTTACACAGAGGGGAAAGCCAGTTCTCTGGGGTATTTAGGGCCATGTGTGCTGGCAAGTCTCATGGACAGTAGAACTGATTTTGGCACCACTCTGTCTCCTGTAGGACATCTCTCACTAACCACAACAGCTCAAAAAAGTGCTGGTCTAATAAGCCCCCTGCAAGCTACTTTCTTGATAAAATAGGTGTGTTTCAGATTTATTTAAAGGGCTCTTTTTGAATTCTATCGAAAGTAAAATTGGGTATTCCTGACCAGAGGATCTTGCTTTCTCTCTTCACTGATCTTCCACTCAGTACTTTATAGTTTCCTAGAACTGATGTGCCTTCCTGCTCCCCAATTTTGGAAACCAGAGCATCACATTATGCTTCATACCTTAGCTTCTAGTCCCACCTCTGAACTCTTCATCTCTAAATGTCAAGTGAAGCTAAGATTTACTCATTTCAGAATACATGAAAATAAAATTTAAAAAATAATATATTAAAAATAATCAAATAGAAATTAGGCCAGATACATTCCAACTAGAATGGATGCAAGCAGGATATTGGCAAAGCTATAACATAAAATTAAGTCTTTTTTTCCCCTGTTTTTTAACATTGCACACAGGTATCTGAGTTGGACTGTGTTTAGTCTTTTGTAATTGTAATTATTTTTCAGGTAGATGCAGTTATGGCTGAGCTGAGTCTCAGCCACATTGCTGACAAAATAATTGGAAGCCGTAATGTCGTAGGAATTTCCGGGGGTGAGAGGCGTCGCGTATCAGTTGCAGCCCAGCTTTTACAGGATCCCAGTAAGTACCACTGCATGGATTTCCAAAATAAAACAAGGCTGTGTCACTTTATGCTCCTACCACAGGCCTCCTATTTAAAACCACTTTAAAATACAAAAGCATTTGCATTCTTTAACTCAGCAGAAGCCAGTTTGGCGATGACAGAAAAGAAGAAGCAGTAACTGAGGTCTGCCACTGATCTGTTAGTTGATCTTGGAAAGCAGACAATTTAAAAATCTTAGGGACTGAGCATAGGTTTAGTCTTGGACTTACCCATTTTAAGCCTTTCTGGGTTCACTCTTCCCAAATGTTTGTTGTGGCCCATTAATTTATCATTTTTGAGTACGTTAGAGTCGTACATGCACAAGCACTGAGCCTTGTAGTGGAGTAGCTGCCATTGAGCTATGTATGTGTGAGTGGCATGTGTGTTCCAGAGCCAGAAAAATTCCCATGAAAGGAAATCAAAGCTGAGTAACTATAGGAGGATTTTATCTATGGGAAAAATTTTGTCAGTTTTGAGAGAGTTTCTTGAAGGTGCCAGAATCTCACAAAGTGAATGTACAGCACATATTTATTGGATGCTGGAGTCCTTGTAGCCTTGTGGATGTGCTACAACTGTACATCAGGCAGGTAGCAGCTTAAATAGCACAGTGAGGTACATCACTGCTACTGGTGACTCCTGGGGTGTGGTTACTGCTCAGGATGTCACTAAACTCTATAGTAAACACTATAGTAATTATGTAGATAAAACTATAGTGAAAACTCTCCTTCCTTTGTACCCTTATAAAGGTTGGACTGCCCTCTTCTGTTCTATGTCTCATCTATATAAAAACAATGGATTGGATTATAAGTTCTTCCCTTTCATGTGCAATAAAATAATGAAGAAAAAGCAGTAACTTCTTCTGCTTCAATCTTTGGAATTGTATATGCTGTATTTTAACAATTCTTGGTTTGTTCATGACAAATTCAGTGTGTATATGTAAATTTAATTCAGAATATATAAGTTCTAGCTAATTTTGTCACTTATATTTATAATTATGTACATGCTGAAATTTATCATTATTGTTCTTAGAAGCAGATGCATGCATCAAATCTATTTTGGTAATTTTCAGATTTCACCTGAATTTAGAAAAAGAAGTATTATGCTCTGCAGTATTTTTTAATGTCCTTATTCCTAGTCATTGAAACTAAACCACTGAAGCTAACTAAAACTGAAAGATCACGCCATGGCAGTATCTGTGCATAGTCTCTTTACGTGTGGAGCTTCACCTGTAAAGTCATTTCTATATTATTTGCCAAATTAGCTTTAAAGGCAGAAGCTATGCCTTTTGCCCCTCATTTACATGAGTTTTAAAGCTATTCCTTGTCATTTGACAGAGGTCATGCTACTTGATGAACCAACGACAGGGCTGGACTGCCTGACTGCAAACCAGCTTGTCTTGCTTCTCTCAGAGCTTGCACACAGAGACAGGATTGTGATTCTTACAATTCACCAGCCTCGCTCAGAACTTTTCAAGGTAGATGATACCTACTCACTATTGGCTTTCCTACCAGACCTTTTAGTACCTAGGTTCTTTTCAGTATGGAAATTCACAATCCAGTATAGCTGCCTCTTTTCCTTCCCTTTGCATAATTAGAGGCTTCTCTTGAACTTTGCAGCTCTGGCCTTGTGCCAGTCACAGGGCTCTTCGGGACACACATTGCCCTGTGAAAATAGTATGGACTCTGAGTGTGTGCCTAACCCTTGTATTATGCAACTACCCAAACCAAACCACTGGGAGAAGCTGTGACAAGGCATGTGGGTACACCTTGGTCATGTGGTGGGGCAGTCCTGCCTTGCAGGGTTTGTGCTGGGGAGAGCATTTCTCCCTTCCCGTTACTGTTTCTCACTTTGCTCTTCTCACACATCCGCCACCCACCATCCGCATGCGAAACTCCTCTTCCCTGGCTGACTGAATGGAGTGCAAATGGTTGTGGAGCCAGAGGGGAGCAACAGTGCTTTTCTGGACTGAAAGCAGCCCTGTTGTCTTGAGAACATGGATTGATCATAGCTGGTGGGAACCTTGCCCTGGCAAATGTTCACTTGAAGAGGAGTGCCGTTAAAGTCCTCAAGCACTTCGGGATAATCTTGCCAACAATTTGGGGTTTTACAGACTGGGGCTATTAAGCACCGAAGGAGGTCAGTCAGTAAGTGAAGGTGCATTAAAGTGAAGTCAGAAAGCCACATTTCTTTTTGTGGATTACCTCTGTATGCTGCTGTCATTGACAGTTTTGAGAGCCACTAGAGCTTAAAGATGTGTCATTTTGCATAACCACCAATGAGAGGAATGAAAGAAAGGACAAACTTCCTTTGAGAGAAATATAGTAAGGGAGTTTGAATGTGTCAAAACTATTTTTCTCATCAAAGCATTTCTATTGCCAAGGTAGTCGCTGTACTCAAGAATTAATGCATTCCTGATCTGATATCTGTGGTGACCAGTGACAGGACCCGAGGGAATGCCCTGAAGTGTAACAGGGGAGGTTTAAGCTGGATATTAGAAAAAGATTTTTCACACAAAGGGTGGTTGGGAACAGGCTCCCAGGGAAGTGGCCACAACATGAAGTGTGGCAGAGTTCAAGAAGCTTTTGGACAATGCTCTCAGGCACATGGTGTGATTCTTGGGGTGCCTTATGCAGGGCCAGGAGTTGGGCTCGATGATCCTGATGGATTCCTTCCAAGTCAGCATGTTCTGTGATTCTTAGTGCATACTGCTAAAGTATTAATTTTCCCCCAACAGTTATTTGATAAAATAGCCATCATGAGCTTTGGAGAAATGGTTTTCTGTGGGAACCCTATGGAAATGATCACATTTTTTAGTGACTGTGGCTATTCTTGTCCTGAACAATCAAATCCTTTTGATGTCTGTGGTAAGTTTGTCTAAGTTGTTTTGGTAAAGCAATTTGTTTTCTTCCCCAAGTTAAAGTTTTTCCAGAAATGGAATGTGTTTGAATTCTGCTCCAACTTTTCAGTTATTTTCAGCTCAGAGAGAGGGCTGGCCTCACGTCACTCCCAATGACTCCATAAAATAGCCATATTTGCAGTAAAGGAGTAAACTACCAATAAAAAAAGAATCTCAACTTCATGAAAACTGTGAATTCCTGATGGCATTTCCCTATGGATGTGCACTGGATGTTGGAAAATTAATTTGAAAAATTAATTGAAAAAATTAATTGAAAATTGATAATTTGAAAACTTTATTGAAAAATAAATTTCCAAAATTGTGGAAAATCCCATGCTCTTAAGGACTCTGTGATGCCAAGCAACTGAAAAGAGTTGTTGCCTGGAGGGAAGGATGTAGAATAAATATGGGATGACTTGAGGCATCAATTTCCAGGAATTCTGAGTTTGAGGTTTCTGAAAGTTTGGGGAGTTGCTAATACCAGGGTGAACTACTGGAACAGAATGGATGCTTCAGGAGATGATGATAGCAAGCTGTTGGCATAAGCTGGAGAGTACTGTTTTACCAATTCATCATGAAAAAAATGGGTCAGCAAGAGACTTTGGAAATGAGGCTTGGTTTTGCTGCAGGACATCCATGTCCCTGATCCATACAGGCACAGGTTTGAAGAGAATGTGCATGTGTTTGTATATGTGCATACATGTGTACAGATATGCAGACATGTATACAACTCTATTTAAATCCAACATGTAGGTTAATTTCTGGCAATGCTAGCTGAGCACTTAACCAGGGAATTTGACCAATCCAAAAAGCTGCATTCAGAGCAGGCAGTGTTTTCCTATTGTCTAGATGGCATTCTAAACTCAGTGAGAGGAGAGGATGGTTGTTGACATGAAGCTGGAATGGGATAAAGCAGAAAATACTGGTATGACAGTGAGGATAATTTTGTCTTCATGAATTTGAATAGTCTTGAAAAGCATAGATGATTTGAGATTTAGACCCACTTTTAAAAAAGCTTGGTAAAGAGAGTACTGCATTCTTCAAATGTCAACCTTTGAATGTGACAAGAAAGGGAAAAAATACAGTTTAGAGCAAAGAATCATCAGAATATTTAGTCTTTTGAAAATTGGTAGTTTATATTTTTTTGTGTGATTTGATGTGAATGAAGGGACAGATTCTGATATCATTTACACCGGCAGCAGAGGAAAATAGATCCTATTTATTGAGTGTGTATTATATTGTTGAAATGTCACATGTTTATTAAAAGTACTAATGCATGATAGGCATTAGCTACTTGGTCTAGTTAGTAGTCAGTGTTAAAATTCTTTTAAAGAACACCCATTTGGTATTTATTTCCTGTGTGACTTCCAGCAAGTCACACTGGCCAAGTTTTAAAAAGTGTTTCTGCATTTCTGATGTTCACATTTGTAAAAGCGAAGGCTTCATTTTGGGTATGTTTACCATTAAAGACAATTCTGCTGAATTCCAGCTTTTAAAACACCAGGAAACTATTCATAAGCCTAATTCAGGTTTTGAAGACAAATTAAGAATCTCAGACAAGGCCTCCTTTTCTTTTGTTGAATTTGTATTTTGAAGTTGAACAGAACATTGCAAAACTGAAATCTAAGGATGAGATAAACCTTAGGAATAAATAACTGATGAAGACATCTTACCAGATGTAGAAGAGTAATATAAAATTGGGTAAAAACAAATATTCTTGAGAACAACAATCCAGTTTTCAAAACATTGGCTAATTCATTGCTGTTAGGGAAAAGGGAACTTTCTAAGGTGTTTTAGCACTGTTACTGAATCTGTATGAGTTGTAAAAATAGAACACACAAATTTCCCATCTGCCAACAAAAGAATTGCTGCTGCCAGGAGTATGTTTAGGTGGACTTACTAGAAAGGAACATTAACTCTGTGAAGTATTTATATTTCCTAAGTTCCACGGCAGTCAGTAATATTACCTTCAGCTTGGGCTGAGCCTGCTAGGGAAATTTGGCCAGCTGAACGTTCTCTAACTACACATTAGAAGAGAAGTATGTCTGTGAAGGAGGTAGGTGAAACCCAGTGCAACAATGCATTAACAGCTCAAGTAGAGAAGAGCAGTGTCTCTGCAGTGTGAGCTCACACTAACCAAAAATAAAGCTCCATAGTTATGGAGGAGCGGGCAGAGGACAAGGGGGAGCCATGGAGCCATGTCTGAGCATTTGCCTGAAAACCTGAGAAATATATGAGCAGATAAGTCATCTCTTCATCTTCATAAACATTCATGCTCTGGTGCATTGTCTTGCTCTTGACAGCTCTGTGCTGTGCAAGGAGAATGCTAAAGGTCTGACGAGCACAGTGCTCAGTCCTCACATTTCCAGATCAAGGACCTGAACTGCAGGGTCCTACAGAGGTCACAAAACACAGATTCCTTGTGGCTGCACAGTTATTCATTTGTGCTGCATCTAACAGAAGGGAGGCGTAAAAGAAACCTTGAATGCTTTCAATGGACCTTATCATCTTAGCATTTTAGAGTGCAGACAAGAAGTTAGTTGCAAGGGCAAAAAAAGATATGAAGAGAAAGTGATGTGTATATAGAGTAAAAACTTTGTCATTTTACAGTGGATCTCACATCTGTGGACACCCGAAGCAAGGAACGTGAACTTGAAACCTACAGTAGGGTTCAGGAGTTTGTATCAGCCTACAGAAACTCGGAGATCTTTAGCAAAGTACTGGCAGCCATTGAAAAAACGAAGTCTATGAAGGAGCTGCCACCAATACCATTCAAAAACAAAGACTTACCCAGTGGTTTTTACCAAATATTGATTCTTTTACGGTAAGACTTTTTTCACCCTTTTTTAAAGCAATTATTTTTTTCTTCTCCACTAATCTTTCAGGTTTCCCCTCCATGTATAGATGCACTTCCTTGGTTATTTTGATCTCCCACTGTATTTGTCCCTGTCTTTTTTAATACATTAGCTCTTTGTGGACACTGTCTGTCTAGGATTTGTTCAAAGCTAAATACCCTACCAACCAGTGGTCAGTTGCAGCTAGCAAGTCTTTTGTTGCTGTTTTGTTTTGTTTTCAGGAGAACAACAAGAAACTTCTCCAGAGATAAGATAGGTGTCGTCATGCGTCTCCTCCAGAATCTCTTATTCGGCTTGTTTGTAGCCTTTTTCCTTCTTAGGCTAAGGAATGACGTGGCCCAGGGAGCCGTGCAGGACCGCGTGGGGCTTGTCTACCAGTGCGTGAGTGCCCCCCCCTACACAGGGATGCTCAATGCTGTGGCCCTGTGTGAGTTTCTGTCCTGTCTTACGTGCAGCAGCAGCCATTGCTGCCACTCTGTCTTAAATAAGAAAAAGCGTTTTTTCGAAGATAGTAATTTAAAGAATCTTCACTGTTCTATGTCAGAGTTGATACAGAAGCAAAAAATTCAACGGAATTCAAGAGAATATGCCCTGAATCCTGCCTTTCTTTTTTCCAGCTGGCCTGTCTACGAAGGCTTTATTCTAAACTGTGCAAAAGATTTGCTTGCATGTATCATTTTATAGGCCAGAGAAAGTCTAGGTCTAGTTGACATCCTAAGTGAGCTCAAAACCAAACTATGGAAAGGATGGAAATACAAAACAGCTTTGACAGCAATTAAGCATGATTGGATTTATGAGTATTATGTGATGATTTTTTTTCAAGGATTTTTCTCATACAGGTGCCATACTGAAAGCAACAGTAGTTTCTGTTTACAGAAACTGTTAAAAACTGTTTTGCTCATGTAGGGAGCATACACGGCTGTCATCAGCTTGAAATCAGAGTACCTGAATAAATTAGCCAGTGACAGAGGTTTTCTCATGTCTTTAATTTGTATATGCAAAAAGAGAAGGCTGTCCTGCCTGCTGCTAAGTTAGGCCTCTTTCATTAAGCTTACCAGTGTTTGCAATATGCAGGGAGCATGCTTTGCATTTATAGTGGGGGAAAAAAGCGATCGGAGTGGTTTAGGCAGAATGTTTTTGATGTATTCTCAAAGTTGTCTCTGTGCTTCAGGTAATTTCTGCTAGCAACAAGTCTTGATCTCTCTAACAGTAATTTAATTTATTTCTTCTGTATTTAATTCAGTCCCACCTCTACGTGCTATCAGTGACCAAGAAAGTAAAGATGGCTTGTATAAGAAATGGCAAATGCTTGTAGCCTATCTAGTACATTTCCTGCCTTTCAGTATCATCAGCGTGGCCATTTTCAGCACCTTTATATACTGGTAAGCATTTGGACCATCTGTTGGATTGTCATTTTCATTTTGTTACCAGTGTCAATTGCCATGTCAGCAAAAGGCCTCCTGGCATGGCTTCCTGATACTGTCTCTCAAAATGATTACACAGAAAGCGTAAGGAAAGATGACACAAATTTAGCCCTTCTCTTTCAGGCAGAGCTGAAAACACTTTCAGAGTAAGTAAGTTACCAGTTCTCTAGGTAACTTGGGAAGTTTTAATGTACCTGGGACAGTTCTCATTCTTGTGTCACACCGAAAGCAGGAAGTGGCATGTTACATTGCATTTGGAAAGACAGGAAATAGAAAACACCCAGAAGTGAGGAAGTCACCTGTTGGTACGTGACAGTAACAAAACTTTTATTTCCTGGGACATTGCGGTTTAGCTACAGCATATGGAAGTGATGAAATCTGGATCCCTCTCTTACGCCCTCCAGTGAAAGGCACAGATTTCTGTCCTTCAATCTTTTTCTTTTCTAATTATGGGATCTGTCTAGTTCACCAATAGTTTTCCTGGGACAGTTGCAATCAGTTGGCAGTCTGTAGTAAAACGTGTACAAGTGATGAGCAGGCTTGGTTTGTGTCCTGGATGCATGTTCTCTGATGAGCTGTTCAAAAATGGTAAGTGGATAGACCCTTGTAAAAGAGCCAAAGTGCAGGAGCCATTCTGCTGTAGCTGGGCATGTTAGTGCTCTTTCTTTCCAGTAAGATGGATGGAAAATGGATAAAGTAGAACTACACAAATTTCTTGGACTACTGAATCAGAATTTCTGCACAGGGAATTTTGTAATAGCATTTTCCCCTCATCTAGAAAAACTCAGGAAAAGAAGATGACTATTCTCTTCTTCCTTCCGGTCTACAGTAGGCAATGAGGGGCAGTGCTCAGCATGTACTTAATTCTTTCCATTTGGAATCTCAATAAGTTTCAGCCCCTAAATGAAAAGAGAAGATCCCTGCGAGGAAGATTTCTGCTCTTTCAGGTGTGAGGACTTGCATGCGTAGGCAGGTTTTTTTGTAGTTTGGTGTTGATATGAGAAGTAGCCACCTTTGCACCCTTAGCTACCTGGGCTTTTATTTCTGTAAGCTGTCAGTGCTGCCTGCTTGAGGCAGGGCTCTCTGAGAAGTCTTTTTTTCACAGACAGGCAGAAATTAGTCTTCCTCTCATGGAGTGCTGTGCTCACCTTCTGTTTGTGACTGCTGCCGAGAAAACAGCCATTTGGAAAGCAGCTTTCCAGGCTCAATGACACACTCACTCCTTAACAAACAGGAAATCCATATGGGCAGAGACTTTGCCCCTGTGCTTTGGTTGGCTCAAACACAATCAGCAATAAATAGTGTGGCGTCAGTTAACGGATAATATTTACAGATATTATCTTTCCAATATTGCGGTTGTTTGGAAGCCATTGGTGATGTGTCAAAGTGCTTTCACAATGCTCTTAGACTCTTAGGGCAAGCAGTTTCTGGATGAAATTTTGACAGTTGTATCTATGCAGGATTGAACTTTCCTGGATGGACTAACTTTTTGAGAGGCTTTGACAGCCTCTGGCATGTGTTCTTACAAGCCATTGCTCAGAGAGTTTGTGTTTGTAGGGTCAGACAGTTGGGTCAGGCAGACCCAAACTCTTACCTGATCAGACACAAGGCGGCTCTGGCCAAGATCAAAGAGATCCTCTTTTGCAATCAAGGAAATGTCCTGTCTATGCAGATTTTCCTAGCTAAAGATACCTCTGGGAAATGTTCTGACAGTTCCCACCATGCTGTTATTCTATTGCTGTAATATTCTCTCTTTGGGCTGTTTTTTTTTTCTTTCCTTAGACTTTCTTCTGTTCTGTTTGTACCCCAGATTTACTAGTCTGTGTCTCCATACCTCTGTGTAAAGTATTCGAGTGGCTCAGAGGACGCGATAGGTTTCTGCTAGGACTTTGGAAAGCTGTTTCTTCTGCACCAATCTGTACTTAAACGTTGTTAAATACCTTCTGGCTCACTGAGTGTTTAACACCGGAAGAGTCAATGTTCATCCATCTATTTATAAATTATTCTGGTGTTACAAAAAATGCTACAGGAAAGCCTGTGAGAAAATTGCTACTTCTATTTTAAGACCATATTTAAACATGGTGGATTAAAAAAAAGACATAGGGTCTTGCATTGAGCAACAGAAGAAAGAAAATTAAATGTCTAATTGCTTCTTGTTAGCTGAGCAAAGCATGCAGTCTGCACCTAGTGTGAGGCAATTTTGGTATGAGGTATTTTGGAAAAAGAGTAATGTGTCACGATGTAATAAAAGGTTTTGTCATCTGTCACATACACTATAAGGCTGAGTTTAGTTTGTCAAGCAATTGCTGGCTTTTCTTACGTTTTTAATCTTTAGTACAGATTGAGAAGACTTTTTTCCTTGGGTTAGCTAGGGGAAAACTGGGAACAGCATGTTGCATTAAAGAATGCATGTTGGAGGAGTATGGAGGAAATTGCATTGGTATGAATTACATGGGTGGTGAATTCAATTAGTTTTTCATTTGATTGAGTATATCCATACTTATATTTGTTTGCACAGTATCAGAAGTGCAAAATCCCATCCGGTAATTACCTGCATAAAGATGTTCTTTAAATATGTGCCTTACATGAATGCTTCCCACTGCAAAGACTCTACAAGAAGCAGCATGTTAGTTTAAGGAATTGAAAATCCAAGGTGATTGTCTTGAAACAACCTGGGTTTCTACAACAATTACATCTTTGCATAACCCTCTTCAGTCTGGATGGAGAAAACCTCATACATGTGCACTTACATCATGATAGTAAGTGCATGTCCTTTGTGTTAAGATTCCAAACAATATACTAAGGATTAAGGCATAAACTCTTCACTTAATGAGCTGTAACTGCAAAAATCCCAAATAGAAACAAAAGTAAAAGTTGCTTTCCAAGTTTAATACCCAAACATTGTTTCTTAAATGTTCTTTAGCTCATCTTTGTACAGGACTACAGGGTTGTATCCTGATGCTTCCAGATTTGGAATTTTCTTTGCTGTTGTCCTAGCATCTCACATGATTGGTGAACTACTAACGCTCGTTATACTTGGCGTGGTTCAAGACCCAAATATAGTCCAAAGTGGCATGGTGCTACTGAATTCAGCTGGTGTGATAGTGGGAACGGGACTAGTAAGGTAGGAAAAAAAAATCTTACTTTGTTACAGTGTTGCTGTTAAAATGATCCAACTGTGGAAGAGTTTCTAGAACAGTGGGTGTTGCAGAAGTCCAGTAATACACAGGTAGCAATGGAAAGCAAGTGCAGCTGTGCTCCTTCAGAGGCAGAACTACCTAATCTTGTTGGGCCTTGTACTAAACACACAAACCACACAATTAATATCTTTAGATATCAACAAAGATATTGAAGATTTCTCCCAGTTTTTGCAAATACATTGAAGATAACACTGAACAATTAATATCTATCAGCTCATCTAAATTCTTTTACTGATGCTGACATTATGATGTGAAATGCTGTGTTCATTAAAGGAGCCTACCAAAACCCCCCATTCCTACAGATTTTAGTAACTGCTGGAACTTACCAGAGATTAAACATTGGTAATGCTGGTTTAAAAAAGCAGTTGCTCTCAACTATCTTATTGGTATTATCCAGTTTAGCCAGTAAACTTTTCAGTCACTTTTTCTACCCACGCAGACTGAACTAAATAAAAATTAAAAAGTAATGTAGTAAATAATGCAGGAAAATTGTGATCCACTTGCTCTATTACTGGGCAAATAAATGGTTTTGCATTTTAATTGCATGAAGTTTGAACAGTTTTCCCCTTGTGTTTGTCAATACTGAAATTATTTTTTGAGGAACATACCAGAATAAATGTGTAATTGTTAAAAGCAGTTTCCTTAAGATGTTGAGCAAGTAGGATATACTTACCTGAGACCCTCCTGATGAAAATGAAGTAAGCCTAACAATAGATGGTGTTGTCCTCAAGAAAACCATATGAATCTTGATAAAGCTGATGATTCTTTGTCTCTTTAAAGGCGATCTCAGCTCATACTTACGAAGTAAAGCTAGGTTAATGGCTAATTATTTGGTCACTGCCAAATTTCAGGAAGATGTGTATTTATAGTGACAAGACATTTATTCCTGCTACCCTAGTCTAATGCCTTAATGATAACTTAAAAGCATTAGAGTGGTTTCCAACCTTATTTTACAGCAAAGACATTGCTAATTAATATTATGGATCTTTTTGATTCATCTTCATAAGCAATGAAAGACATTAAAAATAGCATTGAGACTTGGGTTGCTGGGGTTTTTCCTGTTGAATTTTTTTGTTGTTTAATTATAAGTCGTGAAGTATTTTAGATGCTGAAATTGCCCAGTCTTGTTGAATGTTTCTTCTCATTATTTTTGCTTCATTTTTGCTTTGTTATTACTGCTGCAATGAATTGCTGTTCAGTCTTACTTGGTTTTGAATATGGAGTGAGGTGTGGTGGTTTCTTACTTTTGAAGCAACACATTTTGGCAAGTAAGGTTTATACTGGGTCTTGTCATTTTCAGTTTATCACTGCCATGTGAACAGCAAACAATCATAGAATTTTTTGTGACTGTCCATAAACAAGTCAGGGCTGAATGTTATGACACTGTACCAAAGCCAGGGACAGCCTTCACAGTTGTCTCATCACTTAGCCCTAAAATGGACTTTATGTTTGAAAACCCTGCAGGTAGAGACAAGAATTGTTTCTGTCACAGGTTAGAAACAATGAGAGCTTGTTTTAATTTGGAGGCTCTTAGTGTGTATCAAAAGCCAGCTTAACTTCTCTGTTTCTTTAAGGACCCTTGAAGAAATGCCAACACCTTTTAAACTACTCAGTTTTCTTACCTTTCAAAAATACAGCAGTGAAGTCCTTGTAGTCAATGAATTTTATGGCTTAAACTTCACATGTGGTAAGTGTTCTAAAAAAAAGTCCATTCTAAATAATTTTAAAGAGATGTTGATGCTTGTTTTCCTTCTATGTACATGTATCCTAATAAAATAAAGATAACTTTTGAGTCACTAAAATGAACTTACTAATTAGTAAAGACTATAATGCCACATCAGTAAGCTAGAGCAGAATTTGATTCTTTTGTTCCAGCCATTTCTCATTCTTCCAGTTTTTCATCTTTCTCTTTTTACCTGTTCTCTTACCCACTCCTTGGAGGCATTTTGGAAGCTAAGTTTATAACAGGCTGGAAGCTGACCAGGTACCTCCTCTAATACTAGACAGGCTTCATTTCAAATGTGTTTCTGTGGTATGTATTGAGCAGCTTGGGTCTGTCAGGCTGTGCTTTGCTGGTTGTGAGCAACATAACCAGCAAAACAAGAGAATCAATCAGGTTGGCAGGGTCAGTAGCTAATATGCACTAGTGGGGTAAAATTTACAGCTTTGGACCTAAGATAATTAGGGCTTTGTAGCCAGGTGTCTGTGCTCCTCTCCAAGGCTACATATTTGTAATCCATCAGTCTCTCCTGTACCTCTATTACAAGATCAACAACTGTTAGAAAATGAATCCATTAATTAATTAGTACCAATAAACACCTCATTTTTAATGTGCCCTTCAGACAGTCACCATTTCTTGCATTTTGGAACCCTCAACACACATGAACACTCTACCACATGGGGCAACTTGCTTCTTGAGGCCCTCCAGATCATGTGTCTGAAAAGCCATAAATCTTTGTTTGGCGTGAACAAAAGAGAGAGCTCCTAATGACCCTTTTTTCTTCCCTTCAAAAAGTATCTCATGGATTAACTGCATAAACATAGGGCTTGGCTGGTTTTATTCCAAAGTGATGAGAAATACTGCTGTCGGTATGGTTCTTCAAGGAAATGATGTCAGGGAGAGGTGAGGTATATTCAATGCGTGAGCTAGAGACTGGAGGCTGAATTTTAATTGTACTGATTTACCTACTAAAGAAATTGTTTGTTTCTCTTGACAGGTGGAGCCAACAGTTCCAGTGCAAATAATGCTGCGTGTGTTTTCTCCCAAGGCATCCAGTTCATTGAAAAGAACTATCCTGGGGCATTGTCCCGGTTCACAATCGATTTCCTTGTACTCTATGCTTTTATACCAGTACTTGCCATTATTGCAATTCTAAGCTTCATATTAAGAGAGAGAATTACTGACAGACAATGAAAAAGTAGCAATTCCAACAATGCCTAATACTACGCTTGTAACTTTATTATGGTCGAAGGCTTATATTGTTGGATTTTAGGTAGAATTTAAGTGATGACATATAAACACATGCATCTTCTCATGTTTGTTTTCATCTTGAAAACCAATGTTCTCCTAAGAGCGTGAATGAGACCTGATATTGGTATTCCCCACCCCTTTCCTCTGGCTGATCTCCAGATCAGCCATAATCAACAGTATTTCATGTTTCAAAGGGCTTTCTGAATATAATTTAGTCAGCTGTTGCTGACAATTTTTAACCACATAGCAATGGTGCTCTAATTTTTTTCCGCACTATTTTGTTTGTTAACCACTACTAATAAGCAGAAGGGTACAACTGCTAGTAAATCTCATTTCTAGATTTGTATTTTCAGTCTTATGCCTTGTTTTGATGCCATTTTAGGAATTTGCAGGCAGGAAACAAACAAAATACACGTAAAGACAGAATCAAGATATCACTCCACTTTAATCTTATACACACTATACAGCTGATGAGCACAGGATCTTGAAGCAGTATCAAAGTTACCCAGCTTGTTTTTGCCTTGTAAATGATGCTAAATCAGTGAAGACAGTTAAGTTATTTATATAAATTCCTTTTTTTCATTGTCAAGTTCTAATCTTGTTTTGAAAGCAGTTTATGAATTACAAGGGAAAAAAATGTTTGTTTAATAATGTTTTGGTTTTATTTAATAAAATGTCAATTTAACTAGGGAAAAAGTATAAAAGTTGTTTGTCAGAAGCAATGCCATTTTCATCTTTGGAAATTATTCTCATGGGCCTCTCAAAATTGAAAACATAACAGACATAGATTCCTAAATTTTGTATCTTATTTTCATGCTCAGTGAAGAAATTAGTTTTTGCAGAGAGATAGATTTCTCCAAGGAGGTAAGTATATTTGTATCTTAAAATTCTGTAATTATATAACTAGTTTTATATGATAGTTTTGAGATGAGGCACTTCATAACAAAGAATTTTACATCCAATCCTCAAGGTAATACAGTATTTCCACTTAAGTGTGAAGCCAAGAATTTTTCTAATATCTTTGTGTAAAATACTCTGAGATACAAATGTTGTATTGGAAAAACATCTGGTGAACAAATATGTTAAAAATAACAAATAGCTTTAAATAGCTGGAAAGATACCACATGAGTTTGTCTCTCCCATTGTTATGTGCATGTAGGGTTGATCTGGTTTGCCAAGTGACTGTTCAGACATTCACTCTCTGACAAGTCTGAGCTCTCAGGAGACAGCTCTGGTTTTAATCTGGAATGTCTGGTGTATTCTCAGAACACTCAGTGCATCTCGCACTAGTGAGGTATGCATGGACAAAACCCCATACCTAGTTTAGGCTAGGATTTCACAAGCTTAGGCTGAATGGGAATCAATGATACTTCCAGCACTAACCAAGTATCTGTCAAATTAATTAGACTGATTTCCTAGCATTTGAATATATGACAGAAACATCCATCTTCTATACTCTATGTGACATTATACATCGCAAGAAATAACTCCTGTATTAAACTGAATGATTCTGAGACAGAGAGAAAGCACACTTCTGAATTCAGGTCAAAGATGGTTTTAACTCCACTTTATTCTGCCAGTTTTAGTTTTATTTATTTATTCAAATATATCAATTTTGCAAGTATTTCTTAAGCTTTGGTTTTGAACTACAAAAAGATGCCTAGCACGTTACAGAGTTACATATTTTGGGTGTGAAAACTTGTTTATATTTAAATATATGCTGAGGGTAGAAGTATTCAAAAATAAACCCAATAATGTGTTATAAAATAGGTAGGACTGACTAATGCCAGTCTTCATACACAAACCCATCTGAGAGCAGTCTAGAATTCCTTTCTCCTCACTTTTTAAAACTCTTTGCCAGTGCCAAGATACTGCCAGTACAAGTCCAAATTTGGACTGAGTGAATAAACAGCTCCTTTTATGAAAAATAAAAACAGGGATGCTGAATAAATATTAACTTTGTAGTTTGGTATTATGTATTTTCAACTGCATCACATGAAATTGCTAGTGTGCTGTAAAAATGATAAAAATAATTTTGCAAATTGTGTTAAACTGAAGACAGAAGAGTTCATGAATCGGAATCAAAATCCATTTCTTTCCAGGATTTAGAAGCATTTCTTTTATATTGTTCAAGTTCCTAAAAAAGAAACGTAAATACATATTAATCTAATCTTCTCATTACTAAAAGTTACAAGAAACTTCAGATATTTATTTGGTGAATGCATGTCTGTACAAACACTTTTCACTGTAGAAAAAATGTATTACATTTTTATATTTAACAAAATTGTTCTAACAGTGCTATGAATTTTGCCACTTTGCTCTCATGTAGGGAGCTACATTTTGCTGTACTTTAGATCAGCAGAGTGCCAGCAAGGTAGACAAATGAGCTGATCTCAGTCAAATATGCTACTGGGAACACTGAAGCCTATAATAGAAAGTTCTAGCACCATTACAAACATCAGTTTCCTCTGCTGAATTTCATGTACTGGTGTGTACTGTCAGGAGTGATTTCTGAAGATTTTTTTCAGCAAAAAATATTAATTTAGGGAAGCATTACAATTGCTTTTCATTTATCTCAGAGTAAGGCTTCCAGCAAATTTACAGGAAGATAATGCTCCAGTGAGGTGCTCTTAGACCAACCATGTACTGCTTGCAAGACAAAAAAACCTCACCGTATCTTACTTAGATAAGGAAAGAGGTGGATATAAACCAGTGCTTAGTGTAAATGTAGCAAAGACCTTCCAAGGTGGACAGGTGTTTTACAATTGTTATTTTGATTTTAATAGAATGGACTTCAGAGAGTAAGGGAGGTTTTGCTGTAGGCATGCAAGTACCAGAACTGACAAAAATACCAAAATTCACACCTGGTGAATTTAACAGAAGTATTAACTATCAATCCAGAGCACAGGGGGAAAAAGAAGAAGAAGAAAATAAAGGGTAGAATAACAAAGCAATCATTATTTTGACTGTATGGAAATAATAAATGGAATTTTCCCTCAGGAAGTAACTTCAGCAGTTTTGTCAGAGGTGCAAAGTTTTCAGAAAGCACCCCAGCTGTAAGAGCAGTGGGAAGATTTTTAGTTAGTGCACACTCTTCCTGATGCTTGTAGGAGTCTACTGTTAGAGTTAAGTAACTCCATAGGTGACTGACACAGAACATATTTTGTCTAGGCTAAATCCAGTAAGTTGCATTATTAGCTACAACTCCAGTACTACCCAATGGTTCTATCTCTAAGCTGGTCTTTATTCAGTATTTTCACTCCTTCATTATTAATATAAAATAATTATGATCTTGGAACATACTGAACTGTTGGAAACTTGCCAACAGTTAGGAATAGAAAGAATGCTGTGGTATTTTAAGGAGCACGTGTAACCTGCTTTGCACTAAGAAATTTCATTTAAAGACTTTCTCAAAGGCTTCGGGAAGGGGTAAAATTAGGTAGCCAGGTTTTACATATAATGACAATACCATGTGGAGGTCATGTCTACAGGTGTTGGCTAAATAATTCACCTTGCAGATTTATCATCTGACTAAACTCTTTCAAGAAAGAGAAAGATACTTTGGCAGAATTAATTTTGCTGTAAGTTTAGCTAGCCTAGGAGGCAACTCAGTGTAACGGCAACTCAAAACAAAACAAAAATGCAAACTGTCAAACTGCAGCATATATTAAAGCTGTACCGCTACTCCACTACATACAGAAGTACAGAAAAAAATTATAAGTATTTCTTTTGGAGGTGTATCTAGGTAAGGCTAACATTTAAACAATGAGAAATGAAAGAAAAAGAAAAATTGATTAAATGGGAGGATATTTGGGAAAAAATAATCTTTTAACAAATGTCAGTGATTCAGGAGGGAAAATGTTTTCAGGGAAGTACACTTACCTAGTTTATGTGCAAAACAGAAAGTAAAATACATCCCCATATGTCAGAAATGTAATGCAAAATTCTTTCAAACACTACTTAAAGATCACTCCAGAGACCCTCTTGAAAAAGGGCCCCTTCCTGCTCCTTAAGTTCTATACTGCAAACATGAGCAGAATTCTAGAATAGACTAATGATACAGTCAGCTAAAAGATCATCTCTCCAAAGTGAAAGAAGATCCTACAAAAGAATATATCTCAAAGTATACCAAAATCTGCATGCTAGCATTATGCTATGCTTGTTTTGTGGGTGCAAGCATAGGGGGCAGAGATCAGATATGCAAAGAAAAAATAATTGCAATTTAAATGTACTTTCAGTGTGCTCTGAGTGCTTTAAATGTAATTAGTGCTAGCAGCTTTTCACAGATGTCTCAACACTGGCACAAAGTGGGCTGAAATTGGTTTTTTTAAACCTTAATGCTTCTGTACTTCTGTGTTTCTGTAAATTCTTCATCTGTCGAATGGGGAAGATCACACCTAATCTCATAAAGGGATTGGGAAGAAAGACTTAACTGATGTTTGTGAGGCACTCAGATAAGATAACATTACCACACACTCTCAGAGAAAAAAAAATTAATACTTTTGTGTTCATTGAAGTGTTTGAATGGCAGGTTGAAAAATAAGGTACATAAAGAATAAGGATGATGAAAAGAAATACTGAACAATTGAATTGAGACATCAGCAAAATAGTATATGATCATGTAATTAAAGACAATACTATAATGTCTACAAACAAGAAGGAAAAATTAAGATTGTAGGAAAAGCCTTAATTGTTGCATTTCCTCTGTTCTGAGTGACTGATAGGACTTCAACTTTCCTTTTCATGCAGTTTCTTACTGGAAGTGCCCTCAATCTGGAACATGGTGAGAACAACCAAGTACTGAAACACTAATTAAAAATCTTAAGCACACAAACCTCAGTAGAAAGTTTAGTAACAGTGCTCTGATAATGCTCTTTAATTTGGTTTAAAAATGAAATATTTTTTACCCATTTGGACTTGCTTTAATGTGAAAACAAGAAAGCTTATTCTTGGTAGCTGAATAAATATCCTAAATAACTTTTTCTCTTATGAAGAGTAGAACATGTCCTCCTTTGGAGAAAATAAAAGGTGGTACTGCTCTGTTACCCAGGTTAAGGTAGGTGCCTACTGTATTCCTCTGCCCAGTAACACTGGTGTGACCAAGGGCCTTCATGGCACAGTATGAAATCTTCTGCTTTGTGGAATGAGACTGAAATGGTCTCCTGAAGTTCAGCAATATGTTCATGTCAGCAAAGTATGCTGAAAAAGTACAGCTCTCATTCTGTTGGCCAACACAGTCCCCATGTCAGCTGATACTGACACAGAGGTGACATTTGGTGGTGAGTGACATGGTTGATCAGGTCACTGCAATTTTAGGGGAAATGAAACTATTCTTCCTTGTGAGATGCAGAATCTTCTTGTGTTATGACTTCTTAATGTCTTAACAGTTACATCCCTGTCCATTAAGATCTGCTTCCATGACTTCTTGGTAGCTGACACCAAATGGCACCAGGCATCTACTTTTTCAACTTTACTTCATGGCAGGAGGCTTCAGCTAAAACTGGCACCAATCCCTGAAGTAATAGCTCCGTGTAACAAGGACCACTCAGCGTGAACTTTGGCACTGCATGACTTCTGAAGTACCTGAGTAGGAGGCTTTCCAGTTCTTTGAGCTCAAGGTTAACTTTATCTGTTGCATCAATGAATGAAGCTGCACTCAAATGTCCAGATCAAAAGGTCCAAGTACCTATTTTGAGTATTAGCAGTGAAGGCATAAGAGAAGACAAAGAAAAACCTTCAAAAAGACTCCTCAGAGTACTTACATCTGCGGCAGAGAGCATTTCTAAAGGAAAGAGAACAGACATTCCCATGTGCCAGGCTCTCGCTGTCACAAACATTTAGAAGGAACTAAGGAACAAGACTTTCATGCTCCCCATAGGTGCTCACAGATGCGGGTAGTATGTGTGTAGCTCTAACCACCAATATTATTTTAAAAGATCTCACTCTTATTCAAGTTATGTGTGTACCAAAAACCAAATTAAGGTGACCTGAAAGCATCAAAAGCCCAAAAAACTAACAGGGAATGGATAGAGGATGACAACTTCGCCATGTGGTTTATATATGAAGAATCAACCAAAACCTAGACATTTAAGGCCTAATAACTATGCAAAATGACTATTTTTTTTAACCTTGAAAGCCCTGCAAAATCCTCAAAATTCCAGCAATTCCTGGAGAAAATCTGCGAGTTAGGAATTGCATGAGAAACGTAAATTTCAGTAGGGTCCCTGGTGCTTTATTCTCTCTCAGAGCTTAACTACAGAGAACAAAAAAGCAGTAAACAATTCCAACAGCACCATTTGATATAAACCTGTACCATGGATGCCTGTGGGGCAAGAACTAGGGAAAGAATTCTGGAAAGACATAGTTGAGAAAGAGAGATGTGCTCTATCTTGGAGAAAGGCACAGTGAGGAAAAGACAGCCTCCGAGAGCTTTCCAGCGCAAAAATGTTTAGAAAGAGAGTGGTACATTTCATAGTTAACTCTGAAAATATTAAGGAGGCAAAATAATCTGGTCTAAAAGAAAACAGTTATGGCAGAATGCTGATGAACTGGACTCTAAGGTTCTACAGCCACAAAGCATCTCAGATAAATGCTGGCTGATAGAGAGTACCTAGGAGTCAGCCAGGGACTTCCTTGATTTTTTTTTCTAAATGTTTTCTTATTTTATACTAAAGAATTCAATCTTTTACTCTACTAAAATCATTCAACCAAAATTACGAAGTTGGAAATGATTTATTTAAACTTTGTATTGCCACAGTTATCTATAAATCTGTTACAGTATTATCAAGCAGTCCTGACCAAGACTGACTCAGTCAGGTATTGCTGGTTCTTCTATCAGATGCAGTGATAGGGGCTGTGTTTTGCTTCCCTTGCTTGTTTTGTGCTTATTTTTCTTTTAAAGCTTATCTTTGAGATAAACAAGCAAGCAGCCTATCACCTGGAGTCCAAAGTAACATTAATTAACCGAAAGTAACCGAGAAAAATGATAACATGAAAACATTCACTGTCATCACATGAAACTTTGAATTTTGCATTATGTCCCATGATTTCATTAGCAACATGTTGTATACTGACCATCTTAATATACTGGTTTTCCAACACAAGAGATACCATGAGACTCTATAAAGAATGTCAGACTTATTTAAAGTGTTGCTTTAACAATAAGATTTTTGTGCCACTTTCCATTGAACTGGAAAACAGAAAGACACTTCATGAAACACTGCAACTAGAAAGTTCTTTTAGATGTATATTTCTATCTTGGTGTGTTTCAAATTCTTGGAGTATAAAACATTTTAATAATGTGCAAATAATCTTGTAAAAATTAAACTTTGCGATAGAAACTTAGGAAATAACTGTAGATAACAAAAGTAATTTTCTCTTTAATGCTCAAATGACTTGTAGTAGTCCAACAAAAAGAAGCTATACTGGTTTGCAATGCCCTTGAACAGATTGAGATTCTAAAAGCCTTTCTCTTTTGTTTAAAAACAGAAAATGAATAATTTCCTGTATGATTTCATCAATGCATACCAGTATCTTCTTTTGCAACACATTACTATCTAAAAATAACAAACCTAGTACACTATCTAGTTATTTTGGCATATGTAGCTATACCGAGTGTTTGTTTTATAAATTCCAAAAGCAGCGCGCTTTACAAATTTTAATGATTTCTAAGACTGCTCTTGATGTGACAGAAATTCAGAACTGATACCTACATTAATAGGATATTACAGGTAATGTGCAAGTTCAAAGGCTGCAGGGGATTTTTGAAATTGCTTTGTTCTTTGGAGAAATCTTGGATTGATTTTAACAGAGCCATACCTATGATACTGATGAAGACTTACATATGGTACTGCTACTCAGGTGATGTTAGATACTGATAGCTGCAAGGCAATGTTTTAACCTTCATCTAGTCTGGCACAGAATTTTTCTATAATATTAATTCCCCACTAATCTAGAGAAAGGCAGAAACACTCCAAAATTAATAAGAAAAAAAAAAAAATCCTTTTCCCACTAAAGGTCTTTCCTGGAATTCAGGGGTTAAGCCACATACAACTGTGTGGAACAATTCCATTCACTCTGTTTAAGATAAAATGTATGTAGCCTGCAAATTCGAGTTAGAACTGTTATCATATCTATCTTTCCAGTTAAATAAGTTTTGAAGGAGAAAGACACACAAGTAAACAGTCCCCACCTCAGACCTTGATATTGCTTCCTACACTTTCTGTTAGTCAACACTCAAATGAGAGTACAGGGTGAAGAAATGAGGAAATTACTGTCAAGAAAGCTTCAAAGTTTTGCTTCAAGATTATTTTAGTGAGGTAATGCTAGAAAACAGAGAGAAAATTTGAATTATTAATTTCTAAGGAGACTCAGAGCCAAAACTTTGAGATCTAACAATGGTCTACTGGCTTAGTATCTAACAATGGAAAAAAAAATCACAACCAACTACTAAACTGAAATCTAAAGCTGAAGTTATTTAAAGGCAAAAAGGGTAAGTATGAGTATATGCTATTAGTTCAGCAGTGCTGGTGGTTCTGCAATACCTGACTGTGAACAGCAATTGGAGAATTACCACACACCTGGTTTTTCTGAGCTCTCATGACATCAACTTCATACTCGGCATATTGAATATCCTGTGCAGGGTCCTTGGTATCTTGTAAATCACAGAATCTCTAAAAGGAGAAAAGACAAAACCCCAAATGATAGAGCTTATCTTCTTTTAATAAGAAAAGGCCACACTAGAGAAATTAAAGTATTTGCTTTTAATACAAATATATTCAAAGCTTGCATTTATGGAACAACTTGGTGCTACAGGACACAGATTACTTTAAAAAGTTGTTCTATCAGTAAAATGAGGATGAAGTAATAGTGCAGCTAGATTCTAAAGGACATAAAATATTCTTATTTGGTAGTTGGTTATTATTCTCGAGCCTCAAAATGAAAATATCCTTTCTGGTCCATAACATTTGGGCACAATTGAGGTTGCCCGTGCTAAAGTATTTAATACTCATGACTAGAATTCAGTTCTGGTTATCAGAAGCATTACTTCAATAGCTGAGAAATTGATTGCTATTTTTGCCAAATACCTAAATTTTCATTTCCTAACCTTGAGCAAACTGTAACTTGAATTCCAAAGAAGCAAATACACCAATAGTAAGAAAAACTATCAAATAAGGAGGGCTTTTTAAAATGTTGTCCTGCACATTTCTCCTTATTCTTATCAAATGGAAAGTAGCAAGAAGGCAGTAATACCAGTGATGGAATAAAATAGAATTCTACTTCTTACATGAAGCAATGGAGAAAGAAATTTACAATGCATAAAAACAGTTTCAAAGTTTAAAGCCTTTTTTGGAACCAAAACAGAAGACTGAATCTATTTGGCAAATGTTCAGATCTTTAATTAGACTGATACACTGATGAACAGCGATGGAGCTTGCAAGATGAGGTGTAATTCATTTCTCCAGCTGTTTCAGGGGGAGTTCAGGAATTACTTGGAGGGGTGGGTGCAGGAGGAAACATTTGTTTATTGTGTTTTTAAAGGCTATGAGGAAAACTAACATGAAAAATTAAACTTCTGTATAGTTTCTGAGAAGTTTAGTCTTTATCATGTTGGGGCATATTATACTGAGAAGAGCACCTTTCATAATTTCTAAATGTAGGAAGGTGAGTGAAGATGTAGAAGCACCACTGCATACAAATATCTATCTTTTAAAAATGTACTAAAGAGAACTGCTAAGTGAGACTGAAATTCCAGTCAGTGGACTTGGAAGACAAAAATGAGTAGGGATATCACTGCTACTTTGTGAGAAAGACAGCTGTGTGCATGGCATGTACATCCCTACCTTGGGAGGAAATGTTTTCTCAAATACTTTTTTCCATAGTTCCAAAGGCGTGCTGGCACGCATCTTTCCAAGATCACTGTCAGAGGCAGGTGGTGGTCCTGAAGATCATAGCACACATAAGACAAGTGTGTTGTCATAACAACATAAATCACAGAATAATTCTGCATAATGATCCATCTAATTTAGTATTTTACCTTCTACACTGATGACAAGCTGCAACAAGTTTGAAAAAAACATTGATCTCCTACCATGAAATGGGCTCAGAGGTTTTGTATATTTTGTTTTCTTTCAGATCTAAGCTTATTGGTACTTTACTATTTTACATAGTCCAGAGACTTTATCAAACTACCTAACAAAGCTGCACAAATCTCAGTAATACAGAGTCATGATTTTAAAATCTATAAGCCATTTCTTTCAATAATCTGTTAAAACTGATCCTGATGTGCTGTAATTTATTTATTTGCTTAAAATGTTTTTATTGTTTTCAAAACAATTAAGCAACAAACACAATGAACAGGAAATGTTCTAACCTATTTGGCTCATGGAATCCAGGCCTGCTGGAATAAAGAGAGGTTTGCTGGGATCCACTGATACAGACTTGCTAAGCAGAAAGAAAGAAAATGTATCAAGTGAGCATTTAGCAATCCACAAAAAATGACATTATTCTAGCCAAGACTAGAATCTTACTGGGGTTTGCATATAAATACATGTAAATAAAAAAAGTACTTCATTCCAGTGGTAACCATGTTTTTAATTCATCAGTTTGAGGATCAAAACCAAGGAGTTACCACTGTCCTTAGAAGAGATAGGCAGCTGAGTCACAGGAGTCCAAGTCCATGAACAAAAATCTTTCAGAGATCATATTTAAGAAAAGTTTTTATTATTAAAATACTTTTTATTAAGTAATTTTAGGCTCTGGACAAGACATTTAATAGTTGAACAATAACGTTACCTTTTATCGTAGCCAAATGCCAAGTGATTAATAAGAGCACGGGCTTTCAGCAGGAGGGCCTCAGATTTACTGGTAAACTAAATGAATCAGAAAACAAAATATACATTATAAATGTACATGAAAATACAATGTACAAAACATACATGAACTTCCATCATAGATATATTATGTTTTGCCATCTACAAAGAGGATAGAGCTTTGCTAATTCCTGATCTCTATATAAGTTGGTATATATGTTCACTGAATTGATTAGAATAAAAATCTCACATTCCCTTTCAAAAACATGAATGTATTTGTTACTGAATATATAGCTCAAGAAAGATTAAGTTTAAAAGTAGCATAAATAAAGATTAAAGAATAAATTTTAAAATACTGATTCAAAACTTTTGAAATATGCACATTACGAGACATAAATCTTTTGCCCAAGACTAATGAGTTGAGATTTTAAATTACATTACAAATTATCCAGAACACCATAAACATTTAGAAGTGTAATGAATAACTATATAATTTTCATAAAAGCAGCTTCAAAGTGGCAAAATGGTACAGATTTATCAGAAAGTAGTTCTCAAAATATATTCTCAAACTACATGCTTCTTCCTGTCTAAGGGCTTTTGTATCCTAACGGATTCAGGTCTTTGAGAAAAAAGTCAGATCCCTGCTGTGGGAAATAGTTTCTCCCACTCATTTCAATGACAATCAGGATTTAGCAGCCAAAGAGTTTTATATTCTAGTTTTAGTTTTTAATTACAATAATGCTTAAATACTTAAAAAACCCCAACCAAGACAGTTGTATTCTCAGTTAGCAAAAGAAAAATTCATGTGTCAGAGTGAAAAAGGTTTACATGGATGCAAAAGGACATGTTGGGATTTTAAGGATTTGTAGTGAACCTAAGTTGTTATGATAATCACTAAGCTACTATTAAATATTATTTATTACATAAATGATGGTTGATACAATTAAACCCATTCTGATGCACAGTGAGCCCAAAGGCAGTGTTTTTGGACTGTGAATGTCAGCATGCATGTTTCTCTCTTTACTCAGAGGATGATCTGACAAACTAAGAATCAATTTATATACCCACATAAATATTTCATTGTCCTCCTGTTGGCATCTTTCTACCCACTTCTGTAAGGAAGCTCCTGTCCTTCTTCTTCAACACCCTAAATGCAGTAATCAGGTATACATAAACTACTGTGAAAATGAGCTCTTGTTTTTAAATCTACCAAAGCTGGGTCACTATATGTAAGTTCATCCTTCTACCAAAAGGGCCAGCTCTCTAATTCAATCTAAAGCACTTTCACCCATTCTCCTTTCTTGTACCAAAACAAAATTTGCCCAAGATGCAGTAAACTCAATGCAGGAACTAAGCTGGCTAACAGGTAACTGTTTTAATTTAGTTTGTGTTGATACTGGGAATTGTGTAGTTTGTTCACAAGGCGTGTCCATCCATCCCCTGCCAGTACTGTGACTTGTTCAACAGACAGCCTCATGAACAAAGCTACTGTAAAACCAATGAAATCCCATTTTCTCTAGGAGTTTTACATTACTATTTTTAAAAATATTGTTTTGTAATAGAAATGTTGTTCATCTTCTCTATCCTTAAATAGAAAGCGAATATACACACCACTAATGATGCTCCATAGTAATGTGAAACAAATCGAAGTGTCTTGCTTATTATTTTCCTCATTTCAGAGTCAAACTCCTGAAAAAGTTGATATTGGAACATAGATGTAAGAAACAAACCCCAAAATATTACAGTTAGAACTTTTCTTTTTTTTTATAAACTGCAATGCACTTAAGCTACAATACATAAGGCTTTCAGCTGTCAGCATAATTATATCTTAAGACAGAATCAGTAACAGCCTACTCTGAAAAGAAATGTCACAATTTCTCTTTGTTTCTTTTTTACAGAAGGAGCCTAATTCAGGCAATATGTTAGTCCAGGAAAAGTTTTTTAATTGAGAATGCACATTTAATTTTCAACTTATTTGTTTGATTTTGTTTTAAATTTTTAGAAGTAGAAATGTCGCCTACTAGAAGAATAAGGATTTTTTTCTTTTTGTGAAAATATTTAAGTAAATCTTTGGGCATATGCTGTCTAAGTTCTAATACCTGCAATATTTGAAAGGTGCTTCAAAATATCTTTTCATTCACGTTTCTTTAATCTAAGATCATACAGATGGCCTTCCCTGGATAAAATGGGTGCAAACTTGGTCCTAGTGAAGCCTGCAGGAGTCAATCCATAGACCCCCAAAGGAATCAGGTTGGCATTTTGTCCTTATTATGTGAGAGTTGCTTAAGGAGGTCATGGCTCAGCATACAGCTTCGGTATGAGAGAAGGCAAGTCTCTTATTAATAAAGAATTAAGGAACTCAAAGAGTCAGCCAGGTATGAGGGCACTGTGTAGCCATCCAGAGAAGCACAGGCTGCCAGCATGACTGCTAAAAATCAAACATGCTGTCCTAGTTCCTCATGATCAAGTGCTGTGAGTATGCATTTGTTTGAGGTTTTTATGTCCTGGGAGAGAATCCAGCAGTACTGTGACATTTCTTTCCTCCCCTCTATAAAAGATGCAATTACTCACTTGTCTCCAGAAACTTAAGAAGGACTTTACAAGAAATTCCAGACCAAAATGAGAGTTTACTGTTTGTGCTGCCACAACTACCAAAACACTCTGATCAGCTGACTTGAGATACACCCCTCCTTCACTGCCATAAACTTACAGCTTCTGTCACAAGGGACACGTGGAGCTGGATTTCTCTCATTATAAAAGGAAATCATCAACATGGTGTTTTCTTGCTTCCCTTTTTTGGTCTGCAGCAACTTGTGTCTCAACATTTTCTAAGTACATCTCAAAAATCATCAGTTTGGGGGTGTTTTGTGAAGGAATGACAGTACACCTTCCTTAATGCTGTTGGATGGAAAGATTTCTTTTTTTTTGTGGTAGAAGGCTGGCTGTCCACACTTTAGTTCAAAAGATTACTATTATATTGTGAAATTAGAGTATATAGAATATTTCCTGGGAATATTTTAATTATTAAAAATGTTCTTAAGTATTACTTACATGAAAAATATCGTATTTGCTTCCAATTATCACCAAGGGTATTGGAAAAGGGTCAAGTAATGCATAGTCCTGTTAAAAAGATTTAGGACAGGTTAAGAACTGTAAACAAACTGTAGAAGATTGCAACTGTTAAAGCAACTGAAAGGGGTTAAAATTAATTCAGAGAAGACAAGGTTTTCCAAACCTTAAGGTACATTAATCAACTTTAGTGCAACAGCCATATTATATTCTACCATTTTGCCATTTTCTTCCTAAATGGTCAGGAAATAATCCCTCTGAGCAGTCAGAACACTTACTAGCATTAAAGGGCTCTTACACGATATATTCCAACATTAGATGGAAAAGGAAGAGAGGAAAAACCTCATGTATTCACAGAACACCTCTCAGACTGGATTAGTAGAACTGGCTTTTTGACACATTTACCTTCCTTGGATAAAATCCCAAAGAATACAGACAGAATCTCACGAAAAATGAGTGGAATGATTTGCTTGTGTCACACATTTGTCCTCCCCACATCATGTTTTCCAAACAATTAAACAATACTTAAGGTGAATTTCAAATGTTTGATATCAGCACAAAGAGAAAACATCATCCAACTGATGCCTTAGGTTTTAGCTTGTATATTTTTCAAATTCTGTATTCTCTGTATTCCTAGTGTGTAACTCTGATCTGTCTTGCAGCCTGTTAGCTGCCGCTCTCTTATGCTAAGATAGACATAACAAAGCCTCTCCAGGCTTGCTCTTCAAGGACACTCACATCGTCCTAGGCCAAAATGTGTAAACCAGCATCTTGAGAAAGGGGAGCAAGTTGGGGGGGCGGTTACATTATTAGCTAAAGTTTAATTGGCGAATTCACGCTGATATGCAAATGGACCAAACTTAGAACAGTGTGAAGAACTCGTGACTTGTCATCCATCTTGGTAGCCTTGGCCTGCCAGGGTGTACCTCTGAAGGCCTTTTGAGTAAGTATCTCCTTTATTCCCCTACCCCTGTCTAGTCTCTGTTTCAGGTTGTGCTTTTTAGGCATCACAACAAACTTGAAAATGTGAATCAGTATCAATAGAGGAAAGCAGGTCTGAGAGTGTAGATTTTACTGCTGAATAGCTAACTTGTGATAAAATTTTTAATAAGTAAATTACAAGAATTCTTGAGTGATCGGGAAGGTTTTCCTGTAACCCATATGAAATGAGATAATCCCCTCTTGTTCAGGCAATTATTTATTCAAGCTGCTTTGGCTGCAGCAGTGGAAGAGAGATGTGTTGTAGCAGAGGTTGGTCCAACTGCTCCCTCCTAACCCCGGTTATTTCACAGACATTCAAATGACAGAATGTTGACAGAAGCTGCATGTACTGAAAATCTTCTACTTGGGGAGCAAAAATAATGGCTTCACTCATACACTGTCAAAGCAAAAGCTTTGAGAAAAACTACTGCAACTTAAAAATGAGTATATAGAATATAAAATTGAAACAAAGAATGTTTGTTTCTTAACGAAGACGAAAATTTGGGATAACATCACAAGCAGTAGAACTAGCATATTGAACCCTATTCATGTTTTGACTGTGGAATTAATTTTTGACTATGGAGTACTTTAGATGCATCCAGCCTTTTCAAACAAGCTCTGCAATTGATATACTTTCTCATCATAGCAAATAATTCTTTAGCCAGGCCAATGAAATACATCTAATCCTTTAAAATATAAGTATTTCATTGATTCCTGTTTATGATAAAAATGTTTAGCCATTAAAAGGCACATAAAAATCTCCATAAACTGTCATTTAATTTGACTATAAAAGACAGTATTTTCTTCTAAAAAATTGACACAATTTTTCTTTGAACAATGTTGAAAATAAGAAGAGAATCAAGCAGCAATATAACATTTTATTTGCATTATTGATGTGTTTGATAATGGAAGCTAAACAGAAATTTTAGTTCAGAAGGTATCATTGTGTTTCCTACAGGGCAAGAATAACAAGTTTTCTTAACAATTAATAGCATTATTATTTTTCTTTATTGCAATAAGTTTGCAGTTTTCTAGTATGTAAGCCCCTATATGTAAACTTGACACTGTGGTCATAATTTATTGCCAGGTGTGCATGTAGGTGTTTTCTTTTTGTGAATTACCTTCTCTAAAAGTAAAAAACAAAATAATAATCCCAATATCAAACCCCATACTCAAAAATCTATGGAGTGCTGCATATATTGCTTTCTCATATATTTTGAGTTACTTTTAACTTTCTGAGCTCTACAAGCATTTGCTGTATTCAAGCATTTTATAGAAGTTACAGTAACTAGATTTACATGCCAGGTCTTTGAATTGTTGAACACTTATTTATGCATTATATACACACAACATTTGAAGAGGTTTAATGCACAATGACTTTTCATTTCTGTTGTGCATAATCTAGTTTAGCTTTTCCAGAGATTTAGTTAGCAATTATGTTTAAAGGACTGATGTTAACATTTCTGAAACTTTATAATTTAATTAGTTGTCAGATTATCAAAAGGCATTGAGTTTGTGATAGACATTTAAATAAATGCAAAGTATATAGTCATGTTGATGGCTGTTATAACTATATTCTTTGCTTAAATTTGTACCTTCAGCTAGTCTCTTGCTAGATGACTTTTGTACATTCTAGTTTTCATCTTCATTTAAAAAAGATGAGGGGAAAAAAAAAGCAAACTGCTACTCTAAAACTATTTCTTTTGATTGGTGTAACATGCCATAACAATCACATTAGATATCTAACAAAAAGATATAAGAAACCTTCTTTCCTTGTTTCTGCTCTTATTGAATTTTTATTAAATTGCTATAATTTTCCAGTGAACAGGTTCATCTACATCAAATGGATTTTCAGTCATGCATAAAAATCTAAAAGAGTTGTTTATGATTTTCAAAAGCATTATCTTTAACTGTATAAAGGCCTGTGACATCTGGAGAAAATATTAGAAGTAACTTACAGGGTGATCCCTCTGCATATCATTCCACATTCTCTGTTTAATTTCAGCAGCTACTTCAGGGTTTGTCTTCTCTAGTTTGGTTAAAATTTTATTCACGTGGTTCCTGGTGACCTGCAGAAGGCTCTCCATGGTAGTCCAGAGCTCATCAGGTTTGGAGAGATCCAATACCAGAACAACAGCAAATGACCTATTAAATAGGCATTATTTGGGCATATATTTAGCACATGAGGCAATTAGCATTTTCATACAAAACCATACCTGTACAAATGTGAACATGGAACTGCTAAGAGAGAATTAAATGTGATAGCAAAGCAAAATGGCTTTTAGGGATATTCTGCACTCTGAAGAAACCTTGCCCTTGTCTTTTGTTCAGAAATATTATTTTGGCAACTTTCCATCATGCATTGGTTTTGGGGACTGTTTTCAAAGCAGCAAAATATGCAAATATCCTCAGCCCATGTAGCTCCTTCTTCCTGTATGACTGAGGATTTCTGCTGTCATGTATCCCTGCAATCTCCTAAGTCTACAACCCCAGACCAAGCAATGTTAGCCAATGGCTAGGATCTTTCCTAACTATTACCTGTATTGGAAAGTTCCCTACTTTCATTATTCTTTTCTAATATGAAATGAAAAAAACGTGGTTAAGGACAATAATCTGTGTCATGGATTGTGACAGTTTGTTGGAACCTCGAATGGGTGCATGAGAAAAGTCTTCTGAAAGATAAATGGAAGATAAAAGAGTACTCATGACATCCTTAGCTACTACCAGACTTTTACGGGTGGACTGTTGATGGGAAACATTTTACATCTCTTTCTAGGTCCTCTCTTTCTAAAACCCTGCCTCTCAAAACACCAGCTGCATTCAAGTGCAACTGTAAAGATCATCGCAAATGCAGTAATCTGAATGGATGCCATCATTCTATCACATTACAGCCTGACTTGAAAAAGAGGATCCAGACCAGAGTGGTATTACAAAAGCTACTAAGAAACAGAGTGTTCAATTTAATTTTAAAATGCTATGGGGAAAAAAATCTGGTGAAAACTCTCTTGATGAAACTTGATACAGTTTATGGAACTTTTAAATAAGCAAATTGCTTGACTACAGTAATGAGAAAAGCAGCAAAAAGCACTTATATTTAAGTTGAAATGGTAGAATTTTTACCAGCATGTTAAAATATTGCCTTGCAAACAGAAGTGAATTGATCTTACAGAACATTGCTATCCCAGCAAAGAATCTTAAGATTGTCCACATCAGAAAATTCCTTTTCAGCAAAAAAGGAAGAAAAGACTGATGGAGGTAGAGCTCAATTAATTTAATTTAGTCAAGGGCTGAAAAATTATACTTAATTTTTTCTCTCCCAAGCCCTTCTAGAAACAGAGCTTCACATGCCGTGTTTTATTTTTTTCCTTCTGTCTTAAGTCTCTCAGCAAATAATGGCATTATCTCACTAGTCAAAACAGCAGCAAATACACCTGATAAAAATGATATCCCTCCTTTTTCTTCCCCAGAGAAGTTAAAGCTCAATACCAATGAAACAGAGCAATACATCATAATACAAACCTTATCTTTTGATCCTTTTCTCCCCTTTCAACTCCTATCCTCCCTAACCAAAAAACCCCATAAAAAGCACCCCTTATCACCTTGTCATTTCTTCATGCAACTTCTCAAGCATTTCTTCTTCTTATGCTATCCACTACTTTAATGGATTTTTCTCACTACAATCTCTTAACTTTATCTAAATTCCTGTTTCCTTTTGTTTTCAAATGATTTCAATGGTTTTAGTCCCTCTTGGAAACATCATCTCTCTGTTGGGAAATTACCTTCTCATTAAAAAGTCATTTCCCAAAAATCCAGAGATTTTTTTGGTCACAAGTTTTGGCCCTGTTTTTCACCCTAAAATACCTGTCACAGAAAGAGCATCTATGTCTGCACACAGAAGGAGGAAGCAAGATTTTATTTTTCATATGTCCCCAAGTCTGGTTTTTTGCTCTCTCACTGAGCATAAAGGTACTATGTCTTCTCTTTTTCTGTGTTTCTTGTTCTATCTACTTAAGGCCAACCTACTTCCTCCAGGTTACTGCTTTGTTTTGTTGAGATTACTTAGAACTCGTTTATTTAGGAGAGAAGCAGGAAAAGGAAGGCCAAAGCAAAGCATCATGGTATTGCAATGATTTTTAGCAAAACCCCATAAATTTTCTATCTTTGAGTTTTTCACCATAAAAACAAAAAAAAAAGTCTAGAGATTTACTAATGTTTGAAGGAAAGCTCAAATTAACTCTGGAACTGTAATATTTACACTTACCTTATGTTGTGGCTAGTGATTGGTATTCGAATGAGTTCCACTAATGAGGTTCCACCACCTAGTTCCCAAAAATGAGCCACATCTTTAGGCTGCAAAAGAGTTTCTTTATGTTATTTTTAGGTGTGTATATATATTTAAAGATACGGTAAATTATACTTTATACTCACTGTATTGTGTCTCCTTGCCCTTCTTCCAAAAGTATATTCCAAGGCTAATGTTGGCTTTGGAGACTCTTCCCTAAAGGAAAAGTAACTTAATTTTGTCAAGATCCTCTAAAGAAAAGAACTTAATTCTACAGTTACTAAATTGTATATATCAGTCAGTTCAGAATTTGGCTTAGAGACAGCAGTACAGAGTGGACACTTTTAGACAGGAGGTGCCAGGTACTGAAGACAGGAGAAGTAGCAGCACCAGCCCAAAGAAATGGGTCATTTCAGCTGACACTGGAGAAGGACTGAAAGGGTCATCTGACAGGTTATAATGAAGGGAAGGGAAATAAGTTCATCTCTAAGTGACCAACCAGTCACAGAACACACCTGCATACACATGTTACGAATTATCACACAGTGTGACTGTTTATGTCAAATTCTAGTCTACAGCTGAAAACTGCTTTTAAAATATTTAACACATACCTCTCGAGGCACCTCAGTATGATAGTGGTCTTTCCCTGGAAATTAAAAACAAAGAACTCTACTTTAAAGCAGAAAGTTGTATCACCAAGTCAAATTCATTTAACACTCCAATAATAAAGTACCAGAAAACCGCAGATGCATGTAGCTGTTTGCAGCCCTATAGTGGAAACTCAAGTCCAATTTTCAATCAGAATCCAGTTACACTACCATTATTATAAGTATAAACCAACAGACATGACAAATACAGTAACAGTGCACTTATATGAGACACTAGTGATCAATTAGACCAACTCTTTAAACTGTTAAACAGTTTTTAATTATTAACAACACATTTATGTAACATGTGGTTCCCACTGGAATTAATTATTATTGTTGAGATGGAAACAAAAAGATTGCTTAAAATACAAACACACACAAAAATATGTCTTTACTTTGTTAAAGTGCAGCCACTGAGTACCATGCCACACTAAAGGGGCTAGCACTTCTTCACTTCTATCCTTTCCTATCTAAAAATCAGTGAATTTCTGGTAAATCTGGAAAGTAATTTTCTCTGGAAAAAGCATTTTGTAAATTGCTGATTAAGATATTGCACAAACACCGATCCTTCTAAAGTAAAAATTGTATTCTTGAAAAATATGACTCATTTTGTCAAAAAGGCAGATATTTCCTTATTAACTTCACAAATAAATGCTAACAGAAGAAAAATATGGAATTACCAGGGACCAAGTTTTGGGACAAGGAGTTACAACAACCTTAGGCATCTCGAATAATGAGTCTGCACTCAGTGATAAGGTATGTTCAAATAGGTCTGACATAATACAGACACAATTCACTGCAGCGTGTCAAGGCCTCTCTCTACAACAAATCTGCTATCAATGCACTTAAGCTGGATTCCTACCACTTAAACCTTTACAAGGGGAAACAATTAAAAGAGAGTAGCGTGATTTCTGGCAGTTACTCTAAAAAAATAATGAAGCCAAACCTCAAAAAATTAGCACATCATTGATAACCCTAACTATAATTTGAATTCACACTCTGCAATGTCCACTCTCTGTAGAATGAGACCATGAGATATGATGTCTTTAAAATTAAGTGAACCTTAACATCTGAAAATATGAGATATTTTCCATGACACAAATTATGTTTGAAAAGTGTAGAATTGTACAGTATTTTGGTTTACCCCGTTTTTGCTTCCCATAAATAATATTGATTTTTCCCAAACTTCCCCTGGCTTGACATCGTCATCATCACGGTTTTCTCTCTTCTCCACTTCAGCTATAGCAAGATCCCATAAAGTATCACTAGTTGGAAGAAATCAAAGTAAGAAGAAAATAATTAGAGAAGACAGATACCTTAGACCATAATTCTTGAAAATATCTAAGTGAAGGTTATTCTGGTGTAGATTATTATTATTCTTTCACATCACTTGCTCTCTGCTTGTCGAAGTACTTCTAACCAAACCAGATGAAGTGACATTCCTCAGGTAACCCCAGCAGCCACCTGTGGCACACACTGAGCACGTACGAGCTGTGCAGCAGGAGACTTTGCCTGGAGTACATTTAATCACAGAATCAATTAGGTGGGAAAAGACCCCTGAGATCATCGAGTCCAACCTGTGACCGAACGCCGCCAGACCGAGTGCCACGTCCAGGCTTTCTTTAAACACCTCCAGGGACGGTCACTCCACCACCTCCCCGAGCAGCCCACTGCAGTACTAAGACACCTTTAAAAGGTTTTGTGGCGTGTCAGGCTTTCCGCAGGGCCCTGCGGGAGTCTGGCAGCCTCTGGAGCCGGCAGCTCCCGGCCGGCAGCGGAGGAGCCGGGCACGGCTCGGTGGGCTCGGGAGGGCTCCGGACCTGCGCTCCGTGTCCCGGGGAGCTGCTGCTCGGGGCAGCGAGGGCTCCCCGTGCTCAGGTTCACCCGTGGTCACCTGCAGACCCCGTTTATGTGGGGTCTCTTACAGAAGCACCGGACAACGGCCAGGCGTGACCCGCCTGCCCTCGGCCCCGCTCGCTTTAGGGGCAGAGGCCGGAATGGTCCGTTTTAAGCCCTCCTTCCCTCCCCCCCTCCCTCTTCCAAGCTGTCCCCCCCGGCCGCCGGACCCTTCCCCCCAGGGTAGCGGGAGCGGTCCCCCGTCACCAGCCCGGGCAGTGCTCCCGGTACCTGGCCTTGGGCAGGGCGGCGCGGGGCGCGGGCCCGGCTGCCCGTGGCCATGGGAACGGCGCGGGGCACGCCGGGAGCTGTAGTTCCGCGCTTGGGAGGGACGGGTGGCCGTGCCGCAGGCCCGCCCCGGCCACACCCCGGCTCCGGCCACACCCCGGCTCCGGCCACACCCCGGCTCCGGCCCCGCCCTCGGCTCAGCCCGCCCCGCGGCCGCCCGCCGAGGGAGCGTTCGTGTGGTGGTTCCACGGGAGGTCCCGTGCTGTCTCCTGCTCGTGAGATCCGCGGCTGCCTCTGTTTTCAGGGTTCCCCCGCCTTGGTACCGGTGCGAGTGTGAGGGCCCTCGGGAGACCTCGGCTGTAGCCCCTCCTGTGAAGGGACAAAATACTCCAGCTGTGGAGGAAGCCAGCGATGAATAAACAGCACCACCGGGAGTCTTACTTGACCTCGGCCTTAAGCACTAGCTCCTGAGAAACTCATGGTCCCTCAGTGAGCTTTGTTACCAGCGGAGGGAGTGAAACGGGGCCTGAGTAGTTCCCACTCCTTGGGAACTGCTGTGTAACACAGAGTAAGTGTAGTTATTTTACAAAAATTACTGTGTAATTATTTTATTGTCCAGCGGAGGGCGACAAGGGTGATTGAGGGACTGGAGCATCTCTCTTACGAGGAAAGGCTGAGGGAGCTGGGCATGTTCCGCCTCGAGAAGAGACAACTGAGAGGGAACCTCATCAGTGTCTGTCAGTATCTGAAGGGAGATGTCAGAGGATGGATGCAGGCTCTGCTCAGCGGTGCTGAGCGATAGGACAAGAGGCAGTGGGCAGAAACTGATGCACAGAAGTTCCCCCTGAACATGAGGAAGATCTTTTTCACTGTGTGGGTGACCAAGCACTAGAACAGGTTGCCCAGAGGGGTTGTGGATTCTCCCTCACCGGAGGTAATCAGGAACCATCTGGACACCATCCTGTACCATGTGCTCCAGGATGACCCTACTTGAGCAGGGAGGTTGGACTAGAATACCCACTGTGGTCCCTTCCAACCTGACCCATTCTGGGATTCTGTGACTTTGTAGTTACAGGGGCATACATACTAAGACACTGTAACACACAGAGGCTAGATTATTTTTGGATTATCAAAAATCAAGTCCAAAAATGGTGGGCTTGGATTAGAATGTAGGATTTAAAGGGTGCAGTAAAACAGCAGGATGGCCCTGAGTATGAAAGGGGTATAGGATGTAGGTGAACCTGACAAGTCTAAAGTGTCCTACATCAGGGAAATAGGACACCAAAATCCAGGACAGCAATTACAGCTCTCTTCTGTAGCTGAGGAGCTGCTTTTCATCTTGAGAGAGTGGAGACAGAAAAACCTGACTAAAATCATTCAGCTACCTGTTTGATCAAAGCCAGGAAAGCAGCCTCATTCATAATGATTAACTCAGATTTAATTTTAAATGTTCCTTTTTCCTTACCCAAAGAAGGCTGATGTATCCTTCCAGTGACCCTTAGTAATGTTCATTCTTTAAATAAGATTTTTTTTTTCTAAATTTAGCTTGCATAATCAGTCAGTTTCAGTTTCAGAAGCCTTTATATGGCTATTTTTGTCTGGTTTTAATTACTTCCAGGTTTTTACATGCATATTCTAAAGAATTTGCTAACCTCCTATGGAAACCATGGTCTTGCTAATTGAAATTCAGAAAGAAACATAATTATTTAGTGTTGTACAGTGCAGGTCATGCTGATGTCTGTCTAAGTGCATTTCTGTCATCAGTTTCAGTTCAACAGAACACTTCTGATATTTTTGTGTATATATGAAGCCAGTGCTGATCTGTAATCAGCAGCTAGAGGTAGTAAAACCCCTGGACAAAGCTACTCTTGCTCTGCCAAGGAGAGCAAAACTATGGTAGGAATTGTTCCTGGCACCATGACCTATGCAGGTATTACTGCAACAGCAAGAGAATAAAAAGCAAAGTATTTTTACAGTGACTTACTGTCAGAGGTGGCAAATCTGGAAGATGCTGCAGTACAGATCTGAGCTGGGAAGCACAGTAAAAGTTAGTAAATGTACTGAAGCCTAATCTGGAATTTAAATTGGAGTTTTCAATATTTTATGTTTCAACTTTCTCAGTTTCTTTTGTCCTAATAAACTGTAAAGAAAACCCCAAAAACAACACACACAAAACATTTTTTCTCTAATTCATCATTACTAAGTTACTAATCACCTTAGTTAAAATTAACTCAAACTAATGGATTGCACTAAGCTGTATGGACTATTAAAACTCCACCTAAAGCTTTAAGTGGTGCATTCCTTTATGCAAGAATGATTTTCTTCCTTCAGGA
This sequence comes from Aleadryas rufinucha, assembly GCA_013397815.1. Classification (NCBI taxonomy): domain Eukaryota; kingdom Metazoa; phylum Chordata; class Aves; order Passeriformes; genus Aleadryas; species Aleadryas rufinucha. The sequence goes on from VZTH01003609.1 coordinate 151,567, forward strand.
ACAATTAAAACCTATGAAAACTGTGGTAGTCTGGCAAGGAACTCCAACACCAAATACCTACCAGCCTTCTTTCATAGGGAAATACATGCTTTTATTTTAAACATTTAAATATAAAATAATAAAAAACATTAATTTTATGGATTGTATTAAAACCTTAAAGCTTTATCATTTGCCAGGTGTGCTACAAATGGGTCTCACTTGTTCTAGAAATCAGCTATTCTCTTACTAAACTTCTGCTCAAAAAGTGACAAGGCAAAGTGAAGTTCAAGTAATATATTAATTTACATTGTATTCCAAATACTGTTTTCAAATCCATGTCATTGTTTATACAGACATTTACCAGTGATTTTTCAGTCACTGTCAAGCTCAGATTCATTGATCATTTACATGGATTGTTGATTCTGACCACTAGCTCAAAGCAAGCACAAAAGATATTCTGAAGTTCATGGTACAAGGTGAAGTCTCCTTGCATGTGCTAACATATTAATCCCATCCTGCCAATATTTTTACAACCTAGGTTCTGCAAGCTTCGAGCATGGGAAGTTTTCCAGCAACAGTCCCAGAAGCTGCTGCTCATTTGACAGCTCCCACAGTGTCATCACTGCTGAGGTGAGAAAGGTCAGGTTCCTACCTGGGCTTTAGTCATGGATTAGGTAGCACAGTTATGAATTTCTTTAGTGGATCACTCATGAGGTTTGGGCTGGGTGGGGAAGGCAGAACAGATTATGTGCTTGGACTGTGAAATATTCAGCTTTGCTGCCTTGCATTGTGTCGAATTCTTTAAGAAGCTCTGGAGCTTGATCACTGTGGAGCAAGGCCCTGAGATATGCAGAGCTGTGTTTGGAAGAGTGCTTGCATGTGAAAGAGACTCCACTTGTGACCCTGTTACCTTGAAGGGAAGTGTCTGCTGAGGTTACTGTCACTACAGAAACCTCACTCTTGCTAATCAAACTGGAAGGCAGCTCCCTTGTTTAACACAGTGTTGTCACGGTAACTGTGAGTGCATTTATTTCATAAAAATTAACCCAGCATTTCTGGTCATGTGACTGTATGGGATTAATGGTGACCTATAATGAGCAGTTAGCAGTAGTACGTTTGGAAAGTCATGCCAAAAAAAGGGAACTCATGCATGGATTGCTTCTGATTACAATGATGTAGGGACATACTGCAGCAGCAAGAGCTCAACACTGAAAAGCAAAGCAGTGTCTAGAGTTTCCTACCCAAAGGCAAGCAGGAAGGTCCATACTCTGCTTATTAGATTGTACAGTGCTTTATAGAACAACTGTTTGTAATGCTGTTAATGAAAGCTGTTTCAAAATCTCCAAATCTGCACATCAGCTGTTTGTGTTGCTTATCATGTTGTCTCAAAATTAAAAAAGATTTTAAAAACTATATGAACAAGCTCACTAGCAAAATGCTCCACTTTTTTTGCCTTCTAATAACAGAAGCTGATCTTCCACATTCCTTTGAAACTAGACAATTAGGAAAGACTACTAGTTGGAGTATTCCAGGTTATCATAATTTCATGATTACAAGAAGACTTTTGTGTTCATAAATTGAAGTTTTTAATCATATTTGAGAAGCTTTAGACTATGATCTGATGCAGTAATGTTTGAATTTGTAAACACTCTTCCCCCCCTCAAATCTGAAAGTTAATTATTCTGCTGATTACAAAAGGGTGTTAATTCCTTAATGAATTTCACCATTGCATCTGTATCACTTGCCGTGGGGAGCAACGCAAGAAGTAATGCTGTTGGTTTCTTGTAGCTCCTAAGATGCTTCCCTGGATGATGGCAAGAGACTGGCTGCCTAGGAGGAAGTAAAACCTCCTGTGGTTGGCCCTGCCTCATGGAAAGAGAAGGGTCTGGTGCCCCAACCACCACCAAAGGGTGGAAGTTACTAGGAAGCTCTTTCCACCTTGCAAAAGTGAAAGCATCTGGATATAGCGTGTGTGTTGTTTGGTTGTAATTTTCAAGAGAAAGTGTTGGCCCATGGTACCATTCATCAAGTGGTGCTTGAGTCCTGTAAACTTCAGAAGCTGTGGCAGGACTTTGAGAGCTTTCTAAAGAAATCAGATTATCAAGTCAGCTTGCCTGTTTGCCTTCCCACTTTTTAAGACCAGGTTCTCTTCATGGCCTGTATCTCCCTTCCAATCTATTTGAATTCTTTAGGGGGATACTCCTTACTTTTAATAGAGGGCAAACAGCTGAAAATTCCTTTTCTCTCAGTATAAGCATTTGAAATGTTTAAAGAACATAAACCAGAGATTTTCCATTGTGAAATTACTTCAGTTTTAAGTAATGATGAAAACAAAAACCAATGAGGGCTGGCTGTAAGGGGTTAATGATCCATGAGCATGAGCATGAGCTGAAGTGGAAACTGAAATGCCCATAAATCAGTGATTTATGTTTGAGTACCTTCTTTATGGCTGGACCTAAATTACCTATTAGAATATGGTGCTGATCCATTTCAGAGCCTGCAGAAGTGGTTTATTTGCATGGGAACAAAAAAGAAAGGACTGGAAGAAAAACAATGGATGTAATTTCTATATGCTTAACCTATGTAGCACTGAGGCTTGCAGCTGAAAAAGGCAACTGGAAAGTGCTCCTAGGTCCAATAGTGCAGATGCAGCATCATATCTTCAGTGTGCAAAAATATTATATTAGTATTATTGTAAGAAATGTATAGATACAAATGAAAAACAAGAAGTAAATATTATTCTGACTCAATGTATGTACATTATACATATTGTACACAGATTTTAGGTCTCCAAGTTCACTCACAACATTTCAATCAATGGGTTTCTGTGTTATTCTTGTGTTTTGAATTGTGAGTCATTCTTGCCATCTGTATTATATTATTATTCTGGATTGAAGGAGAAATTAGGTACAGGGTCTTGATTAACAAAACTATACTAAATACAGTGCCTATCCAATTTATGTTTTTTCAAAAGGCTGGAGCAGATGGGGTTTACTTAGAAATTTACCAGACCAAGGCTGAAGACTTGCCAAGTAAAACAGCTGTATAACAAAGGCTAGAGTGTATCATGAGAATACTCTTTAAATTTGTAATAGTTACATGATGTGCTTATGTGCTTGGTTTTTTTCAAAGGAGAAACAATCATACACAATTTGTTCCTTTAGTCCCATGATACTTGTATTGCAAATAAGGATGGTGCTAGAAGTGGAAAGTATTTTGTATTTGACTGCTTTTCTAAACAAAAATTCCTTTTCAGAACAAAAGTTACACAACTGGTCTAGTTTTGAAAAATAGAGATGAAGAGTTGAAGACAGTTTGGTCCCTGAGTATATATCTGGAAAACTATAAAAATCTATCCAGTTGTTTCCAATAACACCTTTCTTCATCTTTATATACGGACGTATTTTTTCTGAGCTGTAGGCACAAGCAGCCCCCAGCAAATCATAACCCTTAAAGTGACTCATCATCTTTCCAGTTCAGGCCAGAGCTTTAATTAAAGAGCTACTCCTGTTACATGCCACTGAAGTGAATGTAAACCTGTCCACTGTTCTTTTGTTTATGGAGCTGCTTATGCTCTTGTACATCAGAAGGTTTTCAATCCTGTAGCAAGGATGCGTTATTATGATATGTAATCCTTTCATAACAAAGTGGGACATTTAGTTGGTCTGTTGATTGCAAGAAGTGGCTGGCTCCCCATTTCCTTGAGTTTCTGTCGACTTTGAGGTGCCAGTAGTGCTGGAGCAGAGAGGTGATGAGCAGCTCCTTTCAGCTGATGAAAGTTGTTAATGTAGCTGGCAATCAGTAGAGTGATCTCAAGAATCTATAACAGGAACATACAAAACTCTTAGAAAAATACAGTGATGTGTTTTGACTGCTGAAAAAATAGCTAACTTTTTAGCAAGTGACAATCACCATCAGCTGGATAAGTACTTGTACTTTAACAAATTAATGATGGGGGGAGAGGAGATAACTAATGAAGCTTTTTTTATTGCTCCTTGCAAATAACGTAATGTTATTCCCATCAGTATATATCAAAGATACTTTGTCTTCCACATCACATAAATGATTCAGAGATGACTTCTTTAGCTTTGGGAAAGTCCAAAAGACTCTCTGAGAAGTTTTGCCAGAAAGTATCTAGTGCTCAGAGAACTCAAGGTGTAGGGTAGATGAAGGGAATAAAGACTTCTGGGAGGTTTTTATCTTACTTTCTCTTTGTGACCCATACGAGACTTGCTGAGACATTGAACAGGTTGCCCAGAGAAGCTGTGAATGCCCCATCCTTGGAGGTGTTCAAGGCCAGCTTGGATGAAGTTTTGAGCAACCTTGTCTAGTGGAAGGTGTCCCTGTCCAGGGCAGGGGGATCAGAGCTAGGTGACCTTTAAGGTCCTTTCCAACCCAAACCATTCTGTGATTCTATAAGGGAACAATCTGATGGAAATTTCAACACATGTATTTTACTGTGCTTGTTTGTATGAAGAATCATGTTTTGACTCAAATTTATATGTGCAATTTTGTATTGTTTCATAAATTGTTCTCACAAACAGCAAAACCTTTGTTTTTTTAAAAAAATATCGTCAGTCTTACCACTGAAGGAGAAAATCTAGATTTAAAAAGCATAATTTTTTTTTTAACCAAAGAGAAAAATATCCTAAGATTTTTAAGAAGTGATTGATCTTTCAAATCTTGTGTTCTACAATTTCCCTGTAGATCCCAAATATACTTAAAAAAAAATTATCTCTGGTGCTGATTAGGCAAACAGACTAAGTTTTAGGTACTGCATGTAATTTCTGTCCCTAACAGCTTTCTTTGTCCTTCTGTGAAAAATTTGTAATGTTATAGACAGGGACATGAAAAGAACAGAAACACATAAGTACTGTCACAGTTAGCTCTAACATTACATTTGCTCTCTAAAATCATCTGGCAAAAGTCAGTAATCCAGCAGGCTGGGATTAAAGGTGTTTCATCTTTCACATCTGTTAGGAATTACCCACTAGAGATAACACAAAAGCAGATGGTGGGAGACTGTTTCAGGTAATATACCAACCTTTGGTTTTGTCATGGCAAAAAGGTGTTTTTCAGTTGATTTGTCCTTTGTCTGAGCATTGTTAACAACCAGCATAAAATCATCTTGATAGCCTCCGAAAGTCATCAGGCTCTTATATGTGTATGTAACTGTTAACCGCTGAAAAAAGGAAACCCCCAGAACAAAACACAAAGCTATTAAGCAGGACAATGCAAGAAAAACAGATTATGACAAATTCTTCTTTTAAAAATACAATTACACGTGTATTTTTCAATGGAGGTAGCCTCTTATGAAACTTGAAATGAACTGTGAATTTTGGGATAGCTTCATTTAGACCTTCATGATGAGGGATTTTCACTGTAGATGATAACTCTTCTAAGAAGTTTGACCTCTGTTTCTATTCCAAATTAATTAGATCAAAGATGTAAGAAGATTTCAACTCAAGTATATAATGCCATTTACCCAAATCTTGACTAACTTTGAGAGAATTAATCTTACTAATTCCATTTGAAATTGAAGCAGTGTCTAAAAAAATTAAATGGCAGAGTATGAGACATCTGAAGGAATTTAACTCCAGGTATTCTTTTTGTGCAGTGATGTGTTTTGAAAACACACAAATTGAATTCTGTTCTCTTTTTTTCACATCTCTGATGAAACATAAATGCTCTTCAAGGCTCCTCAGCTTTCCATCCCTCAGTTCTTACTGTTCAGTGTTTAACACCACAATCCTGGCCTTCAAGTTAAGATCAGCATTTAATTATTGTTACACCTCACATTAATTTGCTGCAGATGTTTGCATTTAAAATTCATCATCAGACAACATTTGTACAATAACTGACTTAGTGCCCTTCCTTAGTAAACCTCTTTTTGCCCCAATTTTGAAATAGTATTATCTCTACCCCTTGCAACATCATTTCTGATAGCCCTGATCCTTCCTACAGAAAATCCCAATGTTCCCTGGAAACTGAGCATTCCTTGAATGTCAGGTAAGGCCTGCCAATATTTAACCTGGCAATGCCCTACAGAAATGCCGTAGTTCCAGGAGCAGTGTTTGTAGAGCTCTCTGCAGTCTGATGCAAGCACATTTTGCTTGTTCCCTGAGAGCTGCTGTTTGCTCTCCTCATGCTCTTTGTTTTATTATTTCTTTAACTGCAAAGAAATGTAATGAAAAGGCCCATATCAGCACAATTATAAAGCTCAGATTTTAATTTTCTGATATTCAGTATTAGCACTTGCTAATAGCAGCATGCCATTCTTTTTCTTTGCAGCATACAAATGAAAGCAGGGATCTTCTCAGGCACTGCTTTTTACACTGATTACGAGTCGTTTTCTGTGAAAACTTCTATTGCAAATCAAGAAAATCTGAGCCTAAATTGACATAATTAAATAACACTGGGTTATATTACCTACTATTAAACAAAAATAATACAATGAAAATAACAATCTTTTAAAGTAACTGCTCTTTGCAGAGTGTATGTATTATGAATAATACTGGAAAATTAAGTCTCCAGGAAAAGAAAATTAATGTTATTGTAATAACATTACAATAACTATGGATTTCTTGACATCTGAATGATTAAAACATTAACATTTCATTAAATGATATAAAAACTGTATTTGATAAACAAAAATAAATTCAGTGCAAAGAATTCATTACTTACTTCTATTATTAGTGCTACTGTAATGATGATAACATTAAAGCATTTTAAAAGGAATGAATTTTTGCTTTAAGAGAAGGACTACATAACTTAGCATGGAAGGCTAATGCCATCTTTTAGATAGTATGGGGATGAATCTCTCCATATAATTGGTACTAAAATCTATTTTGCCCAAACTTAAACCAGCAATTTCACTTACCATGGAGCTGTAATCCAGGATGCTTATGCCATCTTCATGGACAGCAAACCATATGAAGGACTTCTCACTTGAGGCTGTTGCTAGAGGCTACAAAGAGAAATGTTCTTTAGTTACTACTTCAAAATGAGGCAATATGGGAATAATTATTAATTCTCATCTGTTACAGACCTCTCTCCATCCACAGTTCTCACTTCAGTTCTCTCTCAGTATAAATTTCAGTAAAGGAAGTGAAATACCTGCCCAAAGCCATGTAGGTGGCCAGTGGCAGAACGATGAACTCAACCTAATACGCTTGAAACATACTCTGGTGCTTAGTCCAATAAAAGATATAGTCTCATTAATAAAATAGTGAGGTGTCTTGAAGTTTGTCCCCTAGCTCATATATCTAAATACACAAAGAACAAAGTGCTGACAAGCAATTTCATATATATATATATATATATGTATACATACACACACTCAGGGATTATCTAATAAAATGAAGGCATGAGGTGACAGCTTTGTTTAACAGAGCTGTTATTTGAATCAGAAGTTAACCAGTGGTTAAGAGAAATTGAGAGAGGCCAGCACAGAAGGGAGTGTTCTAAATACCCTTAATCAGATTTAATGCTTCTGCAAGGTTCAGCTTCCACAGCCAGTTAATGATACCTTTTCAATGTTCTATTAGTTATCAGGTAAAAGAGTCTAAACCTCAAAGGCTATCTCAAACTAAGATATAAGGAAATGGAAATATAGATTAATAATGTAAAACAAGCAGTAAGTGTATTGGAAAGTTACTATTATGGTACACTTAGTACTGTGGCTGTTGTACTTCACAAGTGTATGACTTTAAAAAGTTAATAATTTGACAGGAGATTCAATCAGCTCATGTATTAACATATAACAGTTATTTTCAACAAAAAAGTAGCACTATTTGCAAATTATGTTTATATTTAAACCCCCCCACCTCCCCAGTCGAACTCATTAAAGTGTTTTACTTTTGCTGCAAACAGTTTAGCCCCAAAGAAAGGCCATTTCCTGGCCACGGTGAGATAAATGCGCACGCAGTCTGCGGCACTGTGCCCACGGAGAGCCATCCATCTTGTCGACAGTCGCTGGCAAAGCTGTCTGTTGAAATGAAGGATGGAATTTACTTATTGAAGGGAATTCCAATGTTTGCCCACAGCAAGTTTCATGAGCAACAAAAGAATCCATTTCTTAAAACGATAATTTCAGTTAATACAGCGACTATCACTGCTACAGTATTAAATAAATCCAAAATGACATTTAGTATTTTAATGCACATAAAAATTATGAAGTATCTTCTAATTTGCGCAACATTATGATTAAATATTGATGTAGCAGTTACAGCATAAAGGCAGAAAGTCTAGGACAGCTTTTAACGTGTGTCTACAGAGAATCAATCTACCTTTATCAGTACTCAACAGCTATGTCAGTTGTCATTCCAAAAATCCATTCAGCTTAGCACATATCTTTACCTGTGGCTGGTAGGAGGTGTGAAAGACGTGGCTTAGCACTACTCCCTTTTAGTGTGTCTGGGCACTGCTACCCAAAAGGCTGCTCCTGATGCACGATGTGGTCACACTGGGGCTTTTTTTCTGGCTCCTTTTGTGAGTTTGCGGCTCCTTGGTGAGTTGGTTCAGTACTAGGGAAAAACTAATCCTCAAAAAAACCCCAGTCCAGAATACCTTCCTAGGACACTGACCTGCAGGGATGACTTACCCAGCAGCCATAAGGTTATTAGATGTAGCCTAAGAAAAGGGAGGGCTAATGTGTAGTAAAGGGAGATCCAGCACCTGCAGCTTTGGTCTTAATGGTTATGAAGTCAAACTGCACCCTAAGCCCTCCCACAGATTTCCAGCTCTGACAACTGGTAGTGTAGGGACTACTTAAACATTTCAACAGGTGTTTCACTTTTCCTCCATGAGTTAATCTAATCTGAGACCTTTTATAATTCGTTCTTTGAAATTAATTGCATAAGTTTGAAAGCCCCATTGTCTTCTGAGTATGTAATAGTGTTACTATGTGTATATAATAACAGCTTTGAATTTTCTCAACCCTGTACTGAGAACATTTCTGTGATGTTTACTGGACTTCTAAACTGCTGTATCATTGACTTTGGATAATTTATTACACTGGTCTGCTCGTTTTCATGTCAGTAGGTGTTGCTTTAAATGCTTGGCAGGTTATTAATTTTAAATTAAGTGATACCTTACTAGTAAGTCCACTAAGTTACACATTGCCCATTTGACTGGCTGCAAGAGATTGCACACTAGAATAACAAACAGACCATGTCCTCATGTTCTTTACTTCAGTAACTCTTTAGTCTATGCACAGACCTAGTTTAGATTTGCTGAATAAGAAAAAGAAGAATTTCAAAATCACTGGGTTTTGTAACACTATGTAGTAACTGCTATAGATTTTGCTGGAGTGTGTTATTAATGATGGTCCTTTGTTTAGAAACATGCAAAGGAAATGGGTTCTTTGGATTAGTGAGAAAATGAGTTTCAAACACAGGTTTAGACAAATATAGCACAACAGTATGTTGTTCCCAATGACAATTTAAAACTTCCTCGTTTCACTCCTAGATCTTTAGTGAATATGAATCAAAGAGCCCATCTCACCTTAACTGTTCCTCTGAACAACCCTGCTTGTATCTCTTAGGGTAGAATCTCTCCAAAACTTGCTTTAGTGTTTGGTTGGACTTGGATTGGGAAGTGACTTGCCCTGCTGGAGTTGAGAAAGGCCGTTCAAAATCTCCAATCTCTACCTAGGGTGAAGTCCATGAAGAAGGTTTTTGTTACTCCAGAGTAATTTTCTAGCTAGATATTATGAATTGTCTTTTAATCTGTCTTACCAATTATAAATGAAAACAAATTTGTCAATTAATGTATACTTTTCACTGATAAAAAAGTCAAACAAGTGATTTTCTCTTTCTTACTTTCTATCTACCATGGAAAAAAGTTAAATATCAAACATAAATTGTACAAACATAATATTACTTCTGCTCTTAGATTGCTAAATCTCCAGCTGACACAAATCAGTTTACATTTATTGAATAACAACATCAAATAACATTCTCAGAACCCTTCATTTGAGCTTTTAATTTTTTTAAAAATAAAACAGATCTTATCAAGACCATGTTTAGTAAAGGAATCTTAGACTTTCATTGAACAGCTGTTACTTTGGAGAATGAACCTGCAGAAATCATGGAAGGAATAGCAAAAGAAGAAGTGGTACATGATTTCATGATCTATAATGCAAGAGGGCCTGGCAGTGTAAGAGGGAAAGCACATTTTAGTCATACTGATGCCAGCAGCAGCATATGCTATAAAGCATTTCCACTCCAGTCTAGAGCTGCCTTACACAAGGATTCCAGCCCAGTCTGTTTCCTGCACATTGGTATGTAAAAGGTGGAGGTCAATTGAGTGTCAAGCAATCCTGGATCAGTTTGTTTAAGATTTTCTGCTGAAAAACTGCTGTGTGAGTCATTCATGCATAAAGATTACCTGAGCTAAAAGGGCTGTCAATTCCATCGCTAATTCTTTGTTTACAGGGAAAAGTCCATTGACTATTAGATAATTTGTCTGATACACTAGCAGCAGCTTCTCTCTGTCTGTCTCCCCATGAACTTGAACTGAAAAATAAAGCCTACAGAAAAGACAGAAAGTTATTAAATAAAGAAGATAGGGAAATGCATTAGCCCTAAGGATTAGCAGTATCTGCTCTGAATGTGACATGTTTATTTCAGTGTCAAAACACATTAGCAGAGCAACACTTGTACTTGAACCAGTGGGTAAATATTTAATGTCAGTCTTCTGACTTCAGTGGGATTTTTTTGCAGCCCTGCTCACCTCTTAAGAACTAAAAAATGTAACTATATTTAAAAAAATTTCTCCAGTTACACCCATTTACTATTTTTGTTGCAAGCTTCAAGTCAGCCAGTGTTTCTCAGATGAAGAAACTGCAGAAACTAAAAAAAAATCTTGGGACAAGGCAGAGATATTATGGTTGCTAAACAAACCTGTTTTTGTAAGTAAGGCGGACAGTCCTTGTGCCTTCACATTTCCCAGGGTGTTGTTCTTTGGAGGCTTGCTCCCATTTTGAAATAATGTCACAGATCTAGAAGGAGAGCAATACAAAACTGCATTGGCATGTCGTCCTGTGTGAAAACACCTCTGAGTAGAGGTCGACTTATTTTAATATCCTCTACCTACCACCTATTAGAAACATATACAGCTTGAATTTTTAAACTCACTGAAGTATAACTTTACTTGCATTTCTTAGTCAAAGTGTTTAATAATTAACATGTTTGTTTTTTGTTTATCCTGCAACACATACACTACCTTTGGAAACGAGCCATAACATGGAAAGGCCAAGGTACTTGATTTAGCAGCTGCCAATTAATGTGTAATGATACAGAGTGAGTTGTTATATAATTAATCAAATGCCTTTGATCTCTGCCTTCTCCTTCTGCTGCATGCCCAAGTTTTTCAGGTCCTTTCTAGTAACTGCTGTAAAGTTGGCCTGAACTTTGTTATAAAATGCACCGAAAGTGGTTCACAACAAGCTGTGTGTAGGTGGGTAGGTGGGCAGAAGGGTAGGAGGTGGAACAGAGATCCTAGGACCCCAGATGGGCTTCATATCACCATTCCTTCATAAAACAGCCTTCCTGGAAGAAGTAATATGAGTAGTTTCTAAAGTTACAGTTACCTAGGAAATAAGTACATCTTTTATAAATTTTGCTTTCCATATGGTAATGTTTCTGACTGTGGTGACACTGCTTGTTTATCACTAAGGCCACCTTGTAACTCAGAACTGCAGCTGTGAACATTGGCCAAAGGGTGCAAAAACCTACTTGGTAGAAAAAAACTAATTATTCATTAGTTGCTAAAAGATTTGAAAAATGTCTAATATTTTACTAAAGCACAGATTATATTGCATTTTGTCACTCTTTACTGCGAAGAATTTAATTCTAGCAATAGAGGGAGCTAAAATTCAGAATTCAGAACAAAGGCAAGCCAAAAATTGGAATTTCTTAAACTGAACCCTAAAATCATTCTGTATTTAGAGAAGGAACCATTTATTTCTTTAATTTCCCAGCATCCCCACCCCAGTATTAATGACTTCTTGGACCTCACATGGTCATCTTCTGGAGCTGTATCAAAAATGTTGACCAAAATCTCTAAATCTGTGTTTGACTCTAATTGCTTTTTAGTTTCAAAGAACTGCAACAGCTTAATTTTTCTTTTTCAACCCGGCTGTTACTTTTCTGAATAATGTGAGTCTCTTGGAAAAAGCTTTTAACTATGTTCAATGAATGAATTTCTGCAACTGAAAAAGTGATTTTTTTTAAAAAAATCTTTCCTTTCACATTAAGAAAAAAAGATAGTTTTCAGCCTGATAAATGTTTTCCTTGACATTGTCTGAAGAGAGCTCTGTCAAATGAAGATACTTTGGTTTTTTATATGCAGAGCTCATTAAAGGCTTCTGTTTACCTTGATGTTTCCTTGAAGACAGTGCTCTATATCCTTGCCAGAGGGATCATCAGAAAACAGTGCAAATCCTGACTGAGCTGGTTTCCTCATCCCTGTATCTTGGTTCAGGGTGTTCAGAAATTCCTCCACCGTGGTAGAGGCATCAAACCCAACAACCTAAAAAAGCAGCCAAAATGTATTTTGCTATCAAACTCATACCCGTTCCCCCCTTAAATCTAAGATTTTGAAATATAATATCTCTAGAATAATGGTGGAACTATAAGACCCATTCCATCCATTACTGTCATTGGAAATTAAAAATTGCCATAAAGGGCCTGGAAAAGATTTCCACATGGGAAGTCAGTTTAGTGGAATTGCTTTCCTTGCACTTGCTACACTTGGAATTCTATTACAGAACGTAGATGACAGATAGTAGTCTAGTATCTGAGCTTTTTGTGACAAATACCACCTGAAAAGTGAAGATTATAATTTCCTGCACCTTCCAATATAGTGGAGAAGCAAATGAGATCAATTAATCATTTTTCATCATGTGCAACTTCAAAGGGATATCAGATGGCAGATCTACAACTGGCAGATCCAAAATATTTTATGAATGTTGCTTTCTCGCTATTACATAGGTCAGTAATATATAGAATCTTCTAAATTGTACTTCCCCAAATCTGAACTTCTGTCCGCTGTTACTGGCATTGAAGCATTTTACCAAGAGATGGTAAATGGCTTCTTTACAGATACCAGTGGCTGATGTTCACTTAAATCTGTATTGAGGGTGTTTTTGTGTATTTGACATGTTGAAAATGTTTTGGTAAAAAAATGTCTTGAAAATGGATCTTGAACTTCTGTTTGGTACTTCTCAGTGGCTGGCATTAAAATAAAAATCTGATTAATCTAGCTCAGAGATTAATACATGAGTTTTTAATACCACTATAATTGCTTATTTGCTGATCCCATTAAAGTAATTTATGTATTCAATTACAATTTTCTTAGCCCTTGGATGGAACCATACAATTTTGGGCAGTAAATAACTAATGAGCAGTTACTCCTTTTCTTCTCTGAACTTCAATTTCAAACCCTTTAGGATGATTTAAAGGATGTTGGTTTCTTTCCATTTTACTGGGCAAGCAGTAAGCAATTAAGAAACTTAGAGGTGAAAAAATGCAGAATTCTTTTGTGACCCGAAATGAAAAATTTATTTGATACAGCTTTGATTTAATATAAAAAGTTGCTTTATGCCTGGGAATACTATGAATTGTTAGAAGTCTTTTCAGCCATCTCCCACAGCTGGAAACACAAACCAGGATGTGAAGCAGCATGCTTGGAAGCCCATGGAATGTTTCCTACAGGCTTTGACTAATGACATCCCAAAAGGGTTAAGAAAAGAGCCATGTTTGTTCTGTAACAAATATGGTTGTCCTTCAGGACTGATAATGGGAGTTACAGCTGTGCTTCCAGGCCTTCAGTGAGATATTTAACTTCCAAGATGTCTGATGAAAGGAAGTGGAATTTAATGCCTTTCCTTTTCCTTCAGTCTAATTCATTCATCTGGTGGTCAGGTTAAATAAGAAACAGAGTTTGGGCATTTTTCACTCTTAAGAGGTTTTATTTTATTCTTTCTCTTAAAGATTTTCCCCAAAACCTTTACTCGTAGTTGATGAAATCAGATCACAAGTACTTTGTGCCTGCCATTGCTGGCACTGGCACAGGATGAAACTTGAGCCATGTTTACCTTACAATTCCCTCTCTGAGGTACTGCTTCATGGATATGCTGACAGCAGGGGATTGCGAGAACTCCGATTTTGTGGCCTGCATGACATTACCTGATATATACCGTTCATGAAATGAACTGGAATACTGAAGGGCAGTGAATGGTGGTAGGGATTTCTCAGAAGAGTGGAAAGGATTTCCATTCTGGAAGGTCTGGCTTCTCGGTCTCCATTCTGCTGGGTACGTTCTACACAGCGCTGGCAGTATATTGCATATTTCCCAAATTCAGTCCTGTGGCAAAAAGAAAAGTAAGGCACTTCCTGGGGACTGATTGAAAGGGTAGTAAACTGTGAGTGAATATTTCTAGAGAGGTCATATGGGAGGAGCACTCAGATTTCACTCTCTGAGATTTCCAACACACTTTTTTGCATGTGGAATTAGAAACAGAATTAGTCTAATGAGACCAGCAGAACTGTGCCAAAGATGAACATGGCTCAGGGTGTGTTGTGTAACTGCCATATTTTGGTTTTCATAGTTTTGCAAAATACACTCAGAGTATGCACTGCAAAATTTATTTTTTTTTTAAATTACAACTTTCCCAAGTGATGCACAGAAGTAACATGTACTACATTTTAGTAGCAATTCTACTCGAATTAATTTTAAAATATATGTCAAAAGATCTGATATATTACAGGAAAGACTGAAAACAAGGTTCTTCAGAAAGACCAGCTGACTGGCTGGGTAATCATATTCAGGCACACCTGGAATCTGCATTCTTCTTTAAGTGAAGTTTAAGAAGCCAAAGGAATGGGTGCTGGGGCAGAAAGAGTCCAACGCAGAGGGCCAAGAGCTGCAAGCCCTGAACAAAAGGAATACATTCACTGTTTTAAACATCCTACAACATAAAACTTCCTGGTGTGGCTGCTGGCCAGCAGTGCAGCTTACTGTGCCAAGTTGAGACTGCTGAAATAGGAATGAAAAAAACAAAACACAGAGAAAAAGCTGAGTAAATAAGCACATCACCTCATTGAAAGGCCCAAATGCTCTCTATTTACCTGTGTACAGCAAGTTTCTTTTGGGGCTGGAAATGGGAAAACAGCTCAGTTTGTATAAAAAGCAGTTAATACAAAGGAAAAAAAAATTAAGGCTGCATGGCCAAGCACTATGAAATGAGGAGAAGCCTGTTCAATTTTAATTCATATTTGGATACCAGTGAGCAGCTGGCAGTGGACAAAGGGAAGAATTTTAAGTATTTATTTATAATATAGCATGCAGGGTGCATGCAGAACAGCATGACACACAAGAGGTGACATCTATCAGAAGCCCTGAGCCTTATCTGAGATTCCAATACATGGCACCACAGCTTTTCTTCACACTCATGCTACCAAGTCATCTGCCATGTGGTTTAGCCCACCAAGCTTTCTGAGGCAGCACCTCTCTTAGGAAAGAAGCAGTAAAAAAGAATTAGGTTTCGTACATTCTTACTTAACACTTGACTTGAAGACAGCCCATTTTATGTCCACCCTTTACAAACAGCATGGACATAGATATCCTCTACCATCAGATACACATACTTTGATGGAGGATAGCATCAGCTTTGTTTCAGGAAGACACAGCAGCAGTAAACTGGATCTTAACTAAGCAGATGCTACAGAAGAGCAGAGCCTCTTTACCATCCTAAACATTCTGTGTAGTTCCTTCATTGCAGCTGAAATGGATACCATTAAAATACTGGGTTACCTGTATTGGTCCTGCCTGGTTTTGTGGATGTCGACGTCTGGTCTGTTTAATAAGCTGGCAACAGATCTCATTTTGAAGTTCAGGATGTGTGAGGCAGATCTGCAAAGCACTTTGGGCCAAAGATACATGGTAATCAATGGCAGGAGAGTCAACTGCAGCATTTATAAACAACTGGCAGGTCTAGATATAAAATAATAAGCAAGTGAGTTTACATACAAATCTTTAAGATGTTTTGTATATCAAAAGTGTACTTTAATTGAAATAACAATTAGTAAGTTTACCAGTAGACTTAGGAAACCCTGCTGGTTCTGCAAAATGGGGTGAAAAGGGGCCTAAATGGATGAGAGACTTGAGATAAAACATCTCCTACAACCCATGCTTTTCACTCTGTATCTAATGGAGTGAATTGTAACAGGAGTTGGAACAATTGTGGTGGTAGGCAAGTGTAAGGACCTGCTGAACACAGCTCACCACTCTACATGACTTGGAAATTTAATGTCTACAGCTCTCAGTGCCAGACAATGTAAAATGTTTCTGTAAGTAGTGAGCACAACAGAGCAGCATATACACAGATAAAAAATCCACAACTCAGAGCCATTGGTTTACATCTTGGCTTTCCACAGTATTTTTACTGTGGGTTAAATATGACCTTTCCTATACCCAGTACTGTCTCAGGAAAGCCAGATGTTAAGCATTCGTTGTGCTGTGTTAGAAGAAAGCATATGTATCACTCATTGCATTTACTGTATACAATAGTTGCATTTTTAAGGGATATAAGCAAAAATACAAGAATTGGATGGAAGTCCAATCTATTTCTAGTCTATTTTTATCAGCAATTGAATTACTGAAACATGACTTGATCTGTTTCTAAATAAATTCCCTACCTGACTTCTAAGCTGATGTATACAAGGTTTCAATAAAGGTCATACAAGTAATCTCTTATTTATTTACTTCAGGCAAGTGTCTGTGATTTGAATTAGGTCTGAAGAGTGATTTCCAAGTAGATGTAAATTTGTTTTTATCAAAGAAGTACATTTCCTTGTAAATTTTCATGCTACAGGATTGCAGAAAAGAAGATGGATGTACTTCTTTGAAGTACTTCAAACATTCCAGAGAAACAAGCTGGAAAGTTTGCCTAAAAGTGGCTGTGACTAAACATACAGTGCTTGTCCTGAATTCCTCTCTAGAGCTGAACCTTAACATCAAAATTCTCCAGACAGTTGATGCTTCAAGGAATTTGTTCTTTAGACTTGTGTAAGTTTTGTGGAGAAAGTTCATTTATCCAAGCTCCATGCCTTCCAACCTGTAATTTATTTCACAGCGTGCAGACAAAGGAACAGCAAAATTTTATTTGGTCTCTGAAATAGACTTTATAACCTGGAAGAAGGTTAATGGCATTGCTGCATACTCCCTCTCATAGGCATCAACCACCTATCTGGCCTTCAACTGGGAAAGCTGTAAGGCAGACAGAATTTCTCAAGAAACTAGCTTTGGCTCAGTGGTTATGAACCAGTATGTGTCTCCTAATCATAGTGGTTTTACTACACTGGGACATATATATATGTATATATATATGTATTTTAAAAGATCTATGAGAATCTTTAAAAGTGAACTCAAAAAACGCTTGTGAAATACTTTTAATAATTTTGCTCTGGAATATTTTCTCTATTTAAATTAGTGGATATCTAATTGGTCTTTTAAGAACAGCTACTTCATATGAAAATACTTTATTTTTATTAAAAAGAGCAGTACAATCCCAGCTTTCTATCTCAGTTTGAAATAATTCATGACTTCCTTGAACTTAAAATTTACTTTGTCTTCTGATTTTTAAAATATCTCCCAGATGATTTAAATGTGTCTACAACAAAACTTTTCCCTACTATTCTTTTCCTGAATCTAATTAAAAAAATAGCATTTCAGATACAGTTTTCTGAATGCAGAGATCTCTCTATGCTGTTAGATTCTTTGGAGCTATGAACTTCAAGGTAAAGTTATTATCACTCATGATGGATATGGATTTTTCTACTAACTTGCACTTTATCACTAACTTATCAAATAAGTAGGAACACCAAAAGTTGAAGCCTAAACTGCTCCCTCACAACTGAAGGTCATCATTACACTGGAAGTGATAGTCTTGGGTGAGGTAATATGAGCACATTTTGCTGCTGTCCTCCATTGAAGATAAAAATAAACTTGTCTTTCCTTTTTTCTTATCTGTTGAATATCTCTAGTAAGCCAACTAACAGCCATTCTTTAGCTAAGAGTTACAATAGTCAGTTAATAAAAAAGGCATCTGCTATGGTTTTACCTTAAATAATTTAATTGCCTCAGTTTGCAAGGCTTCAGATGGCAGTGTTGTAAGAGGGGAAGTAATTCCTTCTTTGCTGTGGCAAAGGGTAGGATGTCTCCAAATCTGAGAAGCTAAACAGATAAAATATATACATTTTGCAATTAATTCAGTTCATAAGTACATTTTGTAAATAAGCATTGAAAGATTAGTATGTTGAAATGAGAATAAACTTACTGGCATCACCTTCCACATTTAATAGTTTGCAAAGAAGTTGTTCAAACTCAGATCCAACATTTACACTGGTGCTTCCAGCTGCAACTGTCAGATGATAAAGCCACGTGTCCTAAAGCAGAAAAACATAGCAGCTCACTTGTTCCATGCTGGAAGGAGCTGCTTCATCAGGATGTTGCTCTCAACTTGAAACCCTACCATGCACTCCTTTTGAAGCCCAAAGGAGTTTGCCTTTGGCTGAATAAACACATATTCGTGGTCTCTATGGCACAAATATTAAGCAAGGAAGATTGGACAGGGCTCTCTTCGAAAGTTTTTACCCTCAGAAATCATGTCTGATTATCAGGGCATTCTTCCTTTCCTCTTCCAAAAGCTTACATAAGTAGTTTTTTATCACTGCCAGATCCTGCTAACCTGGGGATAAGGCCAGAAAGCAAAATGAGGTCTACAAGATTACTTGAGAACAGTAAAGCAACAATAAAAAAGGTTTTAACCCCACCTCTCATTGCTTGTTTACTACAGTAGGGCAAGTCTTTGCCCTGTTAATCGTCAGTGAAAATGGATACCAGTACCCTGTAATCTCACAGGAAGGTCAGCTACAGCTCTGTCTACAAGCTAGTGTATGTGAGCAAAATTCTCATTACAGCATATAAGATATTCTGAACCATCTACTTACATGGGCAAGCCTGCATATTTTTGTCTGTTTTAACAGGGATTACTTACACTAGCATTGATTTGCAGACAAACTCTGATCAGTGTTACTAAAGCAGAACCTTCTCATTATACCGAAATACAAGCCAAGTGATTTGTAGTCCTCTTTGTCCTCCTCAAGAAATACTCATATCACAGTACCATACTCATAGATGTGTTACTGAAACTCAGTAAAAATACCCATTTATTACCTTCTCATGTTTGGATCCTATGAGAAGATAAGTGGGTCCTTGGTCTTTGGGGTGGATAACAACAGTGTAATGGGTTGATAATAAACTGCGACCACTGGCTTCATAATCTTCATCAGAATCACAGGATCTATCAACTTCTTCAACCTTTGCCTCGAAAAGCTTGATTTGACCAAGAGGAAACTAAAAGGAAACATCAAAAGTGGTGAGACGGGTAATGTTTGTTTCAGTGCACACTGCTTTTATACTATATATTGTTAAATTTATTATTATTGGACACAATTTTTTCTGATTCTGCAAAGTGAAATTAAAACATGAACTACCATCCATACCCATTTGTTTTTATTCATTTTCAGTCCTTACAAGGAATGTCAGATAAGCCAGATGTTGCAGAGAGCAAAAAGAGAATGATATGTGCCAAAGTCTGAAAATGAGATTTTCAAAAATGCTTTTCCAGGTCTGCCTCTATACATAGGTAATGCAATAAATGTATGTTAGGGTGAGACAAATCATTCTTCAGAGTTCCCAACCCTGTTCCAAGCAAAAATGTCCTGTGTCAAGCCTAGAACCTTAATTATGATCTTGTTATTTTAGAGGACAGTAATGTTTTGTTGATGTATCTGATTTGTTCATACTCTAAACTCAAAAAGGTAATTTTTTGTATGATAGACCTCCTAGATGGATTATTTCTCCAGTCTGAGAGATCACAGAACTTCAGTGTTGAGATGTTTATGTAGTTAGCATCATCTATCAGGAAAGATTTTATCTAAAAAAGCCATTCAAGAGGAAATTTTCACAGAAGTAATTATTTCATAGCCATTATCAACAGGAAGCCACAACAAATATAAATACAGTGTGAAATCTCTTCTCAGCTGGGGGACATGACTGACAGAGGCTGACTGGCTATTCTACACAAAGCTCCCTCCTTTCCCACAGCGTCACTGGTAAGGATTAAAGAATGATGTGGTGATTCGTATTTTCTGTAGTGTTTCTGAAGCATTCAACTTTTTGAATAAGACAAGATTCTGAGAATCAAAAGATGTCGTTTCACGTACAAGTAGTCAAGAGTGATTTATTCACCAAGTTTAACTAAAACACAGTTGGCTGACTTTTTAATTTGAATCCATTTTGAAAGGACGTCAATTAAATGGACTCCATTATTGTATTAACCACTGCAGATTGTGTAATTTATTTCTGCACAGACAGAGCTACAGAAAACATGGTTTTAATTAGCATGTTGTTGAACATTAGAAATAAAGTAGCTTTGGAAAACTTTTCATACATATTCTGCGTACAACAGCTAAATTCCCATTCTGTTACAAGTTAGCAAATTAGTTTCAATTTTACTTTAAAAGGGCAGCTAGGCTTCCAAATGTGAGTGAAATATTCACAAGAATCCAGCAAAATTCTTAAGTAAAGAGCATGCTAAAATACCAAAATCTTCAGTGGTAAAATTGTGTAAATACAGATATGTTAAACATAGAGATTTTTCCCCAGGAGAAATTGTACCTTAATTTTAATGTCTGTGTAGGATGAGCTAGAGATTAATACTGTAGTCATTTGATTGCCAACCCTGTTTTACATTGTTTTTAGGAGTAATTAAAATAAAATGTTTCGATGGATGGTTACTGCTATCCTGTTCATATAGTTCTAGAAATGGGGTTTAGTTGATGTTTAAAACTGCTATAAAAGGAAAGGACGACAAAGGGAATGACTGGCTCGATACAAAAGCTATGAATTACTGGCTCCAGTGTGATTGTCTTCTTATAACAGAAGTACAAATACGAGAATTTCTGTTGATTTTTTTTATAATGGCTCAGTGGACTGTTCCAAAATCTTGTTTCTGACCTGCCTCCATTAAAAAGATGTTTCTCAGTGACAAAATACAATGCCTTGGGAGCAAAGGGACAGGTGAAAATCATGTCTAGGAAGTGTCCTAGCTCTCGCAGCACTGTAGAGGTACAGTGACATACCAAAGAACAAGATTTGGAAGTCAACTGAGGGACAGAAAGAACATTTAAATTTTTGAAACCTGGAGTCACTGCCCACTGCCAGAGACATTCAAAAGGGTCTGCTTCCAGAACTACATGACAGCTTGTTCTTTTCTGATGCCTGTCAGAAAGGGACACCTGAACTCTCAGCAAAGCAGTGTCTCCCTTCAGCTAGGGATAAGATGCACAACATGTCCTATAGAAGGAGACCAGTGGGTGTGGTCTGGATTGCTGGCTATTAGATAGAATCTTCCAAGATGACAATCAGTGTATAATACCAAGGCAAACAGTACCTGGCTGCAGGTTACTGTTTAAAGTCTACATTCACTGAAGAAACAAGTAAGGGACCTACCTTGTCTTCTTGATTACGGAAGTAATACAGAATTTTTCCAACTAGGGTACACCAAACCCTTTTGGAATATCCATGTTTCACCTGTAATTACAGAACATTAGGAACAATGACAGCCAGAGAAATACAGACTACTTTTCACCATCTCTGAGCTTTGGTGATATTGGGAATGCATGCCTTGGTTCAAATTCCTATCCGCATCACTAGACATAAAATTAAAACTGCATAATTCTATTAAGGGCATAAGAATCAAAACATTAGATGAGATGCTCATCTAAAGCACAGTAAGGCCAGTGTTAACCTAAACAGTGTTGGAATAAAGCAGACTGGGGAAAGAAGTGTTTTCCTACCTTTGTAAGTAATCCTTTCATGGTTGGCTTGATTTCGGACTGTACGAAGAGTGGGCTGGCAGCCTGTATTTTGAGAACATTCTGCAGTACTTTGATCCATTCCTCTAAGATGTTGGGGGAATCAGCAGTCAGGTAGTATGTTCGTTTCTCTGTGGTCAGCTGTGTAGTAACAAAGAGCCCTGAGCTTCAAGAACTTGACACATTCGACCTCACAGGGTGGGATTTGTAACGTACACCACCCAATGTAGCTTCACAACTTCAGGGAGTTTATTTTTTCCAAAGTACTTTTAATTAATGAAACATTCCATGACCAGGCAGAGCAGATAGACCCTTTCTAAGTCTTTATCTGAAAAGTTCCAGGACAGCAAGTTGAGAAAGCTCAATTCTCCAATTCTCCTTTCAGACAGTTCAATTCTCTCAACCCCAACTGGCAGACCCCAGACTGCTCTCTTTATTTCTGTCTCCTATGTGACAATCTAACCTTTGTGGCAATACAAACAAGACTCCATGTAGGCCTTTTTATACTTTCTGTCACTGAAACGATTCTTTGATTTCAAATGAAAGGCACTGATTATTTAATTCCAAGTCCACACTTGGACTTCCAGTGCAACAAGGACTGGAACAAAGGGTTGGCTTTGGGGATGGAGCGAATGCTGAAACATTCAGCAATAGAAGAGAAAAGCAGGCACCTGAATTGTTTGTTTTCCATCACCCCTTTCAATGTGGCTGGATGCATTTAGCTCAATTTGACCTTGAGGCTTTCGAATGACATCACTCTGTATGGAAAGAACGGGAAAAGAATATTTTAAATCTACCAACAAATAGCAATAAATTATTATAGGACTAATTTAAACATTAATCTTGAGAAATACTTTCTAGTTAGACATTGTGTACCTTGTACACCTCTTGAGGAAGTGAGTACTGAATCACTCTCTAACAGCTCAGAAACCAGAAGTGCATTTTTTTTCTTTCTAGCAGCCTTAGAACAGTGAACAATCTAATATAAAACAGCAGGTAAGTTACATGTACTTACTGGAGACTTGTAGTATAGCAATTCACCTCCTTTAAGCACAAACCACCGTCGTTTCCAGGTCTGTACTTTACCACCCATTTTTAGCAGATATCCAGATTTTTCCAAAGGTTCCTGGTTGTTTAGAAGTTAGATAAAAAGTTTTTAGATACATGTATATACCTCTGCCCCATAGAAATATGTAGAAATGCACACAGAGAGATCTCTTAATGACTTAAAAGCATGCTAAATAATAATTACAGTATTTGATGAGACTTAATCCAACGACAAAGTTTTTACAAGCATCAATTAAGACAAATGTCGTGCACATGGGATAACTAATGAATATCCCTACTTACTGTTAGAGTACATGAAGGAGAGTAAGTGCCCTGAACTATACAAAAGAATGAAGAATATGATGATTTCTGATTTTACTTTCTGGTTATTTATATTAAACAAGGAACAGAATGAATTAAGAATAAATACATGTTTTTTCTCAGCTCCAGGTCCTAACCTGAAGACTAGTAATAAAGCACTAACTCTGAGCTCCTCACAGACAAACTTCTAGTGTGTACATCTGCAGAATAGAGTTCACAGTTTTGCTCTGTGAAGAAAGCTTAAAATAATCTTCAGCAGCAGGTAGTCAATCCACTTGTATGTTAAGACACTAATTACTAACACAAGCCATTAAAAAGCTCCTGGAGTCTGACCAATACCTCGTAATGGTTTGGTTTCTTTGACTTGTCTTCACATGTTATTCTATTTTAGATTTCTTTGATGTTTTCCCTGTACGAGGAAAGTATAGAAACTTATTACTGCACACAGATTTCTACTGATGGCTTCAGCTCCTTGGAATGCCCTTCTATGTACTTGAATATTCAAATAATAATTTTAAACTGATTTTAGTATTTCATATGCAATCTGATACCAGATCTGGTTCCAAGGAAGGAAATCTCAAGTACTTTGAATTGTATTCTGGATTTGTCGACCTATTTTTCTTTCATTATATAGAAAGCTTAGAATTATTGTCCACTTTCCTTCACTAATTACAGTCTTGCATGGCTAATGTTGATATATTTTGCTGTTTGTACTCATAAGGCAGTCTGTGAGTCAGCAAGACTGAATGAAAAGATTTGGTAGCAGTCTTTGAACATAAATATACACACAGCACCTCAGGTGCACTTCTTCACAGAACTTCAATACTCACATTTTTTCCATTATCACTAGATGAGGACGAGGTCTTAGGAAGTTTCTGCTCTGGCTCTGAATAGTCTGTATCTACTGAATATGCATCTGGAGGAATAGCATAGTCACTGTCAGAGGTCACAGAAGACAGAGAAGCACCTGTGGTAAAAGAAGAAAGAGAGTTCTTCATATTTTTATTATATTAGAAACAACTGAGATCAGAATAGCCATGGAGAAAGAACATCTGAATAGAATCTGCAGGCAGATGCTCCATCAGGAGCCAAGGGTTTTTTTAAATATCAGCTCACTGAACTACAGTCCTAGTTCTCATGTTATTCATAATTAAACTGTTAAAGTCCCTTGTAAATGGAACAACAAAAAAATGTCTTCTGTATATTATCACCTTCTGTTACATTACCACAGATTTTTTAAGGGGGGAGTTAGTGCCATGAATCATACTCATTGTCTAGAAAAAACCCTCAGGATCTTTAATTAAACTAAGCAACCTTCCCCCTGCACTTTCTCTCGCTCACTATAGCATCTGGATTTCTCATGCAACTGCTTGCGTACTTACTGAGAAGTCATACTCAGCATCTGCTTTGTGTTGAAGCTGTAGGTGACTGTGTTTTGCAATTAGTATGAATTTGTATACCAAGGTTTTCTAAAAGTCTGTATTTCATATTTCAGGGGGGTTTAAGAGTTTATTAGCTTTAATCCTGAAAAAAATGCACCCTGCTTTCAATTCTAGTCAATCAGTAATAAAAATTCAAACTCCTCCCTCATTCATTATAGAAATATTTTCATGCATGTAAATGTGTCCTTTTTTAAGGACTAGTGTTCCACTCTGCAAGGTTATACTCTCCAAAACTGAAATGACAAGGCCTTTTTTCCTTTGTTTCAATAATTTCCCAACTCATTTGCCAATTTTATTCTTAAAAAAGGCATTCTCATTTATTGCTTTGGTAAGCCACCAAGACTTTCAGAGTGGCTTCTTCTCTTCTCATGGTGGGTCTTTAATAACAAATTGCAGTGAGCTGATCGTGCTTCTGGTGAAATGTGTGACTGCCTAGATTTTTAAACAATGTGATCTCAACAAAGACATGTACATATGTGTTTTGTGGTTAAGAAAGGTTTCCACACACAAAACAACTCAAGGACTATTTTCTGGGAAGAAAGCACAAACAAAAGGAGTGGTTCCATTTTACAGACACAGATAGAAATTGCAGGTGAAACCAGCTTTTAAATTACTCAATTTAGCTTTCCTGTTGTGTAAGCATGTGAGATGTGTCTGCAGCCCTGGCACTGGTTTTTGCTCAGCAGGATGGAGGTGCTTCCCAGCAGGATCTATGGGTCCTTTTCACACTAATGTGGCAAAACTACATCACTGGAAACAGGACTGGACTCCAGCTGTGGCTGCCACTGGAAAACGCCAAGTGGGACCAGTGGCTCTGTCAGCCTGCTCCAGGGTCACTGAGCAGAGCTCCTGCTAACTGGGATTCTTACATGTATAATAGAGACTACCAAATTATGTTATTTTGCATTTCTAAAGCAATATATAATGAAGGATCTCAATGCTTGGCCTCACTGGGATCTTGGTCTCCCTTGGTTTACCCAATGAAGAAATACTCGTAGGGATGTAACACTGATAATGTCACCTAATGAGGAAACACTATATCTCTCAATATTATGAAGCATATTTCTTCCATTTTGCTGATGGAAAATGCACAGTCACCTAGAACTGTGAGATTTGTCTTCCACAAAACACAGGACGTTACCAGATTCAAGTGTTTTAACTAAATCATTGCACAGGAGCTTGAGACAATTGCTGTAAAAATGGAAGAAGTCTTTTACTGCATGAGGTGACAGAACCAAATAATTTATTGAGGAAAGTTTTCCACTTGTTTTCTGATCACATGAAATTGTTTTGTAAACTTGAATATATGGATGGGGCTTTTCTGATGGCAGTTGGTTTTTTTCTATGTCATTTTTACTTTTCTACAGTTAAAAGTCACAGGAAGTCCTTGGCATGGCAGACTATAGATAGAATGGTGCTTCTTGCTTTAAGCGTACAAGTAGCTTTCCCCCCATGACAACAGCCAGCTACAAGGTTAATGCCTTGAAAAGATACCTATAATAAAACAGCAATAAAAAGAAAGCCATCTATAACAGCCCTTTCTCCTGCTTGAATAATAGATCTGGGTTTTGAGAGCCTAGATTTTAGATGTCCACACTGTTTAAGAAGAAATCAGTTCCTAAGAAGATCATGTAAACTGCCTAGTTTTCCAAACTTCCCAGAAGTTACTTGTTCTTATGGTTTTTGCCTACCTCGTTTCATAGCCCGAGGACTCCCTGGACCACTTCTGCTGCGAGAATCAGACTCGGAAGTCCTTGAGCTGGACCAAGAGCTGTCTTCTTCCTCAGATCCTGATGACTCATCTAGAAATGGGCTGTTGCTTATTTGAGTTGCTTTCTGCAGAAATGAACACAACATTCTTTGATACCTTGCAAAAAGGGTATCAGTCATTTCCTTCATACTGTGGCGCAGCTCTGCTGGCTTCATAATACTCAAAACCATTCTTGCCTGGGTTGTGAGTTTTGGCACACAAATATTAACATGGAACTGCATTCTCTCTGCCCTCTGTAAACTCAACCACACCCACAATTTAAAACAGAAACCTGAGGTAGCTCAAGGCATGGGCCTTTCCAAATCACAAAAGGCTGCCAGAAAACAAACAATGCTGTGATTACTGACTGCTGGCTGTGTGACTAGAAACAGCTTTGGCACTGACACAAAGACATTTCTACACAGACACACACTTTTAATTATGACATTGAACACCATGTGGTTCTGTTTAATAATTAACAAGCCTTTGGAAAAAATCACCAAGGAACCTAAGAAGAATTGACCTAGGCTAGTAGCATTTTACAAGCAGTATTTTTTTATTCCCTAGCTATTTGACATTTCTGTTACTTCTGGGAGTCTGTGATCTCTATACATCAACTTACAACATATTTGGCATGGTAGTATCAAATGTGAGACAGCAAGTTCCTGGATGTGAAGCCTACTGTTATTTTAGAATTTCCTTTAAACAGTAGAACAGTTACCCCTTTCAAAGTGGTGTAGACAGGAGTGGTCATGTTCTTATATATCAGAGATGTATATAATCCAGATATGGAGCATGAAGTTAGTGAAACAGCACCTAAAAAAGCAACATATTTTATAAATTACCTTCCTAATTCACCCCTCAATTAACAAATTCAAATTTAAATTTTTTTGTGTTGTATAACTGCTATAAAAAGCAGACTAATTCCTGAACAGTTCTGGATGTGAGATTTATAGCTTTTTGAAATTTACAGTGCTTTTAAAAAGCATAAATAAAATTGCAGTCACGAACACGAACCCTTTTAGAATTGGTACCTGGTATAGAGTCTTCAAAGTAAACTGGAGTGAACAAAGTACAAATTCAGCACAAAGTCAAGATGTAAGGGAACAGAAGACAATGGAAAGATAACCAGTGATCTAGGATTTGAATAGCTGATAACTAAATGTTTATAAAAATATTTAAAGGTCCTTGCTCACAAATCACCATAAGAAGAGAACTTTTGTTGATGGGACAATGAACAACTAAACCACTTACTTTTATTAAGAGATTCCGTGGTGAAAGCTTCAGACATCCTTAAACCAGATTTGGCTACAGCATAAATTCTGCTTTCCTATACAAGCAGAATGGATTTGATGGTAGATAATTAAAACACAACAATTACTTTTGTTCCTAGTCTTTGTGTTAGTGCAACTATGTGATAAAATGGTTCATAAAATGACATTGTCAATAGCAGCTGAAAAATGCATCTTTCTTTTCTATGCCATACACATCATAGCCATAGTCTTTTTCAACATTTTTCATACAATGCTTGCCCTGTAAGTAACTTATTCTTAAAAATACTATTATCAGGTGCCAAAGAAGCTATAGCAAGCATGTTTTTTAATGGAAGATTGTGTGTAAAAAACAGAGAAATGCCACTGGAAGACAACTTTTCAACCATTTTGTGTTAAAAGGCTACAATAAGAAAATGTATAATGCAAAAAGTTCACTAAAATATATACATAGAGAAGCTGTTACATCAATGTATTAGTCATCTCTGAGAAATAATAAATAAATAAATATATCTAATAAATTAATAATTAATAAATCTCTGACGCTGAAGCCACAGAATCAGTGAGTCTTGACACAGTTAATTTTGGATTTTGTGTAAGACATATTAGTATCTATTTTAATATCCTGACTGATAGCTTTAAAATTTTACTTGGAAATGCGATCAATTACTTCTGTAATTTGTAGTTGTCTGCTGTCAACTTAATTGTCTAGATTGTGAGTGGTACAGTGGTTACAGCAAGGGCATTGACACCAGCGTTCTTGGGCTGTGTTAGTGTTCAGATAAATAAATAAATGCAGTCACAAGCATTACATCCTTGGATACACTCAAAAGGACATACATAACTTAGATGTGACATGAAAAAAAGCTGGGTTTATCTATAAAATAGACACTGTGTTTTTCAATGGCAGGAATACTGTGCTTAAAATAAAACTTGGTTCTGAGTTTGTAGTCTTAGTTATGATTAAGGTAATGCCCTGTCTTGTCATCAAACAGAGAATAATTAAAATAGAGGAAACAAAAATCATAGAAGAAAGTCATGAAAATAAAGTTTTGCCAGTAGGAAAAATATCCCTAACCATGCTTACCCAGGAAGGAAATCGATGTAATGGAGGCGTCGGAGGTTTGTTGCTAGCACCCCTTTTTGTCGTATCGCAAAGTTCCTGGGCTTCAGCATTTTGTGCTTCAGTGCAGTCATAGGTAAATGCTCCTTCATCACAGCCAATCTCCATTTTCTCTAAAATATCAGTCTCTTCTCCATCCACCAGATCTATGTCTGTTTCCTGAGGTCTCCACGGACGGATCATGCTTATGGCATTTCTGTTTCTACCAAACATTCTGTCAGAACTCAGCTGGGGCTGGCTTAGGTGTTTCTTTGCTAATGCTGAATTTAGACTAAAGACATTAGGAGTCCGTAACTTTGGATGTGGCAAATTTGAGGGAAAATCTGATGGAGATGTGCATTGAGAACCTGCAGATGTTGCTAGAATTGGATGTTTGGGTGTCAGAGCAGGGGTTAAAATTGGACTTGGGGTATTTGCCTCACTGGATGAAGATGAATAATCTAACCTCTGTGACTGAAATTTCTTATTCAGTTCATCTGAAGAGCTATCTTGGTCTTTCTTTTTCCTTGTGAAGTCAGAGTTGCACTTTCCACCCGGATTGCTCAGGCCTTTTCTTTGGGACCCTTGCTGCCATGAGTATAGCTTCTTTTGCTGAGTCCTCTTAACATCAAAACTCTCTTCTTCAAATAGAGAACTACTGTCATCAGATGCTGTCAAATACATTTCACTTCCCACTCTACTGTACCTTGCATTCTCTTCAGATGTATGGCTTGAAAGAGTCGATGCACACCTGGATTTCAGTCCTTTATTGTCTCCTCCATCCTCATCTGAGCTCCAGTCACTCCCAGTAGTGCATGAGTTCTTTGACCTGTCACTGTCTATGTCTTTGGATGAGCAGCTTGTTCTCACATTTTTGTTCTGCTCTGAACCAGAGGAACTTTGTTGCAATGACTTCTGACCTTTATTTGTCTCGTGTACAGGACCAGCAAAGGTAGTTTCCAGGATATCCTTCTCTAGAGGAGAAATATAATGAACATGAGAAAATCACTTTAGCAAACTTGACTGATAAATGGTTTTGTCATCATGCCTGCAAGTAGTAAGTAGGTAATAATTTCAAATGTGTGAGTTTTTTAATACTTTAAATAATAAACATTAAGAAAAAGATTATGAGTTTTTTAATGTGACTGAATGCAAATTATGTTTGCCAAAAAACTGTAATAAACATAACTCAAAGTTCTAGCTGATCTAAAAATGGCAATAAATATAAGGATAAGCATACTGGAGCCATATTTTAAAGTAAGCCATATATGTGTGAAAACAAACAAACAAAACTAACAAAACGCCAAATACTTAAGAGGGCATACAAATTTAGCTGCTTTATTAAATCTAAGGAAAATTAAAGTTTAATAAAAGGTTGTCAGAAAGGATTTTCATTAATAAATCGAGTATTCTGAGCATTTCTGCAGTGCTTATACACAGAAATTTATTCTGGAAGCTATTATTGTATTCCCAGTGGTGAATGCTTAAGATATGCAAGAGAGTCTCACGGAAAGTACTTCAGGAAAGACGCTGTGTTAAAAATAGCTTTGTTTCTGCTCTTCACTTTTACCTGGTTTTGCAAGAGAGAGCTATAGCTTGCAACATGTTAGTGAGGCCTGCATGCTCCCAAATTAAATCAGATGCAAGAACTAGGGTTTTTCTACACAGACACTTGGAAAAGTCTATGTTAAATAATTGTATGAAATTAAAATGGATTGAATAAGACAAAGATTTTAATTTCACCCACATTAATGCAATGAAGTCCCCAAAATGATCTGTTTTGATCTAGGCAAGCCTAAGGTTCTATTTCTCATCCTTTCCTTTGAAAAAATCACTCTCATTTCAATTCCCTCATCTATAAAAATGGAACTAATAATACATAGCCACCTTCATAATGAACTTGCTGTAATATAAATACACAAAATATTCACAGGATCTCTTTCAGTTTCTGATTTTCAAAAGACCTCAGCTAGCCATTTTGGATACCATGATCAACTGTGGAGAAAATACTGAGGTCATAAATAGTACAAGGGATTCTAGCGAAGAACCAGAGCAACAACAAAGGTCACAACCACATCTTTCCTTCACAGTCAAAGCACCCAGGAGTCTCTGCATGCTGTCAAAGAATGTATCAGTGGTATTACAGAGCCTGTAGCGCTCAACAGGATTTCTTCCTAGTGATAGAAGAGTAGCAGTGAAGAGGGAGACAGCACTGGTATGCACTTTGAAAACAGCTGGTCTGGATGTACTGACAGACTTGCTGATTTTAGTTTTCTGCTTGTGTCAGAATGAAATGGCAGTATTGGTGACAAGGTACCTGGCACATTTTTGCCTTCAGGGTAGTCTGACTCTTTAGATGAAGCCTTGCTTATTTCTTCAAGCTTAGGAGACGGTTGCGGACTTCTTGCTCTATTTGAAAAGCATCCAAAAGTCAAACTGCTTAGTCGCTGACACTCTCCGGGTTTTTGTGCTGAAGTAACAGATTTCTTGGCAGTAGCTTCTGAAGAATAGTAATTTGGAAATCTTGTGTTAGTGAGATACAACAAGCTATGCTACTCTTCTCTTTACTCTGCCGTGAAAAGTTGTTTTTTTTAAAGATAACTAAAATTTAGAAAAAAAAAATAAATAAAAATTTATTATAGGGATAAAAACCTACCTGACACCTCCCCATATCAAGAGAAACCCAGAGCAACATTTCTAGTTCTTTAAATTGATTTCTTTTAACAATAGAAAGAAAAAAACCTTGTAACAATTTCACAGTAGTAAGATATAAAACATGTACTTAATGAAAACCCAGTGAAAATACCTGATTTTATTCTGCCCTGACTGCAATTAAACCTATGGGCTGTTCTAGGATATGTAATATGGGAAAGACTGTAAAACATTAGTATTAAAATATGTGAAGGCCTTCCCTTCAGATAAAAATATTAAGAGAATCTGTAACAGGTGCTTCAGAAGTTACCAGATAATACAGAAGAGTAAGTTACCAGGTTTAGAAGGTCTATATGGAGGAGGACTTCAAGAGAAAGTGAAAACAGAAATTAATGAACTGCCTGGAACATGAAATCTGTCCATCCCTGTTCATAAAAATCCCTATGCTACATCCAGGAACAAAAGGCCCTTACCCATACCTGTAAAACTGCTTAAAACAGTACCATGTGTTCACAATTTATAGCCTGTCACCAGCATGGACACTGCAAATGGTAATAAATTTCTTAATATTTTCGGGCGTATCAGTAACTGTGTGTTGGAAACTACAGGGCCTCAAAAAGCCTTTAAATAGATCTCTCAGAAGAGAATGACTAGAAGTGTATGGAATTGCTACTCATCAAAAGATAGCAAAGAAGCAAAACAATCCAGTTTCTTCATTAACAGAAAGGTGCATCTTAGTTTAAAAACTTCATATTGTATATGAATTTTTAAATTTTTGTATTTTCATATATTATGCATATTATGTGTGTACACACACTTCTCTACACAAATTTCTAAATATCTGTGTATTTACATGTGTATGTGAGATACATTATCAAGAAATGAAGGCTAGGTAGAAACACAATTTTCAGATGATAGTAAATTGTCAGATCAACCAAGTATGGAGAGAATGACAAGAACCTTCAAACAGACTTAAGAAAGTTCATGAACAGGCAACATGGTGGTGAATAAAATTCAACTTTGATTAATGTAAAATTATGCTTCTTGGATGGGATATTCCTCTTTTTTTTATTTAGACCTTATGATTTTTAAATTTACTATATCCATTTGGAGAAGAACCTGGTGATACTTGGTCTGAATTAAGATTTTGGATCACTGTAGTCAAAGGTAGTAACTAAAAAAATCTGACTGGAGTTCTGACTCCAATCTGACCATTTGCTAGAGAAAGCAAGTGCAGACTGACATTCGTGCATTCCTTAACCGTGCTAGGGCCACTTATGCTATAAAGAAATGAAAGCAAAGATCTGTCATAAATCCGGTAAAATCTTACTACTTGCAGAACCTCTTAAGTAACCTCTTAAGTAACACAACCAGTTGTGCCTTGTCTGTGTGTCTTTTCAGTATAAAACCAAATGATTCCTTCCTAACACCTTCATGTACAGTCACTCTGATGTCAGTTCATACTCTCTGAAATCTTTGTGATTTCAGAGAACATTTTCATTCATGTAGATGCACACATTAATAGGGAATAGAAAGAAGTATGCCATAGAGAGAGAAGTTTTCAGAAGATTTGTACATTTACCTTGCAGTTTAGATTGTACTGTTTTCATCTCTTTGGTTTGCTTTTGGTTGATCAAGCGAAGGTTCTGATTTTCCACCTCTAACTAAAAGCATATAAATGTAATCTCATCCATTGGTGAAACAAATCTTAATTACATCACTTACATTTTCTCTGAATTTCTGCCTATCTAAGGATAGAGCTAGTTCAAATAATAAGCTCTTCTCTGCTACTTCTCTAAATACCAGTCTAGGCATCTCTTTATTCTGAGCAACTAAATTCCCCACAATAATTATTTGCTCAATTCTGCCAAAATCATTCCCCCAGCCAACCAAACCTGTGACTGCTTTAAAAATTCTTAATAAATAAAAGAAAACTGCACTGGCATTTTTAATAAAAGCAGAGGGCTAGAAACTAGCAAGAAATTACAAACTTCTGTGCCACTTTGCAAAACCAAGAGCGAGCAGAGGAATCAGAGGGAATGATGGTCCAAATGCCTCCTTGCCATCCCACAGCAAAAATTAAAAAAAAAAAAGCGTGCCAACAAACTTTATACAAAGCAAAAGTCTTTCTACAGGAAATCAAAACCAACAATCCATTGCTGTTGCCCACCGCTGGGAGGTAAAAGATGCTGCTTCAAACTGCTGCTCCAGATTAGGCAAACAGATTTGAATCTGAGTATCCCTTGTCACACAGAAGGGAGCCAGCAATTCCACTTCCCACTGAGTGACACTTAGTCACATCTGTGAAACTAGCTTGAGATTTTCCATAAAGAGTAAGTAAATAGTTTGAGTCATACTTGATTTTGTCCAAACTATTTCATGGTAATTTTAGCTAAATTTAATGGCATTTTTATTAAATTATTTCAAAATAATTTACTTTAGCCCTCACAGACTAAAAGTAAATATTTTGTGTAAGTATCTTCTAGTTTCTTACTTCAAAAACAATAATTTGTTTTTCAACTCAAGTATAACTTCCAGTTAACTACAGGAGAGTAAGGTTTCAACTTTTACAGGCAACTTTTAATTCTACACCCAGGGAGGAGAAAGCACAGCTGCACC
Source organism: Aleadryas rufinucha (assembly GCA_013397815.1). NCBI lineage: Eukaryota > Metazoa > Chordata > Aves > Passeriformes > Aleadryas > Aleadryas rufinucha. Next base: position 185,697 of record VZTH01003609.1, read on the forward strand.
CCAAAGCTGGCAGCCTTAGGCAGGGCAAAGACATGGTTCTCCTACCACAGCAGGGAAAAAAGGGAGACAACTGGTCTCTTGAAACTAGAGCTGGTGTCCCTGAAACTATTCATGACTAAGAGTAGCATGGGCATTGTGAAATAAAAAATGATCAAGGCCTTTTTTCTGCCAGGCCCCAGCAGGCTTGGTTGGCTTTCTGGGGATTATTCACACTTTAGGCATCTGCTTGAATAAGCTCAGTTTGCCAGCTCTCTCAAGCAGCGGAGAAGTGGACCTTCCAGGGAGCACTTCTGGGCCCTTTCTCCAGAAAGAGGACCCAGATCATACTGGCTGACCAAATGAGACATCAGAATTTCAGTGACATGGACACTCTGCTCTCTGTGCCATTGTTTTCAATTTCCCTCTTCCCAGCAAATAACTGTAAAATCAATGAAATTAGGAAGCTTTTTTTTCACTACAGCACACAGGCTTTTAACAGCCAAAAGGTCTAATGGATATCTAGTCACACCATTATATTTTCTGTGTAAGTATTGTAGCAAGAGTTATACCTCATGAAGCTTGACTGTCACCCATTCTTTTATTTTAGCTGCTTTTTCTTCTATGATTTTTGCTTCTTGCAGTCTTATTTGCTTCTGGAAAAAATTGACATAAGCATATTTTTCACTGTGTAATATAATCTGCCTGAGTAGTATCTTCAGACACAATTCCTAAGATTGCTTGAAGTAATTCAGCCTCCTGGGCAATACATGGTGATCACAGAGGCTGCTATTCGTCTTTCCTCTAGTAAAAATGAAAGCTCTTCAGGGGAGACAGTGAAGAGGAATATCATCTTTCCCCTCTTAAAAGTCAAATGTTCTTTCAATGGAAGCTAGGGCGTAATTTGGAAAGGAATAAACATTATTCAAATGACATACTTCCAATGGGAGCCTCTTTAATCAAACAACAGAAGTAATGCTAAACTTTTCTGTCCTCTATTGATCTAAATTTTGATTTTCCTTTCGTATAATTAAGAAGGGAATTGATGTTTCTCTTTTGTAACACCATTATTTCTAACCTGCTCTTCAAGTTGTTGCTCCAATTTTTGTATTATATCATTTTTATCTTGTATCAGGATCTCCAGATCTTGACATCTCTTATACAACCTGGTTTCTGATTCACTTGTTTGAACATTTGCTGCTTTTAATTTCTCTTCCATGATCTGCACCTATTTGGAAAGTCAAATATAAAAGTTTAAGAAACATAATGCTCCAAGTCAAAGGTAGTAATTTAATCACAAAATAGACTGTTAAAATTGCCTCCACACTTAAGATTCAAGATAACCCTGCAAAGTTTTGAAGCCTATTTAAGAAGAAACCCCACAGTTCATGATATCTCCCTATGCATTTAATACCAACAGGACTGGCAAAACACTGGAAGATCTTACACAGATTTTGTTAGTATCTGTGAGAAGCTTCTAGTTTTGTAACACACAAGCTTTTAGAAACACCAGTATGGGAAGAATGCAATTTATCTACAGGGAGCTGTAAACAATGTTTTAATAAATAAACAATTGTACACTGTAAAAAAGCCCAGCAAATTATCAGTAGCATTCTAAAAAATTGCTTAAAAAAACTTGGCTTGTAGTCAGGAATGTTTTCTAACTCCAAATTAGTACATGAACATTTTTAGTCTTCTAATTTTCAGTTTCTATCTGTCTCACAGTAAGATACGAGGAGTGTTTCAGGAATAGCAGAGTTATGTTCGTAAAATGTTTACAGTAGCTAAATCTGCCATTTGGAATCAAAAGGCAACTTTGGTTAAATATTTAGCCACGATCTCATTCTATAAATGATGTAACTTCTACAAGAGGAACAAACAACCCAGAACAGTTCTATTTAGAGACTGCGTTGGGTAGCCTCATTTTATTTTCTTACAGATCTTCTAGAGCAGGTCATTGTTTCCTCTCCCTTTTGCTTCCACATGTATCATATATCAAAGTCTCATGATGCATCAATGAAGAAGCTCATTACATATATTTATTTTTGATTTGTGATGTTAGCTTTGACTTTATTGAACTGAACTGAGTAGTGAGCAAAGAAAGGTGTTAGAACTCTCGGTTAAGATAAATCAACAGACGTTAAAAGAAACTGTCTTCTCCATTTTTGGAAGTACATAAAGCAGTTTTCTAAATTTCACTTCATTGAAGTACCACACACACAGAGCTAGGGGAGATACTACACCTGCTGAAACGCTCTCTCTGCTTGACGATCAGCATCTATAACTTGCTTCTCAAGTTGCTGCATCTGTAGATGTATAAAAACATACAGTTAAATGGCCATGCCTTCTGCCTCTCATCAGAAAAACGTATTTTCGTGGTCTGTTTTGAAAAAGGAAAGGACATGTGGTGGGCAGGAGCATAAAAATAAAAGGATAAACAGTGTGTCAGACTGGGAAAAGAATTCACCATCATGACTGTATTAAAACATTGTAAAGACTTCAACAGAAAAAAATACATACACCTTTTCTTCATAGTTAATTCTCTAGCTGCCATATGACACATTGCTTTTTCTCCCCTGCTACCAAGAGTAGAAATTCCTTTGAAAATAGTCCTGAAACTTTCCTCATGTCCTTCCAAAAGAGGCAAGAGTAGAGGGTACTTGGCTGCTACTCCTTCTGAAGTTGACAAATTTAGCGTTTTGGACAAATATGCCACAAGGACTGTCCCAGACTTCTCCACTGCTGCGTGAATGAAGGCAGGATGTGGCAGAAGGGACACGGTGGCCTCAGGTGCTCCACAGCAGCAGTGGGTGAGACGGAGATGGCGTGCAGGTCGCTTCTGAGGGGGGCAGATCTCTTACTTTATATTGAAGCTTAATGAATCATAGGCTCAATCTTTGCCCAGGGCCTTGGAAAACCCCTGCATTTTACAGGATTTATTTAGGCTTTCCCAACAATACAGAACAGAAGAGGCCAGAAAGAGATACTTTGTTTACATTTTGTTACATTTTGTTAAGAGCCCTGTAGTCTGATTTTGCTGCCTTTTTAAAAAAAGTAAGCCCTACTTTGAAGTAACACTTGGAAGTTCATAAGGTATTCCATGACTTAAGGACTTAGTGGTTCTCGGGAAATATCTAGATAAGACCTCAGTTCATCTGAAGAGAATGAAACATCAAATAATTAATACTGCCATACTCAGTATTCAGCTTGAAAACAGTTCTTAGAAAAGCATTTGATGCAAATGAAACCCATTTATTCCTTCTCCAGTTTACTGCATGGTTTTAAAATAATCAGTTTCATGCTGTCCTGTTTGTACTCAATTTCTGGTATCTTTCAGTTTCTTTTTCACTCTCCATCTCTTTTTTTCTCTTCCCAGTTATGCTGCCAATCACATGAAACTTTTAGCACCATATCCATACAAGGACAGAGTCATAATTTTCTATCAATCAATAACTGAAAATGGAGAAAAAGAGTTTACACTAACATAAAAAGAGAAGCTGTGACTCACCTTCTAGTACTTTCTCATACACTACAAAACCCCAAAGTCTACATCATAATAATACCACAACACACCACTGATACAAGAGCAACAAACATTTCACAATCCACATGGTTATGGTCAGGTCCCCAGTGAGTTGTTTTGCAAGAACACTTCTAAGGATATATCTTCCCAATCATTCATTTGCCAGATGGACAGGGAGATAAGCCTTCTTTGTTCCTCTCTGGTCACATGAATTTAATTTCATATTTAAATGACCTCATGTTAAGATTTGAACTTTGGGTTTCATTTTTAGAATTTTGACTTCTAAGGTTACTTTCCATCTTTTTGGTTTTACATTCAAACAGAAGTTTGGTTTGCAAGACTCACTTTCATATAATTTTTCAGACATTTATATTTTAGTGAGTTGGGATTCAGAAACTGAGATTATTTCTGAATAGATGGTCAGCTAACATTCCACTGTAGTAAAAGCACTGTGCTGAACATAATGGGAGTGCAGGTTCTAGTAATGAACTAATACTCCATAATGTTCTGACTCTATTAATATTATGATAGAAAACTATTACTATTATGACAGAAATTATAATATTATGACAGAAAACTTCAGATATTTATATTGTGAAATTCACTGATGAGTAGCAAGTTGTTCATTAACTTTCATAGGCAATTTGTAAATGCATGGCAGCAACTGGTAATTTATTTATAACTTACGGGAATAAGTTAAGGTAGTTTCATCTGTACGGTAGTATCAGAAACCTGACAGATTTAGTACATGGAATTAAAACCTGAAAATGTTGCTTGCCAAGTTCACCCAGCTGCCACTGCAGCTCAACCAGCTCCAACTTGGCTTAAACCTGAAAGCTGCTGATCTCTCCAGCAGCATCTCATGATCACTGAGTGTAGTGCTGCTCTTCCAACAGCAGTTTGAGTCCTGGATAATCCAGTACACTAAAGTCCCAAGTTCCTTCCACAGCTGTGCACTGAAATAGAGCACCTCTTGCTGGGAATACACACTGTTGCCCGGGACCAGGAACAGAATAATACGTTCATGTAGACTACTGGGACAAAGAATATGATTTGAATAAAGCTGTTGCTAAGATGAACGTAAAGCCAGGAGCTAGAGAAGCTGAGAGAATAACTACCAAGCAAAAGATCATTCAGAGATTATAAAGGGAAGAACGAAGTTTATTTTTTCCTCTTCAGTAGTTAACTATTTCAAGGTGTGCTAAGAAGCTTTGTGTGGTCTCATAATATGGATATGTCCATCAGCTTCCTGGCAACAACTAAATGTGTGGTTTTATTTGCAAAATTTCTAAAGGGTCTTCAAATTCTTTTAGGACACTCCTGTTAAAAAAAAGCAATCTACATTTTTCAGCAAGGATGAAATATCATGGTTACCAAACATGAGCACTTCTATTAAAATTAAATTTGCCAGCGTTTCAGTAATTTGATGCTACATAATAATTACTGAGTCCTGATTTTCCCTTTATTTAGAGTTTATATACATTTGTTTTGCAGGTTCTACTGTAACAATAATGAAACTAGTAAAAATATGGTTTTTGCCATTTGCATAAATAATCTCTAAACAATCCACCAAATGGTTTTGCCTGAAAAATTAGATTTACAGCTACACTCTGACTGCTTTGCTTTTTTATAAGCCTGTGAAGTTAAGCAGAAAAAATGACTGCCTTAGGATACTCTGAAGGCTATCAAACTTGTTGGGCAAAAGACTGGAACTATTTCTAAGGGAAGGATTTTCTCTTCACAAACAAAACCTAACCTTAAACCTTCTTCTTAAGTGAGTGACAAGTTTCACAACAATGATCATAGCATTACTGAGAGAACGTGGAAATACGGGACTGGTTGAATGGTTTAAACCAAGTCATGCTTTGAACTCATTAAGAATAAAATGCAGTGCTAAATCCTCTTTACTCAGTGATTATGAAGGCCATTTTAGACCATGGATTGATAGCTTAAGATACCAAATAAAAATTTAAAAAAAAATCCTTAACCTGAGGATGGACGTGGCAAGTACAGCAGCCATATCCATGCTTAGGGGCAAATGTCAGATGCAGAAGAACTCTTACCTGTGGCAGCATCCTGAATATTGACAATCAACTCTGACTTTATAAAGAACATGACTTGAAAAAAAGAAAAGTCTGTTGAATCAGACCTCTGTCCCACCAACTTCCTTCTGTATACACCTCAGCAAATTGCCAGCATCACCAGATCAAAATGTTATCAGCTGTCAGGTGAGACATTGCGCGAATGAACTACAGTCTGTAAAGGATCAACTGACATAAAGTTGGCTTCCCAGGAGAAACATGGAGGGCCATCATGTTTTTGATAACATTTGGCATGTGAAATATATCTAAGCTTCATCTTCTATCATATCCTAAATGAGGTAACTTGAACTAGTGCCCCAGTTCAACAAACCTCTTGTAAGGAATATTCTTGTCACCCACATTGGATTGATGCAAATTCAGTAAGAATTCAGAGATGTCCTGTCATAATATATGCTGGTTTTGATTTTACAGTTTTAAATACAAAGAATAAATGTTTTAGGCCCATGAACAAAAAATACATACATATTGACTGAAAAACACAGGTACAGAAGAACAGATGCTACTTTAACCTGCACTTTCTCCTTCTGTCTTTAAGTGAAAAATCCTCTTACAATTTCCAGAAAACGGATCAGTGCATGCTGCATCAATTACTGAATTATAGAAAACAGTTTCTATTGTTAGAAACAGATTTGGTTTTAAACCTAGTAAGGAAATAACCACTCTACATCTGACACTCATCAAATGGAGCTATTTTTGTTCAAACAATGAACAGAGAAATGCCACATGTGAATAAATAGTGAATGCTTTGAAGAAACATGGCAGCAATAAAAACAGAGGTGTAGTGCCTTGGAGGTCTGGACATTGAAGTCCAACACACAGGCACTGGGAATTTTGTACAATGCAAAGGCAAATCATAAAGTGATTCCTTTCCAAAGGTCACCTGGAAGTGTCTTGGCTGTATTCAGAAATGTTGAACATATATATTTTTGTGCAAGTAAAGAAATTTTCATTTGAGTAAAGCACATATTACATGAAATCCCCAAAGGATATAAACTCAAGAGTCATGGCTCACAAATTTTGAAAATATGCCTTTTGTATGCTTATTTGTGTATATAAACTTTCATTTCTATACTTATATAGAGAGATCATTATTCCTCTAATGTGTATTAGAGAGGAATCACAGCACTAAAATGATAACTTTCCCGTTATTTGAAATAGGTATTTAATAATTTTAAAGGAAACATTTTTTTAAAAAAATAAAAATTGTTGTAATTAGTTCCTTTTTGAAATCTGAAAAATGTTTATTATATATCGGAACAAACCCCAGTTTTTTATCCAAGTCAATTTTAAACATATCAATTTATCCCATTCATGTTTGAAGTTTACATTATAATCAGTGCATAATACACTGCCTCCTAGTTTTTAATATTATAGGTAACATGCTTGTATCACATAGACTTTTTTGAAATCTTTTTGAAATACCTATAGGAAAAAATACAACCAATTATGAACAAAAAGAAAAGCATCACTTCTCTGGATGCCTTTCAAAGCATGTTGATAATAGGTCAAAGTTTTCAAAAAGGAAAAATGAGTTAAAACCTAATGATTCTGAACAGTTTGTCTGTTGACGAAACGCAGAACTTCCAGTGATTTGAGAATGGTATGTTTAGAGTCTGTTGTTTTCCTTGCATTGCAATTTTTCAAATCTTCATCATCTGAAAAAAAAGCCCAAACCATCTGTAGTTGAAAACTAATGTTGCCCATTTAAAAAAAAAAAAAAAAAAGAGTAGTAAATCTGTCCATTTTTAGACATGGTGAAGTCCCAGTCCTCACACCACACAGGACTTACCAAAACCAGAGACATGGGTATATGGTTGCTTCTATAAATAAACAGGAGAAGCAACTCAGGGATAAACACACCTACAACTGTCTTTCTAAGGTGCCAATATTTATAAACAGGTGATGAATAAACACAGGCTGGTAATTAAAAGACACTAATTTTTCACATTGAGTAAAAAAAGATTTTAGAACTGCCTTCTGATAGAAGCTATGAAGACAAAAGATCTGATTTTTTTTTTTAATGTGATACTTGGTAAGTTTATAAATGGTTTGAAGAGTATGCCTGCCAGCTATTCCACAGTGCTACATCTGACCAAGATTTCCCCTTTTGATTTTATATTCCTATGTTTAGACCCAGATATCTCAACAAATCTCTGCATTTCCAGAAGAAAAGTTAGTACTGCTTAAAAGCAAGTAATCTGCTTCTCAATGGCTTTGATGACCACCAGTTTTCATGTTTTACAATATGCTGTGCCAAATCATATAAAGCCTTGCACACATTTGTTAGTTAAAAGCAATGGTAAAACTGTTCTAGAAGCATGACTTGCTCTTTTCACAAAAAGGTCTCTCTTCTGGTGGTTTAGCTTAGGAAAATACAGTAATATTCCTCCTAGTTCTGTAACTCATTTATTAAAAAGCTGACTAGGTATGTTCCATCCATATTTTCTAACATTATTCCTTCTGCCTTGACATTTCTCTTCTATGTATTATGTATTCTCCATAAGGACAGCGCTAAATCTTTACAAACTAAAACAAACTTTAAAATACAACCTGACTCATTAAGCCATATAGACAAAACACCTAAGGAAAAGAGATGTAAAATAAATATACTAACATTTCATAGGAAAAATAAACAAGATGATTTCTAAAGAAGGAATGAGCACATGCCTTGGGGAAGAAATACTTTGTTCTCTATTGGCTGATTTTTTTATCCCAAATGGAGTACTATAATTAGAGAGACTTATCTTTAATAGAACAGCTCTGGATTTAACTTATTAGTAGAAATCCATTTTGTTATAGAATCTAGGAAGTGATACTTCAGACCCACCTGTATTTATAAAATTAAATATATTCAGTGAAAAATGGATATTTTGGCACAAGAGCTTTTCCCCAGAACAAGATGAAACCTATAAAAATATTGCTCAGTTTTTCAGTCCTCAAAATGAAGAATTGCTTTCTGAACCTAATCTTCTTTTTGTCACAGATCTCCCCAAAAGGGCTAATGCTAAAGGCTAAGTCTCAATGGGGCTTAAATGTTCTTTAGGCTAGTAACAGACCAAGCATGTATTGTAGATGAAATTTTACAGTTTGTTATTAATTCCTACATGAAAAAAAAAAATCTTCAGATAAAGAATTAGTCACCTGTCTTAAATTCAGAAAGCTACAGCCTTGTATTTCCCTCAAACCCTGCTTGAATGCTCACCTAGGTTATGACTACTGCGACACAGCTTAGCGCTCACAACCTGGCACTTTGCAAGCTGCCACCTTCCACTGCTCTCCCTTGGATTTTCTTCTCCCATCTTCTTCATTTTTAATACCAATTAAGAGGTAAAAGGCTACAATTCTTCTCATGAACATAGCACTGTCAACCATTCCTCTGCAAATTTGCCATCTAACCAATTCCTTTTTATTCTTTCTCTGTCACACAAATGTATGAAGTGTAAGAACAATTCCATTCTTTGATGTCAAAGTTACATCTGTGTGTGCACACAGACACATATCCACTTCTGCAGATGACCAGCAGTTCTACAATCTGCATGTGCAGAATCACAATCCTGTTCACTTCTAACTACAGCAACTTCTGGCACTGCTCTCTCCTGGGTAGGCAAAAGACACTTCTTAACTGCAAGCCTCTCTTTCTTCTCCTTTTTAGCAATTCAGCTCATTCATACAAACTGTGCTTAGTACAAAAGCCTTTCCTTGGAACAAAATGAAACCTCCAAAAATTATCAGTCTCTATTTGCTCAGTTTCCAAAATGAAAAACCAGGCTCAAAATTTCTATTGCTCTCCTTGATGAGACCAGTTTTACTATTGAGTTATTTTACTCAAGTTATTTTCAAGTTCTTTTCAATACTTTAACATGATTTTAAGAATTATTTAGCTCAAAAGGTTTTCTAGTGGTCATTAAATGAGTGAAAAGTACATATGAAAAAACAATCTTTCACATCTCAGTTGAGTTCACTGTAATAAAATTAATTATTTCTTTGGGAAACTATACAACTTAAAAATATAAAACAGAAAAGCCCAGAGAGGGAACCCTTCCAGAATTGGTAGTCTAGGACAGCTGCCAGCAAACATACAGATTTAAAAAAGTTAAATTCAGCAGGGATTCGAGGAGGCAGTGTAGTGAAGGACAACTGAGCAGCATGTAATGCTGGCTCAGTTACTGGGCTTTTCCTAATGTCAGTCACAGAACTTTCCTAAGCCTGGTAAAACACTGGGAAATTCCCTCTTTCTGGCAGTCATCTTTTCCAACTCAGATCTTGTCTTGATAGTTAAATTGCAGAGACACAATCAAACACAAATTAGGTAGATGGCCCCTCTTAGCACAGACATTCTCATAGCATGCAAAATCTTGAAAGGAGTGAAGATACTGTTCAGCAAGAGGAAAGAAGGTACCAAAGCACTTCGGCAGGCAAGGAAGAAGAAGTCTCATATAGTGCTTAACATGAAACAGACAAATATCTATCAAGAACTGGTTGTTCATCTGCTTTGTTTTGTACTGATCACTGTACTGCAATTGTGGAAATTCTGCTACCTCTGTCTCTCTGAATTGTGGCTTCTGATTAGAGCCACAACATGAACGTCCACCTGAAACAGGATGTGCCACTGCCTGAGAGGTGATGGCTTAACAAACAAAGGTACCATTCACTGCCAACATTTTAAAAAAAGAAAACTGAATTTATTCATGACATTAAAAGGAACAGGACACTTTGGAAACATATGGTAAAGGAGGAAGAGATTCCAGAAATATATGTAAGGCAGCATGTTGCACTTTAAAGACAACAGGTATCTAAAGTGTGGAAGTACTCTACCAGACAATGAAAATTAAATGAGCAAAAAGAGTTCTCACCTTGAAAAATGGAGAAAAAACATTTTGTAGCTCCTATAACTGAAATTTTAAACAAGTATTAGATTGGCTAAGGATCTGCACAGGTGACTACCCACTATCACAGCTTCCACAACTTCCATCAACATCCCCATCTCAGGTGGACTGGAATAGAACTGAATACCACCAGAGAGGAGATATTAATCCTCTGGCCTCACAGCAACGGCTGTGCTCTTCATGCCATTACCCAGCCAGGCCTCTACAAGAACAGCTAATTTATTGCTTCCTGAGTTCTCTTTTTTTTTTTTTTTCATTTTCAGCCTCCTTAGAAAGAATGTAGTTTTAAGATGTACAAAAAAACAAACCAAAAAAAGCCCCACCATTTAAAAAAGGCATAGCATAAACTTAATAATAGACAAGAGATAAAAATGAAACTATAAGAAACATGTAGGTATTAAAAAGGTGTAAACAAACCTACGACTCTATTCATATAAACTTCTTAACTCTCCTTGCTTTCTCCTGTTTGTACCTTCCTAATTGCAAATGAATTATTTTCCACAAAGAGGAGTTTTTTAAGAACAACTAAAGACTGAAAAATAACCTTCATTTGAATAATTTTGGTTCAATTGTATTCTGTTCCTCTTTGCCTTTCATAATCATTACTGCAAATGGAAATACTCACTGTGCTTTTTTACAATTTTTATATTGGCAATCACTGCGTAAGTCCAATGTGTTACTGACTTTTCCTCCAAAAACATTAAATGTGAAATTGCCATGCCAGAGATAACAAAACAGACTGCATCTGCTTCATTTTCAAATGTCAAATGACATACCATAAATAGGACTGTGAAAGGAATAAAAATACAGTGGGACATGGATTTAGCTGTTGGTTTGTAAGACAAAGGCCGAAATGTGTTATGCTTTGAAATATAATGAAAATAGTATTTGGCCTAAAAATTGGTTATCATTCAATTTTCATAACCTGTACAGACAGTATAAATAATACTGCATTTGTGATGTACACATTCGTTGCCAGCTGAGCATGTATACAGAGAATATCCAAGTGGAAGGTTAAAACAATTCTCTCATAATCATTTACATTTGTTAAAAATTGCTTAAAGCATAACATAATGACCCTCTGCACTGCAGGAAACAAACTTGGAGACATTCATAGGAAGGCTGAGTATTACTGGACAGCCCACAACACAATATTTGGGTCAGTGCCATATTCAGTCCTTATGGGGTCTGATGAAATTCAGTGGAGGCTGCCCAAGTGGGAATTTAACACAGCTATGTAGTTCTCTTACTAAAATGATTTTTTAGTGGTAGGAAGAAAACTGTATACCTGACGTTGCACATGTATTCTAGGTGAAAAATGCACTTAGTGTGAGAAGAATGAAGGTCACCAACTTTTCCTATGGCTTGAAATGCCAGCTGGAAGCTAAACTTGCAGTAGAAACATGTAATCTTTTACTCAAAAAGGGGTTTTTTTTAAACTCTTCACATACGTAAAACTCGAGCTGCTTTGAAATACAGGCTTCTGCTTAAAGCTCTGTTGCACAGCCATCCTAAATACCGGGATACTTTCTAACATCATTCCTTAAATTCCTGTAAAGACCTCTCCCACTTACAGTAGCAGCTTCTGCTTAAAACTCCAACAAGGTCTCTTTCTTTGCACATTAGATTTATAAATATAGACTCTTTACTTGGCAAAATGAAAAAATATTAAAAACAAATAAACAACAGGAGATGGCTTAAGTTTTCTGAAAACACTGTATATTCCCTTGCTTCTCTCTCTTCTTCTCTTCAAGTTCAGTAAAAAATTTAAGCTCTGGTAGCCATACTGCTGCAACACATTTACAATGCAAATTTCTCAAACTCCTCAACTGAGTTTCAAGGATGAGTACTTCCTAAACTTACAGGACACAGTAAATAGTTTGTTTTTATTAATTAGAACATATCTGTTAGAATAATATACTCAAGACTTTTCATGTTAATTGTTCATTTATTTGCAGGGGCGCTATTAAATAAAAGAACTATGCAAAGGTATTTCATTTCTAGTATATAAGAAAAGTACTTCAATTAATGCAGCCTGAACACATTTATGGACTCACACAGGTCATACACAAATACTAGAAATTGAGAGATGCAAGACATCCTTTACTTAAATCTGGTTTTAGACTAAGTTATACAACAAGTATAAGGAGAAAAACCCAACGGCAGTTTCTGGTAAGTCATGCACATAGGGTAATAGGATGTAAACTCCTTTCCCTGATACGCTGTCTTGAAGAGAACCTCTCAAAAACAGGCAGAAGAGGAAGGCTGGAGAATTACCACCAATCCATTTCTCTTACCTTCCTGTACAGACTCCCTGTTTTTGTCACAGTATCATTCTTACTCTGTTTCCTACAACAATTACATAGTATGATACCCACAGGATTTTACATCTGTCACACCACAGTGCTGTGATTTTGTTGCTGTTTTGAAGTGGAACACTGTCTGCTGCTATTGTTCAATGTTTTAGTACACATTTCATAGCATAGAGATGATTGTAAACAAAACCACAAATAAAGGCCTGTGCTAATCAAAGTGAGAGGGAGAATTATTTCTGAGCTTTGCCCATTTGATTCATTCTATAACAAGTAACACATCTAGAAAGTACCTATAAAGGCTGACGTCGTCTGCATTATTCTTTTGTCATTAGTATCAGGATGACCAGCAACTACTGGCCAACTGGGTCTTCATTATTCACTTTACTATTTCCCAAATACATTTTTGAGTAACAATTCCATGCAGTTCAATTTCAAACTAGCTTGAGTGTATCTTTCCTTTAACCAATACTGAGAATTTTCTGTATAATTTCAAAAATTAAAATGTGAAAAAATAACTACTGGATTTTTGGCAAACGAAACCAACTCAGAAATACATACAAAGACTTTAGTGTCCATTTTGAATATGGCTGCTTTTGAATTTTGCAACACTGCTAAATTTGCAGATGAATATGATCAAATTTTATTAAGCTATGACCAGACTTTGATACTGAAACTGAATTCCAGTTTATGAGTGAAAGATTCATATTAAAAAGTCAAAGTGGCACAGTAAGGAGAAGGATCATTTTTCTTGAAGTCTGCTAATGCTCTATTCTGGAGAGTATTATGTCAAATTATCCCAAATGCTCTGCTCTGGAGAGTATTATGTCAAATTATCCCAACTGAATACTTGTTGGACCCGTGGTCTTCAACAGAAAATGTTTCTCCTATGTATAACTTCTGTAAAGACTTTGCCTTTTCTAAAATTCCTGAGAAAGATATGGCAAACTAAAACAAGAGAGCAGTAACATGACAAGTTCTTAAGTTTTTTTTATCTGTTTCCAAATCCTATTTCTCACAGATGAGAGTAATTTGCCTTTGAATACTTTATTTCAGGCACAGTGCTGAATATTTGTGATTTTATCCCTCTTATTCTGCTTGTTTTTGTGTTTTTTATGTTGGTATTTGAAATTATATGATTATGCATACATTTCTATTAATTTAAGAGGATATTTCTAGTTCAGTTAAGAGCCTGGAAATGCAAACTGTAAATGAACAAAGTGAAAAGTCAAATAGAAAGCATTCAAATTTCTAAAATCTTTTTTTAAACTCAGATAGTTTTGTGAAGTGCTGCTCATGAACCTTAACTTTTAGGTTGCCAAAACTACAATCAGCAGCAGCCACGTAAAACTTGGTAGTAATGGCTGCTGGAAGGTTGCCTGGAAAGTCACGTCCAGTGTTTAGCCACTTGACTTCTATCCCGAAATGCAGTGATCCAGACAGGGTAAAGAGAGAACAGATATCTCTGATCTAACAGCTCTGACTGTGTAAGCATCCAATGACCTGCTGAGTGCTACGGCAGCCAGGACTGTACTCTTGGATGGATGTTCTCCTCCTGGACTGATGATAATAACTTGCTCATCTCTGAGCCTTGCTCACAACAATGAAAGACACAGGTTGTTTTCCTTTTTAAATTTTCTTTTCTTAATTCTTAAATAAAATTTCAAAGGATGGCTTTTGCACAGCTCGTTGTTCTTCCCACACCTAATGTTCTGCAATACTGCTTCAATGAGAGTTTGCCATACAGAAAAACTGCAGCATTAGGAAACAATTAAGAGTTTTCAACTACACTACTTTCTAACAGCAATATTTTTAGTTATACCAAAGCAGAACTATTTGGAGTACTAACTCTAAAAATACAGTTTCAGTGGGATTTGGTATTACTAAAAAAGTTTTTTATTGTAAGTTATTTTATATTGCTGTAAATTTTCATGCCTACTTAATGAAAAGAGGTCTAATACAGAAAATACTAAATTGGGGTTGGTTTTTTTCCTTCCCCATCTCAAATCGAGGTTTCGTGCCTCCATAGAACAGATAAGGCCATGAATAGATAAAATTAATAGTAATAAATTGCCAAATTTTATCCAGTCAAGAACTGGATGACATAGTTGAACCAGCTATTGATCTGTAAGTCTGATGTCTGTAGTAAGCAAATTAGTAGAAAATGTAACAGCAAAATTAGGGTGCATGTGGATATGTATTATAGGTAAAGGAAAGAGTCAAAGTGGCCCTTAACAAGAGGGGTGTTTGTTTACCAAGCTGATGAAGTTTTGAGGGGATCACCAAGGCTCAAGACAGGGAGGGTCTGGTTATTATAATTACTTGGATTTTTCAAAGTGTTTCAAAGAAATAAAAAGCCATAGGGTAAGAGGGAATGTCCCTCCATAAGTTAAAAAAGGGATCAATAAAAATAGTACATTATTGGTTACTTCCTTCAGTGACCAGCAGCTATCAGGGGAGATCTGCAGAGATCTGTTGAGGGCTCACTGCTGTTCAATGGAGACATTTGGTAACTGGGCAGTGAAGTGACAAAGTTTTTGGTGGTATTTTGTTATTCAGGATAAGAGAAGCTTTCTGACAAGCAAGATTTGCAAGCAGGTCCTTAAAGGATTTAGTGGACAGTCAATAAAATAATAGATAACACATAACATAGAAACCTAAAGGACTTCGAGTAAGATCCTGAAATTAAGATAGGTATCTCCATAAAACATACGCAATTGTTAATTTTAATTTAGCTGTTGAAGAAAACAGTGTTAAGCATTATTAGAAAAGGACCAGAACACATCTGGAACTTTGTACATCATCCAGGGTTCTTTGTTAATACAAAAGCATCTGTTTCTTCCTGCTTTAATACTATTTAGCTCTTGCCCCCACCAAAACATAGTAAAATGGGAATGATTCACAGAGGACTAAATGTGGAGATTAAATGTATTTATGGCTTCAAAGGGAGAATGGATAAATCCACAAAAGAGAAGCATTAACTTACATGTAAAAAGTAGAAGTATTTTCACTTACATACTATCAGTTTATCTGAATTTTACTTTGCTTTGGGAGGGAGCAATTGATGGAAAATTTAGCTCATAGAAGAGTTACTACAATAAAACTTTTTAATTAGAAATTCACTGAAGTGAGTCTTAATGATGACATAGTTCCAATAAATCTCTAAGATGTTTTGTCTCTTGTACTCTTTTAATTGCCTTGTTCTGTCAAAATGTTGCCAGGTAAATAAAATGGTGGAGGTTTTATATTTCAAATATGGGCTCAATTACAACTGACTGTTGGGATACACATATTTGAATATGCCAAGTGAAATGTTTCTCTTTTGGAAAATAAAGTAAAAATTTAAACAGTATTTTTCAAATTAAATGATACAATACTTTTCAACTTTCTGGGTTCAGAGACTCAGATGACGAGCCATAGTTGGTGATGTCTTCTCATAGGAAAATGAAGTCTGGTAAATTATGAAGTCTGGGGAAAAGAATACTTCTGGATTCTCTCCGTGATGATTTCTGTGCCTTAAATCACATCTCAAACACTTAATAAATATGTTAAATATTAACTTCAGTGTTGTAAAAGTGATTACTGGATACATATTTTTCTCTGCAGGAGACTTTGCCAATGTGCTCTTACTTGAAAATGAACATTTCTTGCTGGCAATTCTGATGTGCAAAATTCTTTCACAGCATTAAAACATACATGTTTTCCATATATTTTCTTGTAAAATGCTATTTTTCCCCTTCTGAAAAAATCTCCATACTTGTAATCTCAAACCATCACATGTGATCAACCCCCATAATAAAATAAAGTAATTTATACATCATTAAAATTTATCCCACGAGACCTACCTTTTCTGCTAACAGTTCTCTGATCTTGCTTGCCTGGAGACGAAATTTCATTAACTGTGACTCCAAAGTTAAACATCTTTCCTTCCAGTTTACAGTACCTTCTGGCTCTGAAAGTTCAGCCATATTTATGCTGGAAAAAGAAAGGGAAAAAAATCCCCATGTCAGATTCAGTCTGTATTTAATGACTTTATTTTAATATGCCTACTAACCTATTTTATATAAATCTCAAGAATGCCCCCAAATTTTATACAAGTACAGTTTCTTAGTAGAAAAACTTAGTAGAAGTACAGAGTTTACAGAGGCCCTTATCATAACTATCAGATTCTGAAATCTGTGTTGATAATGTTTAGGTTTATTGTATTTTAATTTCTGCGATTATCCTGTGACTACAATTATTTTTCCTTGATAAGCAGAGACATATCACACATTTTAATCTTCAGTTACTGCATGTATCCTTTCTTACTCAGGAGAGTCTTGTAGGGAACTGAGCTTTTGCTTAGCAAATGCCTGTGAGTTAGTAGCACATTTGGTTTTACACAAGTTTTGTGTTTGGCAGACCACTCTTCTAAAAGTCTTTTAAAATTCTTCTGCTTAATCAAATTGCCTTTAAAATTCAATACCCTTAATGAGATGGAAGGGGGAGTTTCTGATTGCAAATGTAAAGGTGGGTGAGCAAATGGTCCCTAATGGACCCCCATCCCCCCCCCCCCCCAAAAAA
>VZTH01003609.1:203099-213384 GCA_013397815.1 Aleadryas rufinucha
AAAAAAAATAAAGCAATCCTTTTGCCTTAACTGTTGCAGATCTCAGGACATCCTGGTTCAGGCATGTTTCAGTCTCAAATCTGTGCTTTTATCCACATTTAACTGCTCGTGCCTTCTGGAAATTAATCTCGGTGCCCTTCTGGACAAGCATTGCTTGAAAAATTATTCAGGATGAGAGCTGGCTCATCATGCTTTGAGTCTGAGAAGCCAAGAAAATCATCTGTGTGTATGCAGAAGGACTGGGCTCTGTTGTATTCCAAGTATTTGTAGGCAGTTAAATAAAGAGTAAGTGGATGGCTGAATGTAACCATTCAGTCCAAGAAGTTCCCTTGCTAAGTAAAGGCCTGGCCTTTGCAGGGTTCTGGACACTTAGGTTTGGCTTTGAAAATAAAGCCTGAATAGCTCCTAAGTATCCAATTTATCTCAGAAATAACAAACATAAAAAACACCATTCAGTGGAAGGCTGCTGGAAGATCACAACAAAGAAAAAACTACAAGTCCTAAGGTTCTATTGCATGTTTGTCACCTGAACAGTGGGACACTGATGAGGAACAGCAAGGAGCCACTGTTTTCAGTGTGATGCAGGAGGCTGATTCAGGAAGGTTATGGATAATACAGATCTCCACACTGCAAGTCCTGACACAGTTAGCATGGATGAATAAGTGACACCACCGAGAGTCCCCCTCCCATGACTATCCCACGCCTCCAAAAGCCTAGCTTCAAGCACTTCCCTTCCTCCCTGTATCGGAAGAGGCAGCCCCACTTGAAATCCGTCAGCTGGAGGTGAAAGACCTATGAATTTATCTTCTTCATTGTTTTTGACAACAGGAAGAAAAAAGGAAAAGCACCACAAGACAGATCAAAGTCATGAGCAGGATTCCAAAAAGTTCTTCACTTTTCTTTGCTCCAGTAATATTTGCTATTTATCTTCTAAATTTCCCACAGTAATATTTGTTATTTATCTTCTAAATTTCCCACGTCTCACATGACTCTCAAGTTCATGATAACTAAACAGGTGAAAAACTCTGGCTCAAAACCTTCTTTCCTTTCTTATACCCTAAATTCTTTGTTTCTTTCATTCCATACCTTAACTTAGAAGGAAAACTAGGAAAGAAAAACTGAGGTTTGTAAGTTTTCACCCCAATCACTTGTCTGAAGATAACTGCTCCATTTTTCGCTCTTTCTTCCTTTTGGTCCTGCAGGCTAGGATTCAAGCTGCTAAGCCAGAGGTTACAACTATCCTTATTCAGGAATCTCCCACTCAGGAATCCCCATGGAATCACTAGGACTTAAGTATGCTATTAAAATAGTTTCCTAAGCCGATCCTACAACACCCACATTCTAAACACAAGTGTTTCTGGTGTCTTTTGCCATGCTCCCCCATCTTTTAAGCTTAGCAGAAAATTCCCTGGACTGTCAGGCAAGCAAGCTGCTCACTGTTGTCCTGTCCCTAACCCACGCTCCTCTCTCCTTATCCAGAATCACCCCGTTCAGGAGGTGGAATGTGGCACTTCCAAGCAGCAGCTTCTCCTACTTTAGAGGGAAGTAGTTTCAGCTGCAGATTGATCTGGATTCTGCTCTCCTAAGTAATGAGGAGTGGCAACATACTTTTAGACTATTTAGGATTTTTTAGGTGTTTCCTTTTTAACTAACTGCAGCTACATAAAACAGAAATGGACGAGGCCAACATCTGGTTAACAGTGGGATATTTCAGTGTTTGTGGCAGTGAAAACACAAATGGGTCAAGTAATGAAAGAATTTTTGCTTTTCGGTAGGGCGCAATATTACAGGGTGGAGTTAAAAATGTTTGTCTTTCAACAGACAAAACATTTGAGTAGATGGATTTCTGGCAGTGAACAGTGCGTCCAGCCAAGGAGTTTCTCAATGTCCAAACTCATTAATATTCCACTGCATAAACACTATGGAGAAAAGATTGAAAATAACTCATTTTATTGTGGGTTGTTTGCTAGAGATTGTAATAATTTACTTCGTATTTTCCAACAAGCCACTGGGTTCTGGAAATATTTACAGGCACATAATACACTGTTTACAATTGCAGAGTGAATGATCTTACTTAGAATCAATGACTTCCTGTTTCTTGCCTGATTCCCCAAGGGAGGATAAAAATGAGTTCATCTTCTCTTGGCTTAATAGAGTACTCTGAATCAGCACTCAAACCTACACAGAGTCCGCCCCTTCTTCCTGCTCCAGTTCCCACCACAAAGCCCTTCGTTTCCCCTGAGTCTTAAAAAATTAAATCTTTTGAAAAGTAAACTAAAAAAGCACACATTAAAGCCTTAAGTTCTAATTATGTCATCAAAAATTAATTGAGACAAGTTTGACAAGTCTGGAAAGATTAAATTCGTCTTTTTCATTTTTTAAGTTTATAAACCTCTTTCTAGGCTTCAATAAGTCAGAATGTCACATTCTCCCCAAAGGGATTGATATAATTTCCTTTTCTTTGCCGTCTGCTTGGAAATTATCAAAATACATTTCAGGGGGGAGGGAACAATGTTCTAACTTTTTGAAGCATGTGAAAAAATTTACATATTCCTTATCACACTGTCAGTGTTTTCCTCTGTTTTAAACAAAATGCAGTGTTTAACTAAACGCTTCATATTCTGTCCGTATGTTCTGGATGTCCTTTCTCTGCTGGAGAAAGCTTGGTAAGTTCTTCTGTTTCAGTAGGCGTGGGTTTGTGACTGCACATAGTGGATTCCCTTCACCATCCTAAGATGTTCACCGGCCTAAACGCATTTGGAACACACCTCTTGAATTTCAAGTCCCTTTCTTCCATTTTTTCACCCAAACTCAGCACTTATAAATATTTTTGGTGCCATAAAGATTGGACTGGAGAAGGGAAATGATGAGACACAAAGTGGACCTGTTTAGGAATCAAGGAACTCATTCTCAGGTTTGCTGCTGGCCAAGGCCCTTACTCACCTCCAAACACTGGTAACTTTATTTTCCATTTGACTCATTTTGCATAATTCTATGCTCAGACAAACTGCTGCCTGAGCTATTTAAAACTTTCATCAAAATTTGATTTATGAACGCTTTTTTTGCTGCTTCCTACGTATTGATGAGGTTGTTCCCATAAAGTGACACAGTCGCTCAGTCCTTGCCCACTCCAGCCCTGGGTGCAGACCCCCACAACCCCCCGATTTCAGGGGCCAGGCTGCCCCCTCCCAGCTCATTACTGCCTGCTCGGCTTCCCAGTGTCTAATGCGTGCAGCAAACAAGATTAAAGCACGCAACATCATTTTATATCCTTTTCCTGATTAACAGCATTTTTTAAGTCGCAGTGTGATACCACTATGTACCAATTTAATTTCTTGAAATTCTGAAAGCTGGCCGTGTAGGTATCTCAAAAGTATCGTAACCTTGCACGTTTGTTTGGGACTTGTGTTCTTCTCGCTCTTCTATTTTTGGGAGGACGGCAGGGATGCGGCAGCGGCACTGACAACGGACGAGAGGAGCCTGGACTTTACGGGACCTTACGGGACCTCAGGCACGCCAGTCCCCAGCCGCGGGGACACCGCCTGGGGACAGCCCANGGGCTCTTCCCGGGCCGGCCCTGCCGCCGGGGTGCGCTCCCGGGGCCGCCGCCTCCCCCGCCTGCTCCGGCCTCGATGGCGTCCCGGGGAGGGGGCGCCCGGACGGGGGGCGACGGAACCCGGCTGGAGGCTGGAGGGCTTCGAGGGCAAGGCTGGCGCAGGGGTCCCAGGAAGAGACGGCCTGCCGATACCCCTTTCCCATCGCAGTTTTTAAAGTTCCTTTGTGAATTAAGAATTTTCCCTCCTAGTTTCGGAGACGATGTTAGGAAGAAGCATCCGCTTGCTCTGCAGTTCCTGGGCTCCAGCATTGGAGCTTACTGTAATTTAAATTACACGTCTTGTGAAAGGTCATTTGTCAGGTGCAAACCGGAGGGTTGGAACCGTGCGGTCCCCGGGGCAATGCTGGGGATGTTATGGGCTAAACGGGTCTCGCTGAGCTGCCCTGTCCGATAGGTAACAACACGCTTTGCATTTGGGTTCCAGCCGGGATAAAGCAGCAGGTGCATGTGCTGCTGAGTCGTGCTGGCAGCAGGCTCTTGGTCCCCTCCGGCTGAAAAGAGCTGAGAGTACATCTCAGGTAACCAGCCGTCTCCGCCTCTCCTAAAAGACTGACTGAAGTATTACAAAGTATTTGGAAGAAGTAATTAGTATCTTGTCTGGCACGTAGAGGAATCTTCCTCATACACATGTTGATTTGGACTGAGATTTAGGGATTGTATTTTGTTTGGATTATGATTTATAGAGGCAAAATGTTTCACAGACTCTTCTGTGAAGGTGCATAAACAAACCACACCGCAGCATTCCTCTGGTGGTCATTTATAATGTAGGTGTGCAGAGTAAACTGCTTTTCCACATTCATCTGTGAGTCATTTAAAGTGCAGTTTTTTCTTTTGAAAAAAATTAAAAAGGTCTTAGAAGCTCAAATATTCCCCATCTGGTTATACACACAATTTCATTTTTTCCTATTCAGTTCAGTACAGGCTCCAATTTTCCACCCGCTTGCAGTGACCTTAGAGTATCCAAACAACTTCACTGAAACTGTTTCATTTGCTGGTACTTTCCTAAGTGCTTCATGTATTTTTTTAACACTGGTCGCTGAAAGGAGTGTTAAAAACATGATTGGTTTTACAGCAAGGAGTGCATTGTTTTCCACACGACACCTCCTGTCTAGAGTGTTCAAGCTACATTAAAAACACGTAAGTTGAAAAAAACCCTTTGTTTGGATTACAAGATTTAGCCAAAAGAATCAGAATCATCATTTGGTTCCTAACGAGAGCTATACAAAATGATTTAGCATTGGTGGTTAATGAAAACTTTGTCCATATCGTTTCCTTGAATAGTGACACGCTCGCTCTGGATACTCGCAAGTGTGCGGAAAGCCTTTGAATTCAGAGGGACAGAGCTGGTGGAGGCTGCGGGAATGACGTGCTTGGACCGCAAGAGGGAGAGCAAAGCCTGCTCGCTCAGTGAGTCTTTCTTTCAGTTTGTTTGGTGGATTGACATTTTCACTGCCCTCTAAGTAATAAAAATGTTCTACAGTCATGGAGCTCTCGATACTGATACATAAAGAGGCTTGGAAAAATATTCTGGAAGAAGGAATAGGGATATTCAGGATTTTCTCTCAACTGCCCTTAGCTGTGAAGTATGTAGAGATGGCTAGAATCTGTGTTCCATTACTGAAGGAAATAGAATTACAAGTAGAACAACTGGGATGCATAGAACAAAATACAGAAATACAAAATACAGCTTTGTTTTGTAAATAGAAAGCAAGGGGGAAAGGCATAAATCTTCCAGGCAAAGACACAGAAAACTATTGTACATGTCAGCACAGACTCAGGAAGAGAGTTCTTCCTCCTTACTGTTGTGGCTGATGGAAGTTACATGCAAGCACTAATAAATCTGCACATATTCCTGAAAGTATGTGCAGAAAATGCAAAACTGATACACAGTACATTGTAGAAGCAAACTGCAAGACCAGATATCTGCTCTTTGGAGTAATCATTTGTTAGCTGGTTCACTAGAGAAGTAAACCAAAGTCAGAACATTATGAAATATTTCTCTCTGTAATGTGAATTTTAAATATTAGCCTCCACATGGGCTAAAGATGTTGCAGATTTTTTACCGTCTGTAATTGACTTAATGCAAGAAAGTAAATTCTAAGTTCCTGGTTGTCTTGTTAAACAATAACCTCATTTGTTAAAAAGTATTATGAACATTGTATTGCAAAACATCTACTCTGGTACATGGAAGCTAATCCAAAAAATGCCACCAGCTTCATTCCAGAGATGATCAAGTTGTCATCAAATCTGCTACTAGAATGTAAAATTTTGGGTTTGTGAGACTTTCCTGCGTATGTAGAACGTCATTCTGACATGCTGGATCAGGACCTTACCCTATCATGACAAAAGGAGCTTTTTCTGGTCCTTTCTCACATAGATAAATATTGAAACCATTTCAGTTTAGGTATTTCAGATTGGTATGTGTGTCTACAGTTGGAGATATATGCCAGGAAACATCCTGTGATTCTAAAATCTTAGATCATACAGTGTCTTCTGTAAGTTTGTTTTTGTGTGGATTCTTTGAAAGGATGACATATATATTTGAGACTTGCAATTGAGAAAAAAGTTCCCATTTTTTAGTTGCAATTACAAAACTGTGATATAAATAAATATATCATTTTCAGGTGATGTTCAAAATAATTTAAAAATATCTTTGTCTTTCTTGACAGGAAACTTTTAAGGTATTATTTAAGTGGAGGAGAGGAAGGAAAAAGGATCATACCTGTTCAATTATTATTATTATGAGATGACAAAGTATTGCTGTTTCAAGGCTATGACTTGTCTTTCAGTTACAAAAAAAAAAAGGCATTTTATCTAAATAAGCTCTAGTATTTGTGCTTTGGTACCTTTGAATGGAAGAATCTGGAGTTACTTCAGTTACTAATAAAGGCTTTTTCTACTTAGGAAAACTACAGTTTATGAGAAGGTCCATGGCTTCCCTTTAAAAGCTCAACCTCTTTTTAATTATCTGGCGCCACAGAGTGGTAAAATTCTATATTGCTTTAAATAATCAATTTTCTGAGAGTTTTCAAATGATGATATAATCATCTCCACCTGAAAGAAATATAAAAGATGAAATATTCTACTTACTGGCAAAGGCATAGCTCAAGAGGATTAGAAAGCACAGCTTAAACATTAAAGTTTCCAACAGTGTGGGTTGGACTACTTCCTTTTTCACTGGTGGATGTTGATTTGTGAAAGCTGTAAAGTCTGTGAGCATAAACCCAGTGCTTAGGAAAAAAACTTCTGATGAATGAAGAAATATGCTGAGACATCCCAGTAAAAATGGTTGTACCTGGTCAGCCACTCTGGTACCCAGGCACTTGACTGTTGTCCTCAGACAGTGCCCAGGGAAGTGTCATTACCCCAGAATACTGTCCCAGTCACTAGAGGTTCAGGGACTTTGTGAGCCAGAAATTTTATGGTTTGAAACTTTTCTTTTTTTTTTTTTTTTCTCTCTTGTGATTTAGTCCAGTTACTTTCGAACAAACATAATTTTCAAGATCCAAAATGTCCTAAGATGACGATCTCTGTGGTTTAAATCATTTAGTTTTGGATGTGCCACCTGCTTGTTTCACTTGATGCCCCTACATTTTTGCAGAGACAATGTAAAATGTTCTTAGAAATTTCTGTCATACTCCGTTTTCTCTTTCAGAGTGAAGTTACCAATTCACTTTAATGGTTTCACAGATGCTCCTCTCTACCTTTGGCCATCCTTCGTACCCTACCTCACACCTCTGGCAGTCCTACCACATTCTGCACACAGTGTTCGAGGTGTAGGTGTATTTATGCAGTGACACAGCGATGCTTTCTTGTTTGGTTTTTATTCTGTCCCTAGCAATGTCTAATGCTATGTGGCTTTTTTGGTCTCTGGCAGGATCTGTGGCACACAGCAGAGCACAGCACAGCCACAGCACCAGTAATTCAAGTGTCTGTTGCTCCATACCAGCAGATCAGAAATTATGAAAACAGAGAGTTACTTTTGTAACGTAGTTAAGCCTCATAACCCCTGCCTGGTGAGTGGTGGTGTGTGAGCTAGTTCTGAGTAAGGTATTTTGAATACTGGAAACTTGGTGCTCTTAGAGAACAGAGCAATTGACGTGTGTGGGTGTTTCATGTTATCATTTCACTTCTTTAGATGCCTCTTTGCTTTCATTGTACTGTGAAATGTGGATTCTTCAGGTGTTACCTGACAGCTCCCTGGCACTGATGTTTCCTCTAATTGGAAAAACTTGGGGGGAGTAAAGATCTTTTGGAGAGGAGAAAGTTACTGGAAACAGTGTTACAGAAAATGAGCTGGAATACATAGCGCTGGAACTTTGGAAAGGTTTCCTGAAATTGGCCAGTCTGTAGAAAGAGGATCACAGTCAATGTAAAATATGTAGGCATTGAACTGGGCTGAAGGAGCTGGAGACTTTGCTTGCACTAAGTGAGGATGAGGATAATTATCTTATTTGCCGGGAAGGTTAAATCACTTAAGAGCATTCAGTCTCTCTTTGAGCTGAAGATAATCCAGCATTTAGAGTAGGTCACTGGGACAGGTAGTGCCAAATAACTGAGTCAGTTTCCTAGAACTGGCTGAACACAAAATGGGGTAAATCCAATGAACCAACAGTGAAAAACTCAAATTACTTTCTTTATATGTTTGTATGTGATTAAACCTTTTCTCAATTTCTTTGGCCATTACCACGTCAGAAGTCAGGAGGCACTGTGAACCTTCAGTACTAAAGAGGGATCCAGAAGTTTGTTGAAAGTCCTGAGCAGACCCTAATGGCCTCTGGCTGCTTTAGATTGTTAAGAAAATCACTGTTGGGTGAAAGTCAATTGGCAAGGAATGTGTTTTGTTATACTTTCCACTTTTTCCTTACGTTGCTCTTAAATCTTTGTGGAAGCATGACTGCTATGTTGAGCTGCCTTTTTACAATAGTCACTTTTGCAATAACCATTTTCACAATGAGTGCAAGATTCCTCCTCTGCTAGATACAACTCACAGACTTGGGAAGGGCTGTCTCCATTTGATAATCTATCGCTTGCAAATTATGTACTTATTACATACATTATATTCACATGGGACCTGGGAGGATTGTGAAAGACACAGAACATAGATGTTGAAAACTTATTAAAAAAGTCTTCTCTGGCTGAAAAACATATAATTATAGAATGGTTTGGGTTGGAAGGGACCTTAAAGATCATCTTGTTCCACCCCCCCTGCCATGGGCAAGGACACCTTCCACTAGACCAGGTTGTTCAGAGCCCCATCCAACCTCTCCTTGAACACTTCCAGGGATGAGGCTTCCACAGCTTCTCTGGGCAACCTGTTACAGTGCCTTTCCACCCTCACAAGGAAGAGTTTCTTCTTAACATCTAATCTAAACCTGCTCTCTTTTAGTTTGAATCCATTTCCCCTCGTCCTGTCACTACATGCTCTTGTAAATGGTCTCCCTCCATCTTTCTTGTAGGCTCCCTTCAGATACTTGAAAATTTACTAATGTATAAATGTTTATATTAAAAAAAAAAAAAAAAGCTGTGTTTGGTTCAAAATTTTACAGTTTTAGAAAATGTGGAAGTGATAGTAAATTAGGGTCTGCTGGAAAAAGATCAAGAGATATGGTTATGAGGAAACAAATGGAGTGCGCTTTTCAAATGAAGTTTATTGAATTTTTGCGGAGTGTTTAGTCAAGCCTCTTTCTGCTCCTTAGAAAAAGGGTTTGTGACTAGGGCAGCTTGATTTGCATTGGATGCAAACTAGCTTCTGCTTCCTCTGGCTCTGAGATGTACTTGGCCCTAGAGGGAGGCCCACCTGCCACTGTGCACAGCAAGGGCGCCTGACAGATTGGGCTCCGAAAGACACAGCATCCATTTGAATCTGCTGAGGACATTCAGGAACTGAATGGGGAGGGAGAGTAACTACTCGGTGAGAAACACAAACTAAGGCCATCATGGGATACATCAAGGGTACCCCCAATTTTTTCCGAAGTTGAGAGTACATTTAAAATAAGGAAAGATAGTCGTGCTTTACAAAGTCCAGTGACTCTGGAGTGAGTCCAGAGAAGGGCAGTGGCACTAGTAAAGGGTCTGGAGCACACATCCTATGGGGAGCGGCTGAGGGAGACAAAGTTGTTTACCTAGGAGGAAAAGGAGGCTCAGGGGTGACATTTTCACTCTCTACAACTGCCTGAAAGGAGGCTGTAGCCAGGTGGGGGTTGGCCCCTTCTCCCAGGCAACTAAAGACAGGACAAGAGGACACAGCCTTAAACTGTACCGGGGGGGTTTAGATTGGACATTAGGAAAAATTTCTTCACAGAAAGGGAGATTAGACGTGGGCTGCTCGGGGAGTTGGTGGAGTCGCCATCCTTGGAGTTGTTTTAAGGAAAGACTGGACGCGGCACTCGGTGCCCTGGTCTATTTACACGGTGGCGTTCGGTCCCAGGTTGGATGCGATGATCTCAGAGGGCTTTTCCAACCTAACTGATTCTGTGATTCAGTGACTCGCGTTGGTTCACCCTTTAGTTAAGGCAAGTATTTCCTAAGGAAAGGCGGCAGTGGCTGCGGCCCCCGCCACGCAGCCGAACGGCGAGCAGCGGCTCGCCAGGCGCTCCGAGTGCCCGGGCGGTCCCGGCGTGAGGGGGCAGCGGCGGCGCTGCAGGGCCGGGCCGGGGGCGGGGAGCG
>VZTH01003609.1:213474-309203 GCA_013397815.1 Aleadryas rufinucha
GGGGTCCGGCCGAGCGCTCGGTGCCGCCCTGGGCGCGGGGTTGTTCGGGCAGGGAGGGCGCGGAGCACTCGCGGGCAGCGGGGCCCGGCGGCGGCCGCCCCTGAGGCGCGGGCGGGCCGGCGCTGGGCTGGTCGTGACCGCCCGGAGGTGCTGAGGGAGGTGCTTAGGGGGGTCGCGTTGGGTGCGACAGCTGGGACGGGATAAGGGATCTGGAGAGCTTACCAGAATTTATGCATATGGGGAGAGGAGGCGCAGACAAGATGTGGCCAGGCTCTATTCCGTGGTGCCCGGTGCCAGGAGAGGGGGCCATGGGTGCACACAAACACGGGAGGGTCTCTGAGACCATCACTAGCGCCAGATGTGCAGTGAAGGTGCCCGAGCACTGGTACAGGTGCTCCAGAGAGGCTGTGGAGTCTCCATCCTTGGAAACATTCAGAAGCTATCTGGCATGGGCCTGGGTAACTGGATTCAGGTGGCCCAGCTTTAGCAGGGGATTGGTCCAAATGACCTCGAAAGGCCCCTTCCGGCCTCAGCTGTTCCATGATAGCGTGCTTTTAAGTCAGTAAAACTGTAGTGCATATTAAATCACCATTTGCTATTCGAAAAAGAGCTTGCTATTTGTAACATCCATAATAGCTAAGCCGTTTGGTTTGCTGCACTGTTCTTACTTGACATTAATACAAGTTGAATGAGTTTTGAACAATAAAACTGAGCAGAGGAAGTTTAGTGGCATTAATTCCATGCTTCTGTATGATGTTTCCAAACAGTAATCCAGGGTCATGCCACAGACTATGTGACAAGTGCAGTGAAAACTCCAGTGAGACAGTATGTCATTCGTACAGCAATTCCCCTCTTCTATTACTTCCATTTTGCATCACAAAGTTTGGGTGAATTTTGGATAAACTGCTGGAAATAGTTGAAATTGATAAAATTAAAGAGAGCTATTTCCTTGAAAAAAATGGCATAGATAATGCAACAAACATTATTTCAAGACAGTAGGACAGTGAAGAGACCATTATTGTAGGAAATGTTTGTAATTATGTTTTTAAAACCATGTGATCTGTTGTTTTGATTTTTTTGTTTGTTTGGTTTTTTAAGCAGGCATTTCTTAATCAGCTAAAATGGTTTTAAAGAAGAAGAAGGAAATTCAGGTGGATGCATTCTTTCTTGATCATCGTCAGCTTGAAAAACTTCAGAGTATGTAGGATGTTTTTTCCTAAACTAATGTGTGATTTCTCTTGCCTTTGAATAGCTACTGAAATTGATCTGGTTTTTTGCTTGTTACATTTTATTTCTAGTGGTTTTGCTTTGTGAGTTTTTGGTGTGTTTGCTCTGCTGTGATTTGTTTTTATTTTGTAATGACAATGAATTTTTACCTTGGCAGAGTTAAAAAATCCTTTAGAGCATCGTGGCTACGGTTTGAAAGCTCTTTACTTTGTTATATCTTTGATGTGAAGGTAGTAGAAGGTCCTACTTGTGATCCTACTTGCAGGCCTGTAATTCATTGATATCTGAAGTGTTAGCCTTAATATGTGGGATAACACTGGGTTTCCAAGAGCCACAGAATGATTGAGGTTGGAAGGGTTCTCTGGAAGTTGTTTTCTCAGCCTTTGTGTTTTCTGTAGTTAACTTGTTTTAAAGCTACTGTTCAAATGGTGTTTTCTTCTGTGGGATTTTTTTTTGTTTGTTTGATGAGAGAAACTTCCAGTGATACTGTAAAAAACGAAAACTAAGTAATACAAGGTTTATATACTAAAGTTACTGTGAGGTAGCACTTCTGAGGTCCCACCGGGAGTGCTGCATCCAGTTCTTGGCTCCTTAGTACAAGAGTAATATGGACATGTTGGAGAGACTCCAGCTAAGGGCTAAGATGATGAAGGGCGTGGAGCATCCCTCCTATGAGGAAAGGCTGAGAGAGCTGGGACTCCTTGGCCTGGTGAAGAGAAGGCTCAGAGGGATCTTAGCAATGTGTAAAAAATACCTGAAGGGAGGACATGAGGGAGGCAGAGCCGGTATTTTTTCTGTGCTGAACAGTGATAGGACAGGAAGACATGGGCACAAACTGAAACACAAAAAATTCCCTCTAAACATCTTTTTTAATGTGAGGGAAAACATTTTTTTAATGTGAGGGTGACTGAGGAGTGGCACAGCTTTCATAGGGAAGTCAGGGAGTCTCCAGCGTTGGAGGTATTCAGAAGCCACCTGGCCATGGTCCTGGGCAGCCAGCTCCAGGTGACCCTACCTCAGCAGTGGGGTTGTACCAGATGACCCCCCAGGGGTCCCTTCCAACTCAGAGGTGCCTTACTGTTGTGTTCCAGTGAAACTGGATTTTTTTGCATTTGTTAGGAAAAAAAATTGTGTTAAGGTGTTGTAAGGTGACTTAAGGGTTTGTGGCCCCAGTGGGTTTACTGAAACTTGAAAAACCCCAAAGAATTTAGCAGCAATTTCTTCTTATTGTAAATCATGTATTATTTATACTGCTTATTGTAATTACTTCATAAAAAGATCCTCTTCTTCCAAATATAGGGTTTGCAAAGGCTGAAGAACAAAATCTGGCATCTCTGCTTCTGCACTGTGCACAGCTGAGAAATGGCATCCAGCAGATCCAGTGTATTAAACAGGTGAGGTTTCACTGTTGTTAGGGTGGTTTTTGGTAACTGACAGTGTGTCCTGTGCACTGTTAATGGCAAATACAGCTCTAAAATAAACTTCTAAAGTTTTGTACGTTCCTGCAAACACAGAAAAAGCAGTTGCACATGCATTAGGTAGAAATGTAGTTCTAGTACTTAAATTATCAAGGGCCACAGTTACTGAAAATGGTGGAAGGCATGTGACACCAAGTTTCCTTCTTTGTATGGATTTTTTTTAGAGGTGTTCTTGAAACATTACTTAAAACTTGAAACTCAAGGGGAAATGGTGAAGAGAGAAGAGTTTTGTGCCATATGCTTGGATGAGAGAGAAATCTGCCACTGTTAAAGGTGGTGTATCCAGAGTTTTTTATTCATCCTGTGTTCTTCTGGTTATAGATTATGCCATTGGTGAAGCAGATGGATCAAAACTCTGCAGGTGATCCTATGGTTAAAGCTTGTTTGGATGTCTTGGGAGAGACTTATTTTTCACTGGGTGCAAAGAATCCTTTGAAGAAAGTAATAGCAAGGTAAAAAATTGAGTAGTAAGCCTTTATTTTTTTAAAAATGCTTTCCTTACCTACAAGTCAGTAATTTGTCATTCACTACAAACTGCTGTAACTTAATTCCTAAAAATTTGCAGTACTAATATGTGACTATGTACTGTTTTTCTTTCTTGCTTAGTTAAAATCTTAATTATAAATAACTTATCATTAGATCGGTATCTTCAGTGTGAAGCATTATTTTGATCTGTTTCATTATTGGAAAGACAACATGGTGTGTAATTAGCAGTTTGAACTTTAAAATCCAATGTTAGAATAGGAATTTTGACAAANTGGCTACGGTTTGAAAGCTCTTTACTTTGTTATATCTTTGATGTGAAGGTAGTAGAAGGTCCTACTTGTGATCCTACTTGCAGGCCTGTAATTCATTGATATCTGAAGTGTTAGCCTTAATATGTGGGATAACACTGGGTTTCCAAGAGCCACAGAATGATTGAGGTTGGAAGGGTTCTCTGGAAGTTGTTTTCTCAGCCTTTGTGTTTTCTGTAGTTAACTTGTTTTAAAGCTACTGTTCAAATGGTGTTTTCTTCTGTGGGATTTTTTTTTGTTTGTTTGATGAGAGAAACTTCCAGTGATACTGTAAAAAACGAAAACTAAGTAATACAAGGTTTATATACTAAAGTTACTGTGAGGTAGCACTTCTGAGGTCCCACCGGGAGTGCTGCATCCAGTTCTTGGCTCCTTAGTACAAGAGTAATATGGACATGTTGGAGAGACTCCAGCTAAGGGCTAAGATGATGAAGGGCGTGGAGCATCCCTCCTATGAGGAAAGGCTGAGAGAGCTGGGACTCCTTGGCCTGGTGAAGAGAAGGCTCAGAGGGATCTTAGCAATGTGTAAAAAATACCTGAAGGGAGGACATGAGGGAGGCAGAGCCGGTATTTTTTCTGTGCTGAACAGTGATAGGACAGGAAGACATGGGCACAAACTGAAACACAAAAAATTCCCTCTAAACATCTTTTTTAATGTGAGGGAAAACATTTTTTTAATGTGAGGGTGACTGAGGAGTGGCACAGCTTTCATAGGGAAGTCAGGGAGTCTCCAGCGTTGGAGGTATTCAGAAGCCACCTGGCCATGGTCCTGGGCAGCCAGCTCCAGGTGACCCTACCTCAGCAGTGGGGTTGTACCAGATGACCCCCCAGGGGTCCCTTCCAACTCAGAGGTGCCTTACTGTTGTGTTCCAGTGAAACTGGATTTTTTTGCATTTGTTAGGAAAAAAAATTGTGTTAAGGTGTTGTAAGGTGACTTAAGGGTTTGTGGCCCCAGTGGGTTTACTGAAACTTGAAAAACCCCAAAGAATTTAGCAGCAATTTCTTCTTATTGTAAATCATGTATTATTTATACTGCTTATTGTAATTACTTCATAAAAAGATCCTCTTCTTCCAAATATAGGGTTTGCAAAGGCTGAAGAACAAAATCTGGCATCTCTGCTTCTGCACTGTGCACAGCTGAGAAATGGCATCCAGCAGATCCAGTGTATTAAACAGGTGAGGTTTCACTGTTGTTAGGGTGGTTTTTGGTAACTGACAGTGTGTCCTGTGCACTGCTAATGGCAAATACAGCTCTAAAATAAACTTCTAAAGTTTTGTACGTTCCTGCAAACACAGAAAAAGCAGTTGCACATGCATTAGGTAGAAATGTAGTTCTAGTACTTAAATTATCAAGGGCCACAGTTACTGAAAATGGTGGAAGGCATGTGACACCAAGTTTCCTTCTTTGTATGGATTTTTTTTAGAGGTGTTCTTGAAACATTACTTAAAACTTGAAACTCAAGGGGAAATGGTGAAGAGAGAAGAGTTTTGTGCCATATGCTTGGATGAGAGAGAAATCTGCCACTGTTAAAGGTGGTGTATCCAGAGTTTTTTATTCATCCTGTGTTCTTCTGGTTATAGATTATGCCATTGGTGAAGCAGATGGATCAAAACTCTGCAGGTGATCCTATGGTTAAAGCTTGTTTGGATGTCTTGGGAGAGACTTATTTTTCACTGGGTGCAAAGAATCCTTTGAAGAAAGTAATAGCAAGGTAAAAAATTGAGTAGTAAGCCTTTATTTTTTTAAAAATGCTTTCCTTACCTACAAGTCAGTAATTTGTCATTCACTACAAACTGCTGTAACTTAATTCCTAAAAATTTGCAGTACTAATATGTGACTATGTACTGTTTTTCTTTCTTGCTTAGTTAAAATCTTAATTATAAATAACTTATCATTAGATCGGTATCTTCAGTGTGAAGCATTATTTTGATCTGTTTCATTATTGGAAAGACAACATGGTGTGTAATTAGCAGTTTGAACTTTAAAATCCAATGTTAGAATAGGAATTTTGACAAAGCTGAGATTTTGTATTTTAGAGAAGACAGTTCAGAGGAAGCCTAACTAAACTGTGGTTTCTTGTGCCTATTTTTATTGCAATTAATTTTTTCTATTGCACAATTACTGCTGTATTTCTTTAGTGAATTTATTATAGCCGTAGCATTTTTTAAGATCTGGTGCTGAGCTGCCTTCCTTTCTTTGTCTGAAAACATTCACTGTCCTGTGGAGATGCAGGGCTTCCATCCTGTGTTTGATTGGGGCCACCCCAAAGCTGTGTGTCCCTTTGACAGGTTTTCTAGCTGCAAACTGAGAACCTGCATGTTGATTTTAAAACATGATGTTTTCATGCAGGAAGAAACATCTGCCTATGTATTGCAGTTTTAGCTGACATGGATTTTGGTGCAGTGGATGTTCAATACCTCAGTAAAAGCAAACCAAATGTGCTGTTTCTTCATGTTGCAGTACATTGAATGGTCTTCCTGGACATTTGATGATGTCAGCTGTGCAAAGCTTTGTGTGCTGCCTTCGGGAAGAACTGAAAATCACAGATGTGTATTTGTACAGAAAAGTACTGGACAACCTTGCTTCCTGTATGGAGGACTTCAGCTTAGGTACAGTGGCATCGAATGTCTTCTGGTTAAACTTGCTCAGCACGGGTTTGCACCTCAGTGCACACCTGATGGTAATGTTTGCAGTTATGGAAAATAGTGCTGGCACGTACTCAGTACTTAAAATGTATTTTCTTTCCTCTAGGTAGAGCCTGTATTAAGAACCTGTTTGAAGAAGGTAAAGTCACATTTATAGTAAAATAAGCTCCACTGCAGGTTGTTGGGGGATGGGTGCACGTGAGAAATTGACATGAAGTAGGCATGAAGATCTATCAGATCTGATTTCTTCCTGGTTAATTTTCTATAAACTAGTATCCTCATGTGGTACTTTTTTGTGAAAGCCAAGACTGTGATTTATATCTTTAATTTCCAGGGGTCAGTTTTGCTTTATTGGGCAACCCCTGATATAAATCTCAGTACCAGTGGGCAATTTTGATAGGGAGAATCAATATCTCAGAGGATTGGCTGAAGTGGGTTGGAAACTTGTTTTGTACCAGGTTGCCGCAAAACAGCTTGAGATTTTGTTTTTGTCTGTACTGAAATATCGGCTTAATTTGTTGGTGGAATGGAAGAATTACCACTGAATGAGTAACTGTTCATTGTAGCTGGGTATGAGGTGTATGTGTGATTGCTTTGCTGGAAATTTTCTGTTCTATTTCTCCTGTAAGTAAATTCATACCATAATTATTTTCACTAGTTCTTCAGTTTCTGCAGAAGTTGATGCTGGATGTACAGGAAGAAAACAGGCAAGTGAATTCAATAGAAGCTCTGGTTTATCTGGTTTTATTTCACTCTTGCAAGATAATTTGATTTGGTTTAAAATATCACTTTGATAGCCGTACATTGATGAAAGATGAGAATATCGCTTTACAGTGGTGCAGATTTTAAATAACAACTGATCAGTTTTTTTTCTTTTGTGGCAATGTGATAATATAAGAGAGGTAAGGCACTGATACTGTTAGAGCTACTACCTCTAAGGGAGGCCTTTGAGCTGGGGTTTTGTTACCTGAATTGTGACTAAACAGTGTAATTAATAGATATAAAATTAAGGTAGAGTAAAACGCTTTCATGTTCCACGAGTGTTTAGTTCAGTATTGATATACTTGACATTTTCCAGCATTTCATGAAGTGAGGTTTCTTCACTGTGGTCTCTCATTGTGTACCCAGAGGAGAAGGGTACTTAATGAAGTGTTTTGTACACTAAAAATTTAGATATTTTCCATCTTCATATTAGAAGAAAGTCAAATCATAGAAATATGCTTTGTAGATAGAGGAACTACTTAAAAAATTAGAAAAGAGCAGCACTGCATTCTGTTGGCCTTTTTGGAAGGTTTCTGGAGAAGTTTAGCCCTGCTCAGGCATAATCACATGAATGAAAGTTTGTCACAGGAACCTGCAGAAAATGTAGCAGAATTTGTCATTTTTGTTTGTTTACTTCATTTTAACGGACTACCCTTGAGCCTGCTCCTTGTTTTTTTGTATTTACATATCTGATCAACTCAAACAATAAATTAGTTTTTACCATTAATTCTATCTATAGCTGGCAGAATATGGTTTTCTGGGGATGGTGAAGAATGGTTTTAATTTCCTTTTTGTGTGCTTGTCCTTTTTTTCCCCACAGAAAGAATCATGGAAATCGTATTGTTCAGAGTCAGCTGATGCACGATTTACTGATAGCCATTAAAGTTTCAATGATGCTTATACAGAAATTGCAAGAAAATATCCAGGGAAGTCTTTGGAAACACAATGACTCTCTTGTTTGGCAAAGTATGTGTAGTTTACTGAAAAGTTCCACAAACTTCCTAATGGATGGTAAGTGTAGTAACATTCAAACCCTCATATCAACTCAGTCTTGTTGTCTTTGTAGTAAACAACCTGTATGTAGAAAAACTTAGTTTAGCTTGTATGGAAATTAAACTACTGAGATTAATGGGAAGGGGAGCAATAGTTGGTTTTTGGTGAGCTATGATTTGTGGATTGCCGTTTGAGAGTGTACAGTTTAACTTGTCCCACTACAAAAATCAAGGTTAATGCTGTTACGAATAATTCAGAAGCTAAAAGAAATGCTTTTGAGAGTCATCAAATGTCTCTGCCTACTAGAAATATCTACACCTCTATGAAATGTGCTGTCAGAACTATTTATTGGCACACCATAATTAATAGTGTTTTCTTCTCATACAGATGTTTTTGTACAGTAAAATTTCACACATGTCAGTAGGCTCTGCCACAGCCCTCCTTGCCTTGGTGGGCAGTCCTGTGTTTTCTTCTGTTAAAGGTTTTAGCAGTTTCCTATTACACTGGAGGATAAAGTTGTTAACATTTGCAATTCAGGTGGACACTACAGATTTGTGATTATATGACTACAAGTAGTCTGTCTAGCAAAATTCAATACCATCTTTCATAATTTTGCTACAGAGTTCTAGCACACAGTGTTCGCTGCATTCTCATGTAAAATATCTCTGCTGTGCAGCAACGCTCCTGCAGACTGTTCAGACTACCTCAGGACTGGCTGTTATTCTGTTTACCAGAGCTATGTATGAACCAGCTGAAGAATTACCTTCATTGGTAAGTGTATTTCTTGGCTAAAGACTGCAGTGTCATGTTGCTATCAGTGTTGTCTGGAGGCTTTGGGCTTGCCAGCCTCTCTATCAGTCCTTAGCTGGAGTATAATCCTTTCCTCTCTCCTTGCTATATGAAATAATAAGACTTGGGTTTTGAGTTTGAGAAACACTGTATACAAGAAATCTCTTCAGATCTTCTAAGATATGCACAAAATAGTTTTTTCTGCTGAGATACTGTAATGGGTGTGCTTTTGGTGTTCCAGATCAGTGACTTGCTCCTTGGGACAA
Source organism: Aleadryas rufinucha (assembly GCA_013397815.1). Taxonomy (NCBI): domain Eukaryota; kingdom Metazoa; phylum Chordata; class Aves; order Passeriformes; genus Aleadryas; species Aleadryas rufinucha. The sequence continues at coordinate 222,430 of VZTH01003609.1, forward strand.
TGGAACACTCAGGTGTGCCAGCGTGGTTTGTGAGGAACTGTGGGGTTCTGTGCACGTCTGGACTCCCGGACTCGGTCCTGCTCTTCCTTTGCCATGGAGCACTGGCTATGCTGGATTGGAAGAATGGCAGCATGGGTGAAAATGGAGAGAAACTATTATTAGATATTGCATCAGTCTTGTTGTCTTTGAGTTCAGAGTAAGTTTGTGTTTTAATCTGTGTTGTTTCGTGTTTGGGAGGAGAGGTTTATCTTTTTAATTCTATTTTGGCATGACCCCTGTGGACTTGGTGGAGTATCTCTGATGTTTTCAGTGTAATGACACTAGGTTTTGCCACAGATCATGCAATCTTTTTAACATATTCAGAAAAACTCTGTAAATTGGAAAAATATAATGATGTTGCATATGTAGTTGTTTCAATTTTTTCTTGCATGCTAAAATAAAATTTTGTTTTCTAACATGAATGGGATTAATGTATCAATTCCTTTATGGTAAGGTGTGTCAGTATTAATTCTTATGTAGACAGATAAACTTTAGTTTCAGGACATCATATCCTATCCTTCTGATAGTTTAGAAGAAAGCAAAGTGTGCCAGTGACTGGGATACTTGAAGTAAGACGAGTTTTAGGGTTTTTTCCTGGCTGCAAGCATTGACTGCTTGCATGTAATGGCCCACCAACACTATTGGATTGGAGATTAAAACATGAGTCCAGTTCAGCCTTTGATCGTGCCTTGGATGGCAGTTTTATGATTCTGTTTTTGCACAATAGGGTACTCAGTTTTGATGGTTTTACATGGCAATGAAAAGTTTTCCTTACATTTTCAAGAAGCATGCAACAACATAATGCTGCTCAAATGTTAGCTGGTGCATAGTAATTTTTATTTGTTTATTTTATTTTTGTGGGGCTTATATGGTTTCTTTTCCCCATTGTTAGGGGTTTTAGCTGCAACCACTTCATAGCACATCAGGTAACTAAGCATGTACCTTGCAATGTCCAATTGATCACTTCTGTGTTCATTCCTTTTCCTCCATGAGTGGCTTGTGTCTCCTAGCCTGTTTTCATGTAAGGTAAATGAATGTGATGAATAGTTATTCTGAAATACAAAATTAATTTTTTTGTAAAAATTGATAAATGAAAATAATGAACTTTTTTCCTGTTTGTTCTTTTAAAAAGGTTAAAAGAATCCAGTGTGGCAACATCTTTGTCTCGAATCCTTGCTATTTGGACTAACTCAGCACTGGCTGCCCTCGTTTCAGGCTCTCCAGATCTAAAAATCAAACTTAATGGGAACTCTGATATAATTGGGAAGCTGCTGGAATACATTTACACACACTGGGACCACCCTCTGGATGCCATCAGACACCAAACCAAATTGATTTTCAAGAATCTTCTTCAGATACACCAAACCACCATTGCTGGATCCAATGAAAAATCAGACCCATTCTTTGCAAGGCTGATAAAGCATTTACTAAGCTTGGATTGGCATGTAAAAGGGAAATATGCTTCTCTTGGCTCTCTGGTGGAGTGTGTGGGCACTGAAAATATACTGCAGTTGGACAGAACAATTCCAGTACAAATCCTGGATGTGATGAATGATCAGTCTCTTGCACCTTATGCTAGTGATCTTCTGGAAACCATGTTTACAAATCACAAGGCCCATTTTACTCTGAGTTTTCAGGAAGGCACCTGGATTGACCAGTGGCACAACATCTGGGTTTCTCCTCTTCTGGTAATACTGTGTGAAGGGAACCATGACCAAACTACTTATATAATAGATTACTATTTACCAAAATTACTCAAATGTAACCCTGACAGTCTGAGCTACATGATTAGAATTCTTCAGGCCTCTGCAGATGCTAATCTGGGTAAGAGAATAAACTTTCTATTTGTAATTATGATTGGATTTAAAAAAAAAATCTTAGCCGTGTGATTTCTGGTCTGTTATTATTGTTAGAATTAATTTGGGAGAAAAATTCCAGGTGGTTATTATTGCTGTTAGTATTTCAAGGTGAAATAAGTGTGTCTTCATGCCATGAGCAAAATAATTACTATTTCTTCTATGAGTGCCTTATGGTTCTCTTTACATGCCAGGGTTTGTTACATTTCAGTATTTTCTACTACTGATTTTTCTTTCTTAGGTGTGTCCAGTAACAGATTGTTTTTTCTTGTAAATACGTGGATACAAGATTTATGATTCTCTTGTAGTTTTGAAGTAGTTTAGTGTGACTCTAAAATAATGGCTTGTGAGACCTCACAAGGTCCTTTTCTCATAAGACATATTTGAAATGAAGCTTTTTGGGAACAAGATGATTTAGAATTAGTTTAATCTATAGCAGCACTGTCTTTTAGGATTTATGGAGTAGAAATAAAAGGGGGTGAGGGTGGGTCATGTGTTGAAAGTATTGGGACTTTCTGACAAGCATTGCAAATAATACATTACTTGTGTTAATCAAACAGTAATTATTACTGGTTTTCATTTTCTTTAGGCTCTTGCAGTACTAGAGGAGCTCTTGGAGCATTAATGGCATGCTTGAGAACAGCCAGGGCTCATGGGCACTTGGAGCTTTCAAATATCATGAGCAGTGGTCTTGTATCGACTGAGTGTATAAAACAGGGTCTAGTTCATCAGCACAGCCAGGTAAAGGGACAACCTTTTACGTGTCGTTTAAATTAGAACAATTTGATCCTGATTACTGTGTTAGTGTTGTATTAAAACAAAGGTGTTATCACAGGTGTCAATAACTCCTTTGTGGTTAACGTTTAAATATCTTTCAGGTTTGCATGGATGCTTTAGGTTTACTTTGTGAAACCCACCGTACTACAGAAATTGTGTCTCTGGAAGAAATGCAACTAATTCAATTTTTTATGATGTACAACTTGAACAGCCAATCTCCTTCTGTAAGGCAACAGATCATTTCTCTGCTGAGAAAGGTAATTTCAAACTATGAGCAATGATGTCTAATGTGCCTCTGTTAGTTATAACACCATTTAAAAAAAAAAAAGAGTATGTTATGAAGTTGCTCACTGGAAAGAGTAGAAGCTCTAAGACCAGGACTATGCTTTATGTATTACCCAACTGAATGGTGTTAAGTCATCACAGGCAAGGATGGCCTAAACAAAAAATTCAGTGGCAGAGGCACAGTAACTTGGTCATGGATGGTGGTGGGTGTTGCTTGACCCGTCAGCACCTGCCCACTTTGCCAATAGCAAAGCAACGTGCCCTGAGTCAGCAATGAGCCTTGTGCTGCCTTTGCTGGGGCCTAAGGTTGTGCTCGCACAGACTTGTCACACCTCAAGCAAATTCAGTCACTTCATCATCCTCAGAAATCTGTCCTGGAAAACAAAGTAGAGGAATATAAAGTGAACAGCATGACATGTGGCTGTGCCATCGCAGTCTGCAGGGAATGAGTCTGTCCACGTGGTGGAAGCTGTTAGGGTCCCACGTAGCTCATGGTAGGAGGATGGGAATATAATGAGGAAACCACGTATGTATAAAGAACATCCTGGAAGATGTTTATGGTAAAAGAAGGCAGTGTGGAAGGACAAAATAATTAGAGATGGGGGGAAAATGAGGGAGTCAGTTAGGCAAAACCAAAAGAAATCCCATCTCTTCTTTCTTACCTGGTGCAGACTGAGGAACATGAGATGGAAAAATCATGCTAGATGGGAGTGTGATGAGAAAGGAAATATTCCTTGTGTGTAGTCAAAGAGGTGGAGGAAGCACTTTTGAAGTGAGTCAAACTGTTTAAGAGACACTGAGGCTGTAGAAATTACCTGCATTGAGTTTTTTTAATAGATTAATACAGTTCCACTGAAAATGAGTTGGGAGGAGAAGACTGGACATGAATTTAAGGAGGGAGGTGGAAGAAGGTGTTGGAGGTGTAGAGGGAGGAGAGATAAAATCGGTCACAAGAGAGATGGGGAGGAAAGCCTTGGGTTGGGAGTGGAGAGGGAAGGATCTGTTCTGTTACACTGTATGCAAACTTCCTAAAAGTTACAAGCAGTGTGATTTGAAAATTAATCTGAAAATCTGCCTTTCCCTTAATTCACTGTCAATGATTCTTGTCTCACCTGTGTTCTGCTTTTGTTTTAAAAGTTATTTTGCAGGATACAAGAAAGTTCTCAAGTGCTTTATAAATTGGAGCAAAATAAAACCAAGCAAGAGTTAGTTGAAAACTCAACTAAAATGCCCCCTTTGAGGATTTTGCAGCAATATAAAGTAAGTAGACTGCTAGAGATGCAGGTAATAGAGGTGGGATAGCATTTCTGAGAGTTCATTGTTCCTGAAGACCACTGGGTAAGTTAGGCTGGGTGTGTGTGTTAGGCAGTAGTGCAGTGCAGAAGGAAAAAGCCTGTAAGGTCAAACAGTGCTGAGGAGCTTGTCCACTGTGATGCACTTGTGCAAGTTAATTTTGTCTAAATACACTGTTGTTGATGAACTGAATGCCCATTAGGATGGGTCTTAGGACCGTACTGGTGGAGGGTGTCTTTAAGGTAGATTTTGTTCAAAATCAATAAAGGTTATTTTCTGAGGGATTGCTCTGTGATATGCATTGAAACAGCAATAAGTGAGGAATGGCTGGAAATGTACCCTCAATCAAAAAAAAAAAAAAAAAAAAAAAAAAAAAAAAAAAAATTGGTAAATGTCCTGTCATCTGTTGGCCATTTAGTAGCCAGCTTTAAACGATGTGCATTACATCGACTTAAAATAGAGATCAGTTGAGCTTCAGTCTTTTTCTCGGTCTCCAGAATAATCAGTGAGTGAGAGTGAATGACATGAGCTTTAGCATGAAGATCTCTTTTGCACTGGTCCTTTTTTATCCTATTTAAAGGCTCACATCATCAGTTTCTTTGCATCAAGTCTGTTCCTTGAGTTCTGCTTTTCTTGGTCAGCTAATTTTCAAGATTTGATACAATGGCTGTCTTTTTGTGCGGATGGGGAAGGGAAATTGTTATGTTTTAAAAACCCAAATGATTGTCCAGCCTTCACTCTACTCTAAAAAAAAAACAAACTTTGTCTATGTACAAACTTTATACTATGAATGTCAGCCTCCTGTTTTTCCAAAATTAACTGTAAGGTCATAATTTTTGGGGTAAAGCAGAATGTCCTGAATTCGTTTACTTAGGCTTTTGGTTGTAGGGCAGCAAATAAACGGTCTTCACTTTTTTCTTGTGATTTTTTTTTTTCCCCAGGATTTTATGTCATCTGTATGTGCCAGACTTTTTGAGGTATTGTTTCCTGGTTCATCACACCCAACCAGGTTTTCTGCACTAAGTATTTTGGAATCAATAGCAGAAATATTTTCTGTTCCAAAAGGTGAGAAGCCTAATTTATAGACTTCTATGGACTGTAGGAATGGGAGGTATTGAAGAAGTATCTTTTATGCCAGCTAGTCAGTTTCTGTCAAAGGAAAAGGGCATTCTTAGTCCTTAATTTCTATGGCGTTTCCTGGGTTGCTTTTGTTTTACCTCAAGGGAGGATAGTAAGTTTTATTGAAAAAAAGGAGTACTAATGTAAATGCAAATAATTAGGGCCTCTTGCATATCTTCTATAAATTTGGATTTTCTTGCATAGCCTGTTTTTTAGCAAAATTTCTTTTTGTTATTATGAGAAAAACTTCTGGACAAATTTCAATGTATTTGATAACTTTACTCATTTTTCCTGTACAAATATCTTGATAGTTTGAAATGCTGAATTCATGAAAACTCTTAACTGAAAAAAAGTGCATATCCTCATGATATTATACTCAATAAGAAACACTTATTGGCCAGTTAATGATGATGTGCTGCTGTTATTTTAAAGTTTCTTCATGATGTTATGACAACCTTAATTCAAGAAGTATTTATTAGAGCCTTGGAGTATTGATGGTCTTGTTAAATCTTGTCTCTGGATCATATGGCCAACATAAAAATATGTTTTCAGTCCTAAATTGTAACATTTTTATTTAAAGAAATGAGTTGTCTAAGATTAAAGTTGCTTTTGAGAGGGAATAAAAAAATGCCATCTTGCTAAATCATTTCTCAAAACCACATGATAATGTGGTTTAATCAATGTGATGAACACATTGATTTTATTACTATGAGTATGTAGTATATTGTTACTGCTTTTTTTAAAAATAGAAAGTTATACTGAGTTGTTTATAAAATCCTCAGCTGCTATTATAAATTGGACATTAGTTCTATAAAGGCAATTCAGCTGTTGTGTTCTGTGCTGTAGTGTGGTGCAGTTGTTTACATCCTAAAATTTCTGTCTTCTTTACAGCATTAGGTCAAGTCAGCAGAATTCACAATTCATTTGCATCTAAATCAAAACCAAAATAAATTGTAATGGTTTACATTTTAGGGGATTATTCCTGTATAAAATAACTCAAAACACCGTGCACCAAAACACACTGAAGCTTTCAACCACTTTCTTGAAAGGAATTATTTTCTAATATTACATACTTACAGGAAAAGAATTTTTAAGTAAAACTAAATAAAGATTATTTTCAATGCTGAATTTAATGGGAGTAAATGGGATTCTGTTTTTGGCAATAAGTTATTTTCTGTATTATTAAGTACTTTTTTGGATAAGGTAAGCCGTTTTTCTTCCTAACAGTAAACATGGTATTTTAAGACCTATTAAGAGAAATACTATTAAAATAATAATTTAGCTGAAATTTTAATGCTTCTTTTAGTATAGCAAAGTAGAATGTGAAGACGGTGTTTATTCTGGAAAGAGTTACAGCAAAACCATCTAAGGCATTAATTTCTTTGAACAGGCCAGGCACAAGTTTTTCAGTTGGATCAGGAGATGGATTCTGCTCGTGTCCAAACTTTGATCCAGTGTTTCGCCAGTACTTTTGAGGAAGTAAAAATTCTGGCATTTAGGCTTCTGATGAAACTGCGTGATGTTGCACTGAATTTACAGGTATGAACTCGAAGAGTATAAAGGGAGTAATTTTGTGGAAGATGAATATTCTGTGTATACCAGATGGCTTGGGTTAGATCCAGAGCGTGATTCCTGAACCTTGGAAGCTGGTCCAAGTTGCCTGCAGTAGAGTTCATTCACTAACACCTTCTGCATATTTTTATACAACTTCTGCCCTTACCTAAGGAGGCTTGTTTCACTAGTGGATGAAAGAGTTTGGAAAGTTCATTGGGTATGACTATGAACTATACAGAAAAATAGTTAATGCAAGCTCTTTGCTTAGCTGTGACTTCCCTTTGGAAATGATGGAGGCATTTTGGCTTGGTGACTCCTGTACTTTGAAGAAATTCAGCTCCCTGTTTCCTTTCCTTTCTGATTGATCTTAGATTTCATTATCTGATTTTTTTTTTTGGTTTCTCACAAATTTTGCCCTTTGACTTGATACTGATTTGTCTGTAATAACTTCATGAAAAGTTATCTTTAGATTAATTAATACAGATGAACTGCTTCCAAGTAAACTATGCTTCTCTTTAATGTCCATTAGCAGATAAAACACAGTATTTTGAAAAAAAATATTTTTTTTTCCTGTGAAATGCAGTGTGATTGAATACTGCTTTATGGCTGTTCCCATCCTCAATATCTGTGTAACTGTATCCTTGCTAAATACATGCACATGCATATTTTGAGTCCAAGGTGATCAGTGCACAAAATAAGTATTTCTTAAGAAATACATGCCAGCAAACTTAATGAAAAGCAGGTTCTCAGATTCCACGGTGGTAAGAAGTTTAATTATTTTAGTGAGCTTCCAGATTGACTTGAGCAATATTACTGCTTTGGTTTGTTTTCAGGATTCTGAAAATTTAGATCTCCTGTTCCAAGCAGCAATGGATCTTAGCACAAGTACCAAGCCGTACGATTGTGTCACCGCTTCATATTTGTTGAACTTTTTAGTGTATCATGAAGGACTGCAGAATATTTGTTTAGGAAAATGGCTTGAGCATAACCCCCAGATGGATGAAAACACATCAGTGAGTACAGTGGAGAAGAACACTTTGGCAGGTAAGATTTTGGTGGAAAAGTTTTTTATATTTATTGAAAGTTTGCTGCTTTTCCATAAGGCTTTTGGTAGGAGGCTTAGTAAGAGATGCTTATTTCTAACAGGATTTTAAGTATATTGTGTTTTGCTGTTAAGAAGCCAGGTTCTTTAGTAAGATCTTAATCTAGTCCTGTTTGTGTTGAGGCTGTTGACTATTCTAGAAGATGGCTTTTGTTATTATTTTGACCAGTGACATTTGAAAGTGCTATGGAGGCCCAAGTAGTGTGCCTGATGAAGCTGAGTGCACAAAGTGCAAGGAAGGACCCTCTGCTTCCCCTAAGAGCTCACTCACTCAGGGGGAAGGCAGCTGAAGCTGGTCTGTGTATGTTTCAGTACTTGATGTTTGCAGTGCTGCCCCTTGGAGCTCTGTTCACTTGGACTCATTTTTCTGGGTGATCTGCAGTCCTGCAAATACACATCCACAGTAATGAGGCTTTGCTCACATATGGCACATTGTTTGGTTTAGTGCCCCTGGATGAAAGATGACAGGGCTCTCGATCTGGCAGGTTTGGCACATTTGTTAATCAAGCTTCCTCTACCTTATGTAATCTTCAGTGAAACTAAAATACTTAAATTCATTATTTGTAAAAAGCCATTTCATATAACTTGTAGTAAACTCACTCTTGTATACTTTTTTGTGCCATTATTGGCTTCTCTACAGATGCCTGTTAATACTTTCTTCATATGCAGTGAAATAATGATTTTGAGACATGGTTGTGGTTGCCATAAGTGAAGGAAACGTGGGTAACCTCATGTCTCATTGCTCTGGGGTATCTACTGCTGTTGGTGATTCATGGTTCCTTGTTAGGGTCTGTAATTTGTTCCCATTCTGGCACTGAGATGTCACAAGGTATAAATATAATTAAAATAGACATGTATATCCTTGAAAATTGGTCAGGTTTTTTAGTGGAAAACATAAGGTTCAAATACTTAGTCATGAATTTTTGATCTTTAATATTCTGCTGTACTCATTATTGTGTTAATGTGGCTGGTAGGGTGAAGTCTGACTTGCAGTATGTGGCAGGTTAACTCCTTATGACTTCTTCAGGAGCTGTGGGATTGTCCCTGAGGATAGTTGTACCTTTCACAGCTGCCATTTGGTTCAGAGAGACAGATTAAATTGACTATAACAAATACTGCTGGAGTTGAGGTAACTGAAAATCAGTGGTAACATATGACAAAAGGGGGAGAAGTTAATAAAGGAAATTGCTGTGCATATTCCATTGAATGATTGTGTAAGCAGGTTTTATTCCTGTTTCTTAAAGCAGATTTGTTTCTTAGAAAATGCAATATATATATATATATGAATGTATAATGCAAATCTGTGCTTTAAAATGTTTCAGTTATCAAGCTTTTGTTGGTGAATGTTGAAGAAGAAATATTCCAAGCCAAGAAGTCTCTGCTTCAAGCAGCAGCATCTTTCCCCATGTATGGGAGGGTGCACTGTATAACTGGGGCTTTGCAGCAATTACCCTTCAAGTAAGTAAAAATACTAAATAGGGAGTTGTAACTTCATATTTAAGTGCAGTGGAAGAGCTGTTCAGGAGAACAGAAAAGCATGCAGTGTTATTTATACGGAAATCCAGTACCTGTGGCTTTTAGAACTCTTTCTGGCTTCTTCAGTGTTTAATACTTCCTTTGTATGTATTAAATTCAGCCTTAAGACTTTTCAGTCTCTACTCTATTTATAGTTTTCATAAATATTGTTGCAGAAGTGTTTGTAATTTTGTTTTTTTTTTCTTTTAAATATAGAATTATTTTTAATCCATGTCATGATGTATTTTGGTTGTGATTTGGTTTTGATATTTTTTTTTTCCTTAAGTAACTTGACACTGGTGTCTGAATGGAAGGAAATCGTGGCCAGGCTCATTCTGATGTCGTGCAGCCTCTCTGCTGTAGTATCACCAGTAGTACAGAGCTCATCTCCAGAGGGTCTTATTCCAATGGACAGTGATCCAGGTAAAGAACCAAAAAGAATCCCAAAAGAATTCTTTTAAAATTTGATGCTCCTGAAGGTCTCTTTGTTTTGAAGTCATTCAGAACTAGACCGGGCACCCCTCCCTTTCAGCTGCTCATTTTATGTCATAATCTTAAGTCACTCTTAATTTCTGATAAAGTTGTCTTGACTTCTTCACTAAAAAACCCACAAACATTTGCAGGTTGTGGTGTTGTATCTCATTCAAAACATGGGACTGTAAATTCTGGTTTTCTTCCTTAATTGTTCTAATGACCATAGAAAGTTGTGAATTTTTTTTTTTTTTTAATGCTAATAGCTTTATTTTGTACTCATATACCCAAAATGAATTACATCAGTATAAAGAACTGGAAGCAGAAGACAAAACTATCTTAAATATCCCTCTTGTTTAATGTGCAGAAAGTGCAGGTCGTCTGCAGATGATTCTGCATGAGATACAACCACAGGACACGAATGATTACTTTATGCAAGCAAAAATTCTGAAAGAACACTGCAGAGAAGAATCTGAGAAGGTGACTGACCAGAAGCCAACGAATAATATTTGCACGGAAAGGAGAGGTAAATGCAAGGCTGTATTAGTAATCAAATCAAGGTATTTTTTATAGAGGAGGCTTTTTATGTGGATGATCATTTGGAAATTAATTGCTTGTATAATGTTTCACTTCTTACCCGTCAGAAGACAGTTATCCCTGGACATGGTTTTAAAGACTAATTCACTGTGCTTCTGGAAGATTGTGGTTAATCTCTCTTAAGTGAAAATTAGTAGTTTTGATACTGGCCTAGATGCTGTTGCCTTAACTGCACTGGCCAGATAATCCTGAACACCTTTTCTATCAAGCAATGCTTCTAATGCATTTCTTGTTGAAAAGAGTTATTGTGATTTTCTTCTCCAGTGTACACGAGGCTAGTGGAGAGTATGTTCATGCAATACCACTTGTTGCATGAAATTACAAAAGCAGAAGCTTCAGTTTGAAAGATTCCAGTGGTAAAAATGTTAGGTAGTATTTGTCTGTTTTAATAAATAGCAGCCATGAAATCGAACCTTACAACGATAAAGAAATTGTAAACCTTAGCACCTCTAGTGTAGGCCAGAATAAATTTATAGAATGTCCGTGCATTTTGAAATTTAATAGTTTATGCAAGCTTTTGAACTACCTTTCCCTGGCTGCTTTTTCCTGTGTTTGAAATAGTTTGGTGGGGCCGTGTGTTTTGTTTCATGAGAAGGGGTACACGCGTGCAAGTGCCGCTGTGGCCACCAGGTGGCGGCGGCGCGTCACGAACGCGGTGCCCTGGCCGGGCCTCTTCCTTCTGGGAGGCGCCTGGAGAACGCACAGGGAGCGATGGTTCGGGGACTGCCTGCATCCGAAGTTGGAGATGTTTCGATAGTTCAGTGTGCAGTTAAATACCAATTGTGACCGAAAGGCCTCTGCTCTTTCAAACAGCACTTCTCTGGTAAAATGTTTATACTACCGCCTTTTCCAAGTGCAAGAAAGTACAGCAAGTGTTGAGCAGGGAAAGCAGTTAGGGTCAACAAGACTGAATTATCTTTTGGGTAGGCAAGTTTAGAAATTTTTTTCATAGTTAATTGTGTTTTGAAAGACAGGCTATGTGAAGTTTAAATTGCAACTCTACATCCGAGTTACACTATTGCATTGTTTTTTTGTTTTTAAGGCAAAGACAGGCAAACATGTGATGTCACGGCTCAAATGGTTCTTGTATGTTGCTGGAGAAGCATGAAGGAAGTATCTCTGCTCTTAGGGACACTGTGTAAACTTTTGCCTTCCCAGACTACATCTGAACCTTCAGATGCATTGATTACTGTAGAACAGGTAGGGAAGTAATTTTTATTATAAAACCTGCAATTTCTTCTTGTGTGGTGGTGAGGCAAAGGAAGTTTTCAGATAACCTTTTTCTTAAATCTGCGTTCTATTTGGGAAAAGTTGTGGGTTTTAAATTTCTTTTAAACACCATGGTCTCAGGGGTTTTTTTGTTTATTATACCTGGTTAGCAGTCTTGTTTTGATCAAATGGTATTCAGAAAGCATAACTACAGTAGAAACAGATAAGTGAAGAAATTATGACACGTAACTAACAAACTCATTCATTCTAGTTGCATTGGATTATTTATGAGATGTATGCTGTCTTTAGGGATATCAATGCCTGCCTGCCACCCTCCCCTTTGTTTCTCTCTCTCAGGATATCTTAGTCAGTAATAGAATTGCTAAAAAGTCTTCTAAACTGACTTCATATTCAAAGTCTCTTTTGTGTCATTTTGAACTCTACATATTGGGATTCTGCTTAAAGCTCTTCCTTAATTAAACTTCAGAGTCAATAGTTCTGAAAGGCAAATATTCTGACTCGTCTTAAGTCTTGTCCTCCTGCTGTCCATTATTATGAATAATTTGTATGTAATGTGACTGTGTCTTTCTCCTCCAATTTTTTAAATTTAAGAAATCAGAAATATTAATATGCCATCTGGGTCTCTTGCCCAATGCTGATTTCAGGGTCTAGGAGAAATTAGATTACCACAGGCGTTTATTTGGGAAATATTTTGTGTTTATTAAATTTCTGGTTTTAATTGATGACATTTTCATTTCAGTATGTTTCAACAAAACCAGTCTGCATAGAAGACTGAAATATGAAAGACCAACTACTTTTTAACCTCTTTTTCTTTCCAACAGAAAACACTTAATTAGTTTTTCCTTAGGTGTTAGAACTTTACATTTTAAAATAAAAAACAGTATTATGTATTCCAGATCTTATTTCCTATCTAATGCTGTGGTGCCCTGGAAATAGTGTTGGTATCTTTATTCTTGCATTGTCTCCAGTCCTCCTGTTTTCATCTGGTTAACAGCTGTACTTGTATTGTTGCAGGGGTCTGGAGGGCAGATGAGAGAACAGATATGCATTTCCACCATTATGTTCCTTAATCTGCACCAAGTCAAAGAGGAATTGTGTTTTAGAATGAGTCAGTTCTAAATGTAGCATCTCTGTTTTTGAAAAGCAGACATTAATAGGTGCTCTTTCAGAAATAATACATCATTAAGGAAGGAGTTGGTCTTTCATGGTCCTTGTGGGTCCCTTCTAGCTCAGGATTCTCTATGATTCTATGACGATACCTTCTTTTCCTATACATGCCTCTTCAGCTTGTTTATGCTTCAGATGTCTTCCTGTGAAACAGAATGCCTGCATTCTAACTGGAAGAATGCTAGTTGATGAGAAGTCAGTTTGAAGTCCTGATTTTCCTCAGGCTTGTAAGGAAATACACAAAGAAATATAGTTTGCCTAAATGCTTAATAAATACTATAGGAAAACTGTGGGCATTTTCTCTGTACTTTTTGTAACTTTCGATCATTACTGTATTTTTTACAAAAAAATAGAAGGGGATTTAATCAGAAATGACTACAAATGTCAATGCCATAACTGGTGGGGCTTGAGACTTGTCAACACTGAAAAGCGTTTAATAAATAAGAAAATAGGACTTTATTATCTTATGCACGTAGAACTTTTCTTTCAAGTTACCCATTCTTCATTTTGTAAGTATTGAAAGAGATTTAAGAATAGAAGGAAGGAGAACTTTGAGAGAAATCTTGGTCACCTTGCCTTGAGCTAGGGCTAAGTAATTGTTGAGAAAAATCTAGTACCATCTCTTGGCCAGTCTGCGTCACCCTGTTGCAAACCTTCCTTCTGTTGTACCTTGCTCCACATCTAGGTCAGTAACTGTATTGATTTGTGCCTTAGGGGATCAATGCTGTCATAATTTCCTCACCCAAAAGATCACAGTGAGTGTTGAATTTGCTCACAGTCTTTTGATTGTTTGTACCTGCTTTTTTAATGGAGCATGCAGGTGGAAAGACAGCGTCTTACAGTACTGGTGTGCATTCGGAAATGGCACAACAGAACTGCTTCCTGGTAGGCAGTGTGGTGCTGGGGGCTACTCTCTGTAGCAGTAATGCTGCCTGTTATGGTGGGGGCCTATGGGGGAGAGGCTGGCAGGGAGGCAGCTCATGCAGGATACTTTATTATTGTTGCTGGGAAGTTGGGACAGCATCAGATTTGCACTCCCCTTGTCTTTTGAGTAGGAGATTGGGTTTATGTGGCAGTCGATGGCCCTGTATGCACTGACTGTGGCATCTTCAGCTGTTTGGTGTGCAAATGTGTGTGTAGAGGAGTCTTCAAATCCTCAGCTATTTTACAGTGGTGGCCTTGCCTTTAGAAATGGACATAGGAAATGCAGAGTATAGCTGGAGGAATCTCTCTATTCAAATATATATTCTTTCCATTTTCTATCTGATCCTAAAAGTCGAGAGATGGCAGGCTCAAAGCTCTGCCTGTTAAGAAAATCAATATAAATAGTATCATGTAAGCATCAGGTAATAGAAAAAATGACATCTAATGAAGATTCTGTGTTGGTTTTGTCATATGATCTGCAAATCATGAATGCTCCAAGTCTAGAGGAACATTTAGCTCTTCCTTGAACTCCTGTTTATCTCACCTGGGAAGTTTTAAGACAGTTTTGGGAGATAAGCTTGCCAGAGCTGTGTGCCAAATTGAAAAGAAACAGGCAGCAGAAGTAAAGACTTAGTTGCCCCATTGCCTGTGTTAATCTTTTGGAGCACCTTGTAGACAATTTGTGTCTTGAATACCCATATTCCTGCCCTTAGCAGCAAGTGTGACCCTGTAAATTGTTGATGGTTGAATTAGTAAGACTCATATGTTATATTCTAAATTTCTGACCAAGAACTGAGTTATGGCAGTGCTTCTTCCAACCTGTGAGTTTAGTTTGATGCAGGCTTCTAGTTAGGGTGGCTGTTGCAGAAAGCTCAGAACTATAAATAGTAAAGTTGGAAGTTATGTGACCAAAAAAAATTCATATGAACTCTAAAAGCGTAAGCGTGGTGCTGGGACAGGCTGGTAAATTGATTTGCATGTGTATGGTTTTCTTGGTTTGGTTTTGTTTGCACACCTGGAGAACTGCTCTGTCTGTGGGTCAGCTCCTTGTGAATAAAGGGCACTTACTCCTCCTTTCTGGACTAGAACGCTGAAGTGAAACCCTGTGGCCACATAAGCTACCTTAAAATTCACTCAGAAGTAACTTTTTTAGCTCAAGTATCTCCAGTTATTGTGTGTTTCACATTAAGTGAGTTTTAGCTGCAGGAAATAATATGTAGACTGTCTCAGTTTTTTTTTTTTTTTAATTAGTGCAATCTCATTGCTTGGGTGATGCAAATTACTTAACAGGAGGTTGAAAAACCATATAGGTCGATATGACATTAATCTCCCTGACAACTTACTTTAATAGTCTGACAAGTAATTATTAGAGTAATTGTGTAAGTAACAGAACAAGCTGAATTTTATAAGAAACTTGATGTGATTTTATACATGTTTTTATATAAAAGCTTAAAGAAACTTTTACTGGAGAACTTTTCTAGGAAAGACTTCTGAAGAAAATTTTGCATAATGGCATTAAGTATGAGCTATGCATTTTAAACTAATTAAAGGGGAAGTTTGATTTAGACCTTGAAAGTTGAGGAGAATTAAAAGAAAAAACCCAACAAACAAGACAGCCTGTGCATCATGGAATGAGATTCTGTGGATCTGCAAACTTCCAAACAGATTTAAAAGCTTGGTATTGTAATAGAGCTCTAGAAAGTAACTGTAAGTGAGCGTTTAGCTATCATATTTACATTTTAATGCTTTTAAAAATAGCTCTCATTACTATATCTTCTTCATTTTAAAATTGTTTCCAGTGGTCAACAGCAATTATGCAGAATTCTGGTGTGTTAAAAATTTGTATTTATCTATGTATTACCTAATCTAATGTAGATTTGTTTCCCTTTGGTACAATTTTTGGAGTTTGAATTTCTTATCCTAAATATTTTTTAGATTTTTTTTCTGCTGTTATGCTTTATTTGGTATTTTTTTGGGGATTTTAGGCAAGAGTGTAGGCAAACAAGAAGGATTCTGAATTTGTTTCCCCTGAAAATCAGAGCTGTCCCTTTCTTTTCTTAAAATCTGAGTATGTCCATCATGGACAAATAACCAATTTTATGTCCTTTATATTTCTGGCCTTTTTTAAAAAATACAGAACTACCCCTTTAACCTAAAAACCTGTGTATAATATTAGTTATCATTAAAGTAAGTGGTTGTTTATTATAGGACTTGTAGTTGCTTTTTGCTTGTACCAGTGACCTTTGCAACACGGGGGAGGATTGCTGCTTTTAGCTGCAGAATATTTTGCATATATAAATAAATTATGTGTGTATAATTTCAAATGGCTTAATAGCTTTTTTTTTTCTTTTTTAGGTTAAAAATATTGGTGATTACTTTAAACATCATCTGCTGCAATCGAGGCACAGGGGTGCATTTGAATTGGCATATGCTGGCTTCGTGCAACTTACAGAAATGCTTTCCAGGTAGAAGATGGGCAACTTACTGTGTTTTTAATATAATAGTTTTACCAAACTTTGGCATCGATCCTGAAACTGGCTGTGCAGGCAGATCCTTGCTTTCATGTGGATTTTATTTAAGTTTGGTGTTGGCATGGTTATGACAGTTACATGATGTCTGTGACTTGGACTGCTATACTTACGGTTAGAGATGGTGCTTAGGCATTGAAAAATGATACAGACATATAATGCTCGGTGCATTTTTCTTCGTTTCTGGCATGTTCGTTTCTTGAACAGCTCTTAAAAACTCTTGGGAAAAGTAGGAGTGTCAAGTTCCTCCATTTCACTCCCCTTTTCTGATCTTTTATGAAAATGTATGCCAGACCTTTTGCTTTAGCCAGGACATTTTCTTGGAAACTTCTGTTACCTGTAACAGAGTTGGTTATTGTGACATTTGGAAGACTGTGCATCACAAGCTGTGATAAGCACTCTGTTTTTTTTCTTTCCCCTTGTAACTTTATAGTTTCCTAGAAGAACTAAATGAACAGAATTGTCCTGAGGTCTGGGCAAGATCATTGGAATTTCCATTACATGCTTAGCTACTGATTTCAAGTGCTGGTTATGTTTCTTTGTGGTATACAGTGTTTATATCACATCCACGTTTTAATAAGACAAATTAAAATTTCGACTGACTACGTGGAGTTTGGTGGGTTTTTTCTTGTATTTTTTTAAATATGTGGGTTTTTGAAAGACCTGTCAAATTTTCAATTTGAAGCACCTGTATTTTCACACCAATGCCAGCTTTAAGTAACCAATGTTCCCCTTTCTCCCACATCAGCCAGTTTGAGGTGCAGATCTGTTTCTTCTTTATTTCATACTGGAAACAGTTTTGGTGGTTTTGGTACAGACTGGCTGGCTGATCAGGTTCACTGTGTGTCCCCTCAGACAATTTTCCCAACAGAATTAAGGGTTGGTCTCTGCTACAGGGTGCTGGGTGAGGCTGCTACATCCATGTTCCAGCACTGCTACAGAAATGGGTATTTGACACGTGGTGGTGTTTGTTCTGTGTGCCAATGGGATGTTAAGGTGCATGCCATGATTCTGTTGATCTCTCTCTCCAAGGTACATTATTTTCTTTCAGGTGATAGCAATCTGAGGGTTTTCAAATTGGCCTGAGGAGTTCATTGAGCGCTCCCGCAACCTTGCTCTACACTTGGTTGTTTACTGAAAACGGAAAAAAAAGAAACTTACTGCTTATCTTTCTGCCTGTCCATATGTTTTATATACATTTGTTTAGATATTGTGGTGTTCTTCTATGCTATGAAAACTTGGTTCAGGAAGTTCTAAGGTGATGTAAGTTTTTTCCCATCAAATTGAAGAGAGAGTCTGACCATCAGAGTAATACAGTTAAAAAAAACCCCAACCAACAAACAGACTTTTTACTACTATGAGTCTTTGAGAGGAGAAAGGAGGTAATCCAAACAGGTACAGCCCCACTGGTCTGATCTCAGTCGATATGCAGGACTGTCGTGTAGCAAAGGCAAAGTAAAAAGCAGGAAATAATGGAAAACATATATGCAGTCAGTTTATAGCAGACTAGCTGTTTTTCTTTGATTTTCGGTTTTTAAATATCTTTTAAAAGCTGAGGCAAATAGAGTACAGCAAATCTACTCAGACTTCGGAAAAGTTGCTGATGTGTTTGTTGCCTCTACTGTCTTCTGCCATCGTATTTAATGGAGCACAATCCACTTATGTAACAGCAGCCTTGTATTAGGTTGAAAAATGAAGAGCCAAGCCCAAGAGAACTCTGCTTGCCTGAAAATTTTTCAGATATTAAGGGATATGTATGTACCATCCAAAACAAAACCTCTCCAAAATTAAGGAAGTTTCCTCTTGTGAATTAGCAGTTGTCCATTACCATTTTTTGATCATCCATACTGCCTAGCATTTTTAAAGTTAAGATACTTCAAGTAGAGCAAGTGTTCTTTTGGGAAAAAAGATTTACAAGAACTGGAGAGTAGCTCTGTGGAATTCGTTTCAATGAAAGACAGTGTTTTCCAGGAACTACAGGTCTCAAGGCTTATATTTATATTTAAAACAAAGGAGAAAGGAGACTGATACCAGAACAGGAAATGACTCTTTGATTTGGTACTCCTGGGATATGAGGAGTATTTTGAGGCTCTCCTCCAAAAGGAGCGAATTAAGTCTCGGTGAATGCAGCTGCCTTGCAGGTCTGTTGATTGTCATGGAATCTTTCCATGTCCCCTTCTGCAGCTGAGGGGCTCCATTCTGCAAGTGAATCTCAACTGGCTCTCTCTATAGCTGAGAGGCTTATGGACAGTCTTGAAGCATGTGTGTCAGAATCTGTATTAACTTACTGCTGTGTCCACAAATGCCTGAGGAGAAAGCTTTTGTCTGGAGCAGCTTATAGTAATGTACAGCTTAACGTGATACCTTGTTGAACAGGATTGAACTCAAGATGTACGGAAGCATCCTTGATACTTGAATTTGTTCTTTCTGTAAGACACAGTGAAAAATACAAGATTGTGCCAAATCCTTTTCCCAGACATTTATGAATGACACCAGTTGAACATGGTCCTTCACTTATTTTTAGCCAAGCACTTCTAAAAAACTTCATGTTGCAGTGTCTTTTGTCTGAGCTCGCTTTTTAGCTGTACAACCCTTAAACACCAGTCTTTATAAGAACCAAGACCAGACTTCTTTCTAGACAGAATGATGGTTTTCAGACCTGTTTGAGTTAGTGGTGAAAGAAAAATATTTCCTTTGCAGAGATTTCTTACAAACCTGACAAAATTGATCTGTCTTGAAATTTGGATGTAAATTGCTGAGTCGGCTCTCAGTATGCAAGTTACATTCTTCTGTTTCCTTGTTGATACTCCTCCTGGGAGTGTAGTGCTCCCTTTGTCATGTCTGCTTAGTGTTGCCTGCAGCTGCACCTTCAGAAAACCATACAGTTACATAACAAGCATTCATATCAATGAAATAAGCAATGTGTTTTTAAAAAGAGTATTTCCTGTCAAAGGCCTGGAGAAATTACAAATGCTCATTTGGTCTGATAACATGGTTGTCAAGGAAAGTCAGAAATCTGTTTTAGACTTGAATCTCCTGTAATCCTTAGTACTGAAGCAATTTCTGTGTCCCAAATGATGTTTTGCCTGCTTTGCTTTTCCTTTTTTTTCCGTGATCTCTTTGCTGAGAGAGCAGGTAGAATGTAAAGATTTCTGGAAATCTCAAATGGTGTTGCATAGCTATGGTGGTAGTGCTTTGCTTCACTAAAGTTGCAGAATGCAAGGGTAAGGTTTGGGAAGAGTAATGCTGGACAGTGCAATGTGTTTACTTAAGAATAACTTATGTTGAACACCTTTAAATATTTGAATTGGGACTTAAACTCGGTGAACACTATTTTAGGGATGCAGCAAGTTAGGACCGTGATAGTTTTCTGGAAAACTGTAATGATAAAAATCATGCTTTGATTTTACAAGTGTTTAATCTATCAGTATCAGTGAAAATTATTCATCGGTACCTAGTCAGTGTCCGATCTGTAATATTTCTTTTGGGGAACTGGGAGTAGACCCCTCCTCATCTTTTGCAGTAAACTCTGCTTCTGTCTCATTTTTTTGCTCCAAAGTGACTGTAACTCTCTGCTTTCCCAGCCTGCTATGATCTGCCAGGAAGACTTGTAAAATGAATGTCACTAATGGACTTTCTAGTGAAACTTACTAAAACTGGAAATAACTTTTCAGCAAAAGTGTAATCACAGATGTGAAGGAAAGAGTGTCAAAGGGAGAGAAAGAAACTGAGGGAGAAGAGCTATTTTTATGTATTGAGGTGACTGTAGAGTTAGGAAATACATGAGATAAGGAAGTATAAGATACAATGTTAAGGCACTGCTCTGGTTGAAGATGTGTTAATTTTTAACACTGTTCATATTTTCCTTCCCATTTATTTTCCTGCTTGGTGTGAAAGAGAGAGATGGGGTAATGATACTGTCTTTCTGAAATTTTGAGGCCACCCAAGGTTCTCTCTGCTCTGCTTTACTGATAGAGAAACCTCAAACCCTTATCAGTGCACTTATATAATCTGTAAAATTTTGCTTCATGTAGAGCAGATGCTATGAAAAGGAGGATGCATGTGGAAGGACTTTGTAGTTTCAGAGGAGTTATTCTTAAAAGTAGACTTATAACTTGAATAGTAATGTGTCTCAAAGAGACAAATTCTTGTCTCTTTGAGAAGTGCCGGGGTAATATTGCGTCTAACTTTATAAAAAATGGGAATCACATTATTTATGTGAGAATAATACTGCAGGCCTGTTGCGAGAGAAAAAATGGTGAAAAAGCCCCCCTTTTTCCCTAGATAGGAACTGCTTACAGCAATTGGAAACACTGAGTTCTGGATATACACATGTAGAAAAATGCTTCTGGTCATGTGACGTTTATGCCACAAAGCACTTGCATTGAGGAAGGCCAAATTCAAGATTGACCCATTGTTAACACACCATTTATTTTGGATAGGAGAAGATACAGATACATGGCTTAGGGAGAGGAGTTTAGCTTTAACTCTGGGTTGCCAGGCTCTTGTGGTCATTGATACTGACCATAGAAAGGGTTTGGGGCATGTATGAAATTGTTTTAACTGACAGAGGGACAGACAGAAAACTGTGGGTTACACTTAATGTACTGCATCTTAAGTAATTTGTGTATCAGCTTACTGTGTCATATTTTCATCATCAGTATTTGTTTGATCTGGTAGAAATAACTACTATTTCATTCTGGAAAATGACATTTGAGCTTGAGGCTTTAATTTTTTTATTGTAAAGCGTTGTTATTCTTAAAATTTAGGGCCACCTGCTTCTTATGACAATATTCTTCGTGCCAGACCACAAGGAGACAGAGCTGCCAAATGGAAGGGAGTAGTCATCTCCATTGCAAAGTCAATAGTCTCTAACGTTTCTAACTCTCCAGCAGTAACTCTTTCACCTTCTAATAAATAAAAGTGCATTGGTGGGTGACTGAACAAGGTAGAGTTACTTGTGGCAAGATCAAAGCAATACAGCTTTAAGGGAGTCTGGAGTTTATTTGACTTCAGTATGCTTCTCCTCTTTCTACTAGGACTAAAAGGAGAAAAACCCCTCAGTTTACTTAAGAATAAAATACTCAGTGTGCTACATAGAAACTTCTAAATATTTCCTTAATGCTTTACTTTGTGTTCCTCTGCACCCCAGCAGATGTGAGTATTTCTCGTGGGGTGTTTATGTTAATACTAAGGTAACATACTGAAGAGAGATGAGCACTGTTCTCTGCATGACTGAATGAAGACATTTAAATTCTGCTTAGCTAGGCTGGTAAGACCGTGTGCAGCCATGATCAGAAGGAGCATCTTTTGCAAAATGTGTTGATGTGGATGAAGAGAACTGCAAAGTAGTGTGTTAACTGCTGAGACTCCTGGAGGAGATCCATGAGAAGTTGTGTGTAGTCTCAATCCTAGAGTTGTATCCTCCTTGTGTGCCCAAAAGTGAGCAAAGGAATGCATCCTCAAAGTAAGCAAGGGGAAGCCAATTGTCAGCAAAAGACAGAGAGTAGTCAAAGAAAAGAGAGCTCACTGTGAGTTTCCAGGTTAATCTGATTGCTTCTGTCATAGGCTTGGGGCAGGAAGTGCCTTTCTTTAATGCCATGGTATGAGGTGATGTATCGCTTGTGAAGCCCTGTTCCTCTTGAGCTCTGGACTGGTGGTTTGCATTCTGGCTGCTCTTGTGAAGAGGTGCTGCCCTTAAAAAATGGGGAGAATGCCTGGCAGCAGTGTAAGAAATGTGATGCGAATCCTGCAGGATTTGCTGGACAGCAAGAAGTGTCCTGTGTCTTTGCTGACCTGTCTGGCACCTCCTGTGACCTCAGTTTTCTGCATTACTAGTTTTCTGTTTATTTTGTAAAAGAAGGAAAGGAGGGTTTCGCTACAGATTGAAGCCTCATTTATTGTTCACGATTAGGTTTTTAGCCTATGTAAATTCTTGCTTTATTAAGAGGATGAAGAAGAGAATAGATGCAGACCTTCCATTAGATTTTGGTTTTCACATCAGTTCCTGCTGCCTTTTACCTTTTTTTTCAAATTCTTTATTTCAGTCACCCAGGTAGAAAACTTGATTGTAGTCTTACCGTAAGGTCTCACTACTTAATCATAAATTTAATTATCGTTTATATTTTTAGGTAAGGCAAGTCCTGCATGGTTGAGATAATTGTACTGCCCACAGTGATGAATTTTTTCTTCTACTCTGAATCACGTGTCAAACCAGTGTGACAGGTTTTAATAACAATGTCCTGTTAATAGAAATTTTTGTAACAATAATGATCCTTTTGGACCATTGACATAAGATTAATGCTCTGGTGTTGCACACTGAATGCAGTACATTTCATTGAACCGAACAGCACCAGTAATTGAAATAGACTTGAGTTTTTCCTTGTCCTTGGAAGTCCTTTGCTTTCAGGCAATGCTGAGTTTTATAACTGCAGAGGAGGAGTATTTGATGATAGGAGAGCAATGTAGGTGCTTTACGAAAAGTTTGATTGACTTAGTATTTTGAAAAGAGCAGTATGTCTTGTTTTTCATTCCTTCCATTGCTCTGAGGTTTGCAGGGTTATTTACATAATGTGTACTTACTTTGAGGGGCTTCAGTTGTGGTTTGTATGGTTATAAACATGATTGTTAGTTAGTGTAAGGGTCATGCATCAGCTACTGTGTGGCAACAAAGATACAAATTTGTGAAGTGTCACTTCCTACACAGTGGCTGATGTGCATATGTCTTTGTTTTTTTCTCTTCAGAACATGCTAATAATTTTTGGCAGAAGAGAATTGTTGCAGCATGGAAGCACAGAATCTTGTTTTCTGTTCAGTTAAATATATTTTGCTAGTGGCACTTAATAAGTAGGATTAATATAATTTGTACCAACACTGGAAAAATATACAATTTTTTAAAAATTCATCTTACCTCGTAATAAAAAGCTGTGTGCATGCTTGGAGATGTTAACATATGGTAAGAAATAATTCTTATGGTTGCTAAATGCTTTCTTTGACTTTGTCCTTGTTTTATTTGCTTGTTTCATGTTTGTTATGTATTTGTTTGATGTAGATGTAACAGTGAGAGTCTGCACAAGATGCCAGAGCAGTGGCTAAGCTGTGTGTTGGAAGAAATCAAATCTTGTGATCCTTCTTCCACACTGTGTGCAACCAGACGGAGTGCAGGAATTCCATTCTACATACAGGTACCAACTCATGTTACTGCCTCTGACTTAAATGTGTTCTCCAGAAAAGACATTAAAAAAAGAAGTTATGTATTTATTTTTCCTACTTCAACCTTTTAATCAAACAGTTGGTTTTTTTCCTTTTTTTTTAATACAGACTTTGCCTTTGTGCAGTCAGGAAGCTGTTTGTAATTAAACGATGTTTGGTACCTTAGTTCTATTGACTCTTGAGATTTTTGGCTTGTGGTAGATGTCAATGGCATTTCTAAAGACTGTGTTTAGGCTTTGTGCTACAACTGTAGTAATTCTGGCAAATTCATAAATTAATTCACAGTTTAAATAAGGCTTTGTTAACCATGTAACTATGTGCTACTTCAGTGCAAAGCAGCAGGGTTGTAAAATATGAACAGACCTTCACAGAATTGTAAAATGGTGGCCTAGAAAATACTGCAAAGAACTTGGGAAGGCCGCTCAACAATAAAGCACAAATAATAGTGTCACACTAACAGGTGTTGACAGTCTCAAGTGCAGTGAAGGAGTAGATTACTGAAGACTTCTATCTGTGAACGTGGGGCCATGCTCCCACATTCTTCCCACTCCCTGGGTTACCATCAGCTCCATAAATCCCAGCCTCTTTGACTTCTGCCAAGTTCAGAACTGATGGCTGCGTGGCAGTGTTTTGCCTCTGCTTGAAGTGTCACTTCTTGCTGAGTGCCTCACATTAGTATGCAGCAGCTCATCTACATCCTTGTGGGGTCAGTCACTGCAGAGTTGGTTTTGCAGATTACACTTCATCTATTTTCATTCCTTTGTTCCTCAAAGCAGCCATATTTGCTTTCCCCTAGATTAACCTCCATGATTTTGATTTTCACCCAGTTTTCTGAGACGGGAGTCCAAGATTAACTATACAGTTTGTAACTTTCTTCACTCTCTGAAGTACAGTCTCAAGCACGTTCCAAGAATCTGAGGGACTGCTGGGAGCAAGCTCTCCCTGCCAGAATAATTCATCTTGCTTGTTTTCCACGCTGAGTTTGCCCTGAGAAAGTTGAGGCAGCCGGCTTCTGTCTGACCTCTTATGTCAGTCACAGGCTGCTCCTGGCTTTGCTAGATGTGTGTATGCAAGGCAGCAGAGATGAGAAGTAGGACACTGGTTTTGGAGACATTTTCCCTGTTCTGTTTCAGCAGTTAAATATCTTTCTCACTTATACCTGTAAGTTATCTACAGAAGGAATTTGATCACTTCATGTTTTCTGGTTTCCCCATTCTTATCGCCCAGTTTCAATCTGGTGGACATTCTCTAGTTTTAATCTTGACAATGTGGAAAAAAACCCCAAGCATGTTCGAATCAGTTTTTATGTAAAAAGTTATGTTGCTGTAAGGTCTAGGAGGACCCAGTGGTATCCCACTGCAGAAAATGCGTGTAGTCTGCAGTTGGCCTACTGATTCTGTAGGGCAAAGCTTGCACTGTGCCACAGCTCTATGGATAAACAGGTCAGAGACTTCTTTTTCGATAGTTCTGGAAGAGTACAAAATTAATCTAGTCAATTAACAGGAAGGTTTGAAATTACATTGGGATTAGTCTGACATAAACTATTTTCAAATTGCAATTTTTTAGTAAAGAGAGGCGATAGTGTCCTTTGGCAGTAGTTTTAAATGTGCCCATAGATTCAGTAAAATGAATTAAACCTTCAATGGCATGTTGCATTTAGATAATAAAAAGGCAAGTTGTAATGTGTATTCTAACAGTAAAAAAAGAAGGTTATTTTATTAATGCATAAAATCAAGATACATTGTGGTCTCTTTGCTATTTACATTCTGTCACGTGTTCTTGTTTAACTGAAACACATCTATTTTAATTAGAATATGTAATTTTTAAGGTTATAACCATTCCATGACCCCTTTAAAATAGGAATGTTATTACTGAATAGTGCAAAGGTGCAGCTCCAGTTAGTGGGGGGGAAAGTATGAGTTTCAGCTTTAATATTATGAAATTTTATTCTTCAGTTTATTCTCCACTTTTTGTACTTCATGAGCACCTTTTTTTCCCGCCTGCCCTCTCTGTTTCTCCTATCATTAAAGGTACTGATAAACTGACCGAAACTACTCCTGAGTTTCTGCCTGAGCTCTGTATTTCATTTGGCTTGCAGTTGATCCATTTGGTTCTT
Source organism: Aleadryas rufinucha (assembly GCA_013397815.1). NCBI lineage: Eukaryota > Metazoa > Chordata > Aves > Passeriformes > Aleadryas > Aleadryas rufinucha. The sequence goes on from VZTH01003609.1 coordinate 248,215, forward strand.
ACTGATGCTGAACAGACTCTAGGCCCCAAAGCACAAGTGGATAATAACCTTTTATTGGTAATAAATGATATATGATTATCCATTTGTAATAACTTGGACAAATTCAACAAGAGCTACTAGACAGAGAGAAAGACTGTTCTAAATTCAGTCCTGAATTTCAGAGAACTAAATTAGAGTATTTTCATCTCAGCCGGATGTCCTATCCACTGAAATACTATTTGGAGATGGATGAATCTCTTCTATTTTTTTTTTTAACGTGCTGCTTGTTTTATCCTGTGTTGCAAAGCAGAATTTATTATTTGGCCAGCTCTTATCATCTTAAATACATGTTATTAACATAAAAAAAGGTCCATACTAGGAAATGTAATTATGTACAGTATAGCAAATACTATTACTGTCACAAATGCTATGATTTTTGTAGTGAGAAGCTTTGAACAAAGCTGAGAGTTGAAACTGAAACTTCTTGCAATTTTTTCCTAGTCTTTCTTTAGTCTTTCAGAAGCTAGGCTGTGGTATGGTAAATATAGGAATGTGGAGCAGAACTGGTGGTACAGAAAAATGGCTAGAAACACCTGATTTTTAAAATGCTTTTTTTTTCTCCTTTCTGTAGGCTTTGTTGGCATCAGAACCAAAGAAGAGCAAATCAGATTTGCTGAAAATGACAATGAAAGAATTGGTATCTCTGGCTGCACCTTTGAATGAATCATTAAGTGTAATTCCACAGGTAAAATTCGGCCTCTCATCAAAAGGCAAATGTCAAAAGTATGTTTTGCATTCTTTCAAACAGTCAAGGAAACCATATATTTTTAATAAGGATATTCTTATTATCTGTAGTTCGATTTTAAAATGTGTTTGCCTGTGCAAGGTTATGAAGTTACTGTAAAACATAATAAAGAATGGATCGGGCATAATTCCATAGTTTTTTCCTACTACAGCAAATGAGGTCTTACATGAGCAATTTACTGCTTGTAGTATATTTCTAAACAGATAGATAAGTAACTTCCTTTTTACAAGTTTGTAAATGAACAAGCAAGCTTTGTTTACATTTAAAGTAAATAAATGAGTTATTTATGCATGAGTTGTAGTAAAACACTCCATGAAAACTGTTTTAGTCATACTTAGTAACTTCTAAAACTTAAATACATACATTTGGAATATTAAAAAAACTTACTTTAAAGGCAAGACCTGTATCTTCAAAATGTTGTTTTCATGTACTTTCTGTCTGTTTGTAAGTGCAAGCCATAATTTGTTCACAATACATGGAAGTATGTCCTAATGACTCTGCCAGATCTTCTGCTGGTATAAATTTATGTAGCCTTGCCAAAGTCTGTGAAGCTACATGTATTACCACCTTCCCTTACAGAGGGAAGAGGAATATCAGAAAATGCTCCACATGGTAAAGTGAGCCTGGCTAGCAGTTTTAGCTTAATATTGCACTCCTGTGAGTTGTAGTTTATTTTTTCTCACAGTATCTACAGCGTGTCAAGAATGTTGGAAAAGATGATTCTGAACTTCAAAAGTTATTTTTACAGCCATGATAAGCTAAGGAAAAAAGAATGTTGGCCTTCACTTGCAGTGTCTGGACTGTAGTTGTTAGAGGAACATATTTTTAAATTGCAACTGTTTTTAACAGTGTTTACTGTAGCACCATTTTAATGCATTTTTAAGCAGCAGTATTTCTTATATTTAATGTGGAAATAAATGCCATAAATGTGTATATAGATTGTTTTTGCTTTGCATGTTCACTGTTGTAATTACATGAACTAAATTTAAGATATTTACTAATGAATTTGTATTTTTCATGTATTTCTTCTCCAACCTCCCAGGTTCATGCTTTAAATATCCTCCGGGCACTGTACAGGGATACACGTTTAGGTGAAAACATCATGCCTTATGTTGCAGATGGAATAAAAGCATCAGTTCTAGGGTTTATGTCACCTGTCTGGGCAGTAAGTTAATTCTTAATTTTGCTTCTCAAATTTAACAGGATATAGAGTGGTGCTGTTCAGTGAAGCTTTGGTCGTATTTATAAATGGCAGTAGCACAATTTCTGGAATGTAATATTTTAAGATACAGTAAAAAATAATGTAGACCTGCAAAAAAGTCCTAATTTTGGTTGTGGTTTTTTGGTTTTGTTTAATTTTTCTTAATTTGAAGTGCTGATATTCACAGAAAGTAGATACAAAGACTACCTTATAGGTAAAATTCTGGCTGTTAAATTTTGAGTCAATGCACTTAGTAAGGAGTGCATTTGCATTCATTCTGACTGTTACTTTGCTCTTGAAGGGAAGATTCCACATGGCATATTCAGGTAGAACACTTCATGATTTGCTATTCTTAAGGGTGAATGCTCTGAACCACTAGAAATTTGGATGTATTCTTTATATTAAAGATAGACATATCTAAAGAACCTGAACTTTCCAGTAGTACCATCTTGATTGGAAAGATGCTCTGAATTAGTAGTTTCCATGTGCTTATCTATAGCACACTTTTTACTCAGCTGTTCTTCTTTCTGATTGTACATTAATGGTTATATTAAAAAAAAAATTGTACATTTCAAAGGGATTTTTAAAGCATAGTTCTTATTTTTTTTTCCTATAGGTGCGAAATTCATCTACACTTCTTTTTAGTGCTCTGATTACGAGAATTTTTGGAGTTAAAAGAGGGAAAGATGAAAATTCAAAAAAAAATAGGTAAGCTTCACTTTGTACCAATTATAAGTTTGTGAAACATGACCTTGGCCAGCAGCAGTTTGAAAGTGTTCCTTGCTTTATGGATATATTTGAATCACGATGTTGCAAGAACATCTAGCTGTGCTTAAACTGCGCTGCCAAGAAATAAGTGGTAGGGCCAAAAATATCTGTTGTTAAACACAGAGTTAATTTGTACTCATGTGCAATTTCACAGGAGTGGAATGTTGCTGAGAGGTTTTGCTACCAGTGGCTCTTCCAAAAGCCCAGTCTGTCTCATGGTCACAAAACAGCCCTCTTGCTCTTGAAAGCAAAGAGGAGGTAAAAGAGAAGTGGAGCAGTGGCTACGCATATGTTCACTTCCTTCTAGAGCAGGTCTGGAGGTAATTTCACCTCTACATTTGAAATTTTCCCTGTTAGTCTCCCTGCTCTAGAACAGCCATGTCTCTTTCCTCCACGCTCCAAAAACTGCAGCTTGCAGAGCCATTTCTCTTCTAAGGGACTCTGCCCTTGGATTCTGTAGTCCTGCTTCAAATCCTTCGCTATTTCAGTTTATGTAACACCCGCTCTCTTCTGACTCTTAAAAACTCCCCAGTCCTGAGCATTCTGGTTTCTTTGCACCCTCCAGTTAGTGCACAAGGACCCCCATGTTTTCTTTGGCCTGCAGCCTCTTCCTTTAGCTTTTTCAGCAAACGAAGCATGTCCATGCCTTGTGCTTTAACTGAGGTTTCTGCTCTAGGAGGAATGTGAAAATAATTCTGGACGTAGAATAAACTCATTAAAAAATATTCTTGGGTAAGCCCGTGGGGCCATAGAGTGGTCATGGTATGGATATTATGGTAACCATTTCAGAAATTCCTAATGGATTTTCACATCACAGGCAAGGCATGCAGTTTCTGAAAGAAGGCAATTGTTACAATTCACCTTCAAAAATTCCACTCTTTTTATAGCGGTTCCTTACTGTTGATCCATGTAACTAATAAAATTTTCATGCATATTTTGAAAAACTAAATGTCCTGGGGTGATACTGGTCTGCCATCTTTTAGATGTTACATAGGTGCCATTTTAGCTGGGTGAAAGAAGTGATTTCAGGTGTCACTTGAAAAACTTAGTTACTGTGCATGTATGGACATGAGGAAGAAATACAGGTGGGAATCTGGAGGGAGATTTCCCTTAGAAAATAACTATTTCCCCAAAACTATTTGAAATGTTAGCTGCTCTACTGCATGAAATTATTCCTGTTTTGTCATAAACCCAAGTCACTTCCCAACTCACTCTTGTAACCCTCCTGACGCCCAAGCAGTGCAGTAAAAAGTGTTTTTCATTTCTTGCCTTCCTACTTTGGTTTTGTAAGAGCATTTAAATTGCCTTTTTTTTTTCTTTAGTTTTTATATTGAGTACTTGCTGAAAGAGATAGACACACTGCTTTCTTAAACTTGTATCCTTGGGAAAAACTTGGCACTAGCTTCTGCAGTGGGGAGGCAAACTGACTTCTCAAATGCGTGCAGTGTGATGATCTGTGGAATCTGAGACTTGTTTGTGAAGCTGCAGAAAGTAATGCATTTGAGCATCTGTTGGGGATGGGAGATGCCAGAATGAAGGAAAGGAATCTTTTATGTAGCTGAATTAAATTTATTAATGATAGTGTTAATTTTTATGAAAATTTTTGTTTATAGTAATTTCTTTGTAGTCATTTTGACCAAAAGATGTTAAAGCTGGGCTGGCTTTCATTTCTTCATCTGTTCGTCAGTTTTGCATTAAACATTGCATTTAGTCACTTCTACTGTTTATCATGTGTGCTTGTCAAAACCGTGGCACAGGGCTTGGGAAGACACTTCTTAAGATAGGTCAGTGAGATACAGAAGTTGTGGAAATAGGCAGAGATTTGATTTGTAGCTCCTGTCTCTGCAGGAAAACCCCACAGGTGGGTATAAGGTGGGCTGTGTTTGGGAAGAGAGAGGTTTGTGTTGGGTAGTTTGGCACCACGAGGTGTCACCGTTGCTGCACAGCTCCCTGCAGCCACATCCCCGGGTGCAGCTGCGCTTGGGCACTTCCCTTTGGGAGCTTTAAAACTCAAGGAGTGTTTTGCTGGAACAGAATTCATATATTAAAACCAAGTAATTTTTTCTTCAGTTCTAAATCTGGCAACTTCCAAAGCACTGGCATTTTAGCAACTTGGATCTATAGGAGCTTTTTGTGAAAGTCACCTGGGTTTGAGCTGCTTGTTTTGTTGCCTTGAGGATATTCTTGTCTGCATTAAGGGAGAGTCTGTCCAGAGACCAAGTCTCTCATTAGGACACTGCCTAGGTTTCCAGTTTACCTGATTTTAGATTAGGAGATAAAGTCTGTCACTTTTGTGTCAGCAGGAAGTTAGGTTATTGCTGGGCTATTCTGGGCATCTCTCTAAAAAAGGATGGCCTTTCTGACTGGTTTCTCAAGAGTTCCTATGACACTGATAGAATTGGAGTGCTGGAGAGTTTGTGTAGACTTTCAGAAGGAAGCTTTGGAACATGAAGTAATGATTCATCTTTTTAATTTTAGCATGAACAAAAAAAAAGATGAATTGGAAAATTATTACATGAAAAGTAAAAACTGTGTGCAGTCTTGCAAGTACAAGAGAGAGAAGTTGTGTGAAGACTGTTTACAGTGGTCCATGCAACTATACATGTTGAGCTTTCTCTTCTAGTGAAAAGAAATAAGTTAGGAATCTTCTCTGACTTTTCCTGAGAAAGACTGTATCAAAACTTCTAATGCTGCTGCAACTGTGTGATACTGTCTGAGTACAGGTGTGTATTTGGCTAAATGCTCTGAATTTCAGAGAATTTACATTTGAAAAATGGGCCAGTTAACACTTATTTAGGCTAGTGTAGGTTTTATATTGATTTGGGAATACAATTTTCTTAAATGCTATGATAATTTAAAACCTACAAGACTTGGAATGAAATTCTAGCCACATAAATTCAAAGTACTGAGGAAGGTTGGAAAGAAGTCTTTGCACTGTTCCTGTTGATATTTGGTTACAAGAAAGTGTGTTCTGCACAGATACATCATGGTGTGCTTTAGAGAAGATACCCCCCTTCTCTGAGCCCTGCACAGCACAGGTGTTTATGTTGGTGCAGTCAGTCACTTCATACTTGCTGTGTCTGCATCCTAGCTTGCCTGGCTAAGGTGGGATCACCTGCGAGCTGTTCCCCAGCCCCACTGCTGTTCAACACTTGAACTGTGTGCTGGGATCTGCCCTCCACCCAGGCAGTGACTCAGGAGAGGGTCCCAGCTTCCAGGCACATGCTTCCACTGGCTGCTCTGGTATCATAGAATGATGTCAATTGGAAGGGAGCTGAAAGAACATCTTGTTCTAATGCCCCTGCCATGGAAAGGGACACCTTGCACTAGAGCAGATTGCTCAAAGCCCCATCCAACCTGGCCTTGAATGCTTCCAGGGAAGGGTATCTATAAGTTCTCTGGGCGAGCTGTTCCAGTGCTTCACAGTAAAGAATTTCTTCCTAATATCTGATCTAATCCTGCCCTCTGTCAATTGAAAGACATTCTCTCTTGTCCTATCCCTACACATCCTTATAAAAAGTTCCTCTACAGCTCTCTGAGGAGCCTGTTGAAGACCTGAATACTGTGCTTGGTTTAATGCAAATTGATTGAATAGGACTTTGGACAGCAATGAGTTCTGTAGGCCAATGAGTTTTTCTCTCCTTTTTTGATTAAATAGCCACTTCTTTTTTCTTGTGCAGTGAATTTGTAATGTAGATTTGTTCATTCCATGCACTTTTCAGGAAGCCGAGGTGTAGCGTGTGCTTCACAGTTCTGCTTCTTTCATGGTAATTTCTTTTTGTCTTAGCTGCAGTTTGCAAATCATCTAAAGTAGATTTTTTGCTGCAGTTGATTGTAGGTTCCGATGTCACATAAAAAATTAGGGTGTCTTGAGATGAAGGTATATATGTTATGATAGTTAATGCAGACCTGAAAATCAAAATGAAAATCAGAGTAACTTACATGTACAGTTAACTGAAATTAATTTTGAAATGTAATTGAATTTCTTGTCATAGAGGAATTATCTTCTGTCCAAAGGAGTTACAGTAATAATAGTGGTACTTTCATCTAAATTCTTACACAGACACATATATATATGTGTCTATATATACACTGCATATGTGCATGCTTACAGTAGTGGACTACAGTGGTCTGTAGACATCCAGTACTACACACACACACACATATGTATATCTGTTAGATACCATTTTGGTCTGTAATACAATGCTAATTAAAGCTGTTGCTGCTTGTTAGTGAACAAGACACTTGTCATCAGACATTTGATGAGACTCTTCTTATCAAATTCCTGGTATTTCAGGCTCTTTTTTTTTTTTATCCCCCCCCCCCACCCCCAGAGGATAAGCATGATCAGGAATTGCCTTTGAGGCAATTTGCCATTTGGCTTAGAACAAGCTTCAGTCTTTAGTGTAATAAAAAAGGATCATTCTGGTTTATCTGAAAATGAAATTTTTTGATTTGGCATACAAGTGTTGTAGAGCCCTGAGAAAGAGTGACCAGTGGCCTCAGGTAGAATCTGGGATTAAAAGAAAGGGAATTCTCCCCAGTTCCAACTTTCTGTGTCTCACCTTGGTGGAGGAGTTTTCAAGAAGGAAAAGCTTCAACTCCTCGATTAAAAATAGGGTTTTAAGCAAGGCTGAAATAGTGTGGTGCAACCTGATTACTTTTACATTTCATAACTGGGGTATATATGTATATATTTGCATTTTGGAAGGAGGGAAGGTCCTATGTATTTATAGTGTAGTGATGGGATAATGCATATGCAGAAAAATACTTAGCTGTCAATATAGATTTTCTATGGAGTTAATACTCACGCTGCTTGGAATTTGAGTATGAATGCTGCCATGTTTTCAGTGTTGGTTTAGAGCTATTTGAAAAGAAAGAAACAACTTTTATTGCCATCTACATAATACCTTGTCTTTATTTTCATTTTATAGCTGTCAGTAGAGGTTGATGACTTCAAACTCTTGAAAGGGGAAACTTATCTTTTTAATTAGAACAAGATGAAAACTATGTAGATGTTAATAGGTTATGAAGATGCTCTGCTGGCTGTGAGGCAGTCAAAGCTGCATGACTGCCCTCTGCTTTTCTTGTTTTTATTGCAAGTTGAGTGCTCAGCACTTCTCAGTAAGTGGTTGCTTGCACACTTGAAGGTCACTGAGTAAAATCAAATTACTTCTAAAAACACTTAAATTGGTTTATTTTTTCTCCTAAATTGTATGCTTTTTCTGTAACATAAAGGTTTTTAAGACCATAAAGGATCACATTTAACGCTGTGAAAAGTTAGAGGAAAACACTAGAAAGCGAATGTTCTCATGCAAACCTCTCTTTTCATAACATTATCCCTAAATTAAATGAATCTGATATCCTCCTTTTCTCTAAGCTACTTTTGAGTTGTAGCTTAAAATACATAGACTCGTCATCATAAGTACGTGATTCCTGTTCAATATTCCACTCCTGGCAGGCTAACACTTCCAGTATTTCTAACTTAGCAGCTGAAAAGACTGTCAGACATCAGTGATGTTTTGTCAGTCTTAACAGCAAGCTTATTAGACATTTCCAGTGGATCATCACTTCTGGGATGGGTCTGTGTTGCCCATAGAGGAGCGGCCAGCCCTATTTTGGGACAAGCCAAACTAAACATCGGTGTCAGTGATGTGGTCAGGCTGTAGTGGCACATCAGTGTCATAAAACGGGATAGCCCTTAGGTGAGTTCCCTGGAGGGGATGCTGACAGTGACTCTGGCCTGTAAACACTCGGTGCTGACTTGGAGATGCACCAGTGGCAGAATTCCCGTGTGCCAGCTGAGGTCCAGCTCCGTGTGCGAGGATGGTGACCGTGGCCATGGCTCCAGGAATGCTGAGCCTCTTGTGCCGGCTCCAGCAGGGATACACATGTATGGCTCGAGTCACAAAACTGGCCTCGCTGAGCTCTGTACCTCTTGGACTGCATGCTGTGGAAGGGCTGGGATTGCTCTATCTTGAATCTTGTTAGTGATTCCCTAGTGTATTTTCTCTGGCAGCTTTGGCCTGTTGCAGCTCTTCAGTTGAAATACTGTGTCAGTGACAGTGAGGTTTCATGAGGTGACCGAGCTGTTTAAATGCCTCTGGTGCTTTTCCTCTGGCTCCTTCTGTGTCACCTTTTGCAGCCTGTTCCCTCCATGCCACCTTAGTTGTTCTAGTGAATGCTTTCAAAGTAGTTATCAAGGATTTGTTGCAGTACACTGCCTTGTGAGGGGGTTGTTTTTGTTAAGAAAAAAAATCCCTTTCCCTTCTGTGTACCAAAAATAGGCCACATTTATTTTGTTCAACTTTTTTGTTTTTAGTACTCTGGCTCTCTTTTTTTTATTGACTTTGACAGATTTAGAAGACTTAATCTTAGAACTGTCTCAAGAAAACACGCAAAAGTTCAGGCTGACTCAGATAACCGTTACGGCTTCTGCTGATTAATAGTTCAATAACAATATGCTTGTTTAAACATTATTTTGAACAGGCTCTCTAAGTGCCTTTATAACAAGAATAATGATGATAAGGTGCTATTAACTTGTAAGTTGAAGGTAAAATTTATGAAAGTTTTGTGCAGAAATAGAAAGAAACTGAAAACGAGCTCCTAAACAAATGTTTCCTTCTGTGTTACTGCTTCAATTACTCTGTTTGTTTTACAGGTCTAAACTAAAACTCTAAAATCCCCTGTACAGAAAATATGGATTGTTCTTCTTGAGGCTGAGGATGCTCTTTGTCTGTATGATATCTGCTGGTTTTAGGAACAGAGTGTGTTTTTGATAAAATGCCTGAAATCTACAGAACCATTTTTACTTCAAAATTTTATCTTGTCTATACAGAGTCAGAAAAGCAATAACCCACATAAATCCCAGTCACATTTCTCAGGCCTAAAACACACTTAAATCATTGGTGTGCAAGTGTGTATCTCTGCTCTCCTGGACAGGGAGTATCTTCACAACATCCTGTCTTAAGTCAGCACCAGAAAATAGAAAGATGAACTTGGTAAAGTGACCTGAAAGTTTACCCAAAGAGAAACATCCTAAAAATATACATATATGCTGGCCCAAGGTAACTCCAGTTCATTCATTTGTTTTAAATAAATTAAGGGCAGTATGTTAATGTTTGTTTCTACCAAGTGAGTAAAATGCATTCCATGAAACAAAAATTAATGTAAACTAGCCACACGAGTAGGTAATTTAGTTTCTGCTGTAGTGTTAAAAGTTTTCATTAGTATGAATAGAGGTAATTATTCTATTTTGATCCATGCATAATGTACATATCCCTTATTCATTACCTTCACTATGCTAAGTAAAAAGCTGCTACTCTTCACAAAATATTCCCAGAGAGAAAGAGTGGATTATTGGAGCTGAAATTTACAATGCTAAATTTGTGGTAAGAGATCAGAGATAATAGTGTTATAGGCAGTGGTTGAGCAGAATTCTTGGAGACTTTCTAGATATATGTGCACATCTCTTAATTTCAGTTATATTTGTGTACATACATTTGTATGTACATACATATGCATGGTTCAACGTCCTAGAAAAAGTTTGTTAAAAATAATTATTTGTAAAGTAATTGTTTTAAACACGGTTTTAGATATAGTTTTATATACATGCATATATATATAAAGGTACATTTGTCTGTGTATATCAAAGCTGAGTGGTGATTAATGTGTTGATAGAGGTGCCAGGTTGTATCTGTGATGTTGGGTTTAAGTGGTGTTCCCCCGTTTTTATTCTGAGCCCGTTGTATGCATACTGCTCTATCTAGCATCACAGCAAAAGTGCTCTTCACAAGTTATTTTATTGAACTGTGTGTTGCATAATCATTCCTCTTAAGTCACACTTTTTCTGATGTATTTGTTCTATGCAGGTGCTCTTTCCATACCTGATCACACAAAGGGTGTAATAAATAGCAAAACAAGAGGTATAAAGAAACTTGTGCTTAAGAGATCAAAGCAAACCAGACCATGCAGTCCTTTAGAAATCTTGGCTAGCTCTCTTGTAAATAAAAGTGCTTCTAAAGCAGAAGGTATTTAACTACTGTATTTATACAGGTTTTGATTGGCAGTTCAGTTATTAACTCATAAAAACACAGCAACGTAAACTAGTAAGAATGTTTATTCTAGCACTACTATCTGAAGGAAAACGAAAACCAAGATATAGTGGCATATTCTTAGTTCCTTTTAAGTATTTATTTTAGGTCTGTGTAGCATAAAAGAATGTTTTTTCAAGTCAGTGAACTTAAACTATTTTGCTTACTGTTCTGGGATTTAAGTATTTTCTAATTACTAACAAAACAAATATTAGATTTATTGAAGGTACAGAGTCACCACATCTTTATTAAAGGTCCAAACCCTGCATCTTTATAACGATTCTTCTTTCCCCTTTTTAGTGTTTTCCATTTCATGCAGGGTAAAAATGAGATCTGAATTGTTTTTTGTGACTGATTTGATGAGGTTACAGAAAAGTTGTGCGTTTTTGTCACGGAAGAGGTGTCCTGTATCATGTTAGGTCTAGAAAAATAAGTATGCAATAATCTTCCATATCCTTGCTCTTGGGCATATTAGCCAATGCATTATACCAGGGTTTTTTACAGTTGTTTTTTCCAGGCTTCATTGTGGCCTCCCACAAAATTACATGGTCATTTTGCCTTCTATGGCAACACTAAAATTCTCTTATGCCTGTGAAATGCTTTATTGAATGTAGTTTGTTGTAAGGCCTGAGACAGTGTGTGATTTCAGGAATTTAACTCTTATGGGTATTCTTTAAAACAAAATTATCTGAGGCAAATTAAAATTTGTGTATAATCTCTATTTCCAAAGGATCCTGCCTGTTGCTATTGTCTCTGTTTCTAAGTAAGAATAGTGATGGTTCTCTGGTGGTCATCCAGAGGGACTGATAATCAAGAGCTTTCATAAATATATACTACTTCTGAAATAAAATTTTAAGTGGTTATTTTTATTTCTACATCAAGCTAGTATTTTAAATGCTGGTGTACAATGTTGCAAAAAAGTAGTTTGTGCTGAATTAAAGACCAAGTTACTAACTTAATAAAAACTGTTAAATCTCAAGAATTTTGTTCTCAGCAGGATCTGTTGTTTACTGTACTTGCAGTGGCTTGTGATGGGCAGCAAATGCAGGAAGACAAGAAAAACATTGATCTTTTAAGAAGGCCATGTTAAAACCAGGGTGGCAGAGTGGGAAGTAGCTAAGGGGAACCATACAAACTGCAAAGGGATCTCTTTGTCCTGTTTCCTTGATTCCCATTGAAAGAATGACTGCTAGCAACACTACATCCATGTCAGCAGTGTTCTTCAGATGAGTTAAAACCTCCAAAGTTTCAAGGTCATTTCATAACTATTCTGAGTAACCTATTGCAGCGCTTCATTCCCCTTGCTCACACTAAAACTTCCAAGCTATTATTTGTGACCATTGGTCCTTTCTGTACTCTCTGCAGCTACTGCAAGAAGATTATTAGCTCTCTAGTCTTTGATTCCTTTAAGTGGTTGCTGTTAGATCTACCCTGGACCTCCTCTTTGTCAGACAGAACAAACCTGGCTCCTTCAGCTTCTTCTTACAGGGCACGTGCTGTAGGCCGTGCCCATCTGGGCAGCAGCTATTTGCTGGACCCTCTCTTGTGTGTTCTAATCTCTTCTGAACTTGGCAACTCAGAATGTGCTGGAGGATTCCACGTGCAGCCTCACTGTTCTGCTGCTGCTTTCGTCCTAGTGAACAGAGTCCTGTGTGTGGTTTGCCCTGTTTGCAGTGGGGATGTGCCCTTGGCTCACGCTGAGCTTGGCATCCACTGTAACCCATATATTTTTTCCCTTGGGGCTGTTGGTTTCTGAGCCAGTTGGTTTTCAGTCTGTGCTGATGCTCAGGATTATTCATCCCAGGTGCAAAATCTGTAGTTTTATGAATTGTTCTCCATACTGCCACGTTTGAATAATTTCAAATGTTACGTATTTGCTTTCATAGTTGTATAATATTATGCAGTTTTGCTGTGTTCTAAAATACAAGATGAAAAAGTATCCTTTGAGTCAAATGCAGTAAATTCTTTGAGTTTTGCTTCTTCTGTAATTAGGACATTCTCTGTTTTCTGTACCTTTATTGCTGTTACTTGTCCTGTCATGGCATGTGGATGATTGTCATATAATTTAGTCCTATTAAAGGAGCAAAAACCTAATGTAATTCTTAAATCATGTCTGAATTAGCTTTGGTCTTTACCATAACCTCAGCATAAATCAATCTGCCATACATTTTTGTCTTGGTGTTTTTTGTGTAGTTAAAAAAAAAGTTTCCCATTTATTTTGAGTTTATGCTTCTGCAATCTATCTTTGTTAGCAGGGAAATATGCTTCCTATAATTTGAGACAGCAGCTCGCTGTTTAATAAGTGATAAGGGTCAGGGAAAGAACATGAATGATAAAATAGGCAACTAAAACCTAGTTTAGTCAGGTTAGCTTAGTTAAGTTGCATTGTGGGATTTCTTCATAATTCAGTGATGTCAGAAGCAGCAAATATGTAAAATGTATATTGTCTATATAAATCTGTCATTCTGAATGACAGTTCTGCCAAAGTCTGTCCTGGTTTTCAAGTTCTTTTATCAGCACTTGTCCTTGCAGTGCCAAGAGTGAGTTGGGTTCTGTTTCTGCTTTACTGCTCTTTAACATAAAGGATCATCTGACATGTGGTTAATGATTCCAATGTAAGGGTTGGTATAACACGAATAGATTTGACAGGAGAAAATTCAATGAAATTACAGAAATATTTTTAATCCGTATTCTTGGTCCTGATCTCTCTAAGTGTGTCTTGTCTATATTTTTTTTTCACATTCCAATTCTATTTTTTCTTTTAAATATAGTGTTATTTTTCCCTGTCAAATATCTGACCATGCATTTGTCAGCTGACATGAGATGTTAGCAATATTTATATTTCAAAAAGAACACCAGAAATCCTTGCTGCCCTCAGAAGATTGTCTCCAAATCTCACCTATGCTATACTCAAATATGAACATATTTGCTGCAAATGTTCTTTAACATGTCAGTGACTAAAAACAGCGTACAAGGTTATAAAGCTTCATTCTTCTGAAAAATAAATGAAAGAACAGAAGCAGGTAATCTCTGACAAATGTCACAGTAAAATGATATGTATGCCTCAGTGTCACAGCAGAATTTTAATCTCCTGGAGTGTTCTCTTAAGTGTACAGCACCGTTTTAAAAAGAACACTGCAACATCCATGGTTTTATTCTGAAATGTATTTTTAAAATGCAGTTAAATAATCCACCCACTTGTTATGTATAAAGGTGGAATATTTCATTAGAAAGGCATTAGTTTTATAAACAGATGTTAACCCTTGAGTTGTGTAGCATCAAGTTGCTACTGAGACAAACAGTGTGTAATCACTGGAGATGTCACAGTTCTCAGCAGCATTTATGAATTTGTTCTAGAAGTCTGATGGTTATTGATACCTCCACAAGCAAAGCACATGGAATGAAAACTTTAAAGTACGTGATTTTTGGCTTAATTTAAACCATTCCAGTGATAAAGTGAAAAGTGATAAAGCCAAAGAAATGGTGCTAAATGAATGGAAGAACTGCTGGCACTCAAGAGTATAATAAGGGCTTCTGGGTTATGTTATTTTGGGAAAAAAGTAAAACTGATTTTTGTGTATTTTCTGAAGAAGCATTATCAACACTCTAAACTGTGTATCATGCTTAAACCAGTCTTTTCCTTGAAGTTTTACAGTTTTACAGTCTGCTTTGGGTTTTCTTTTTTTATTTTAATTTTTACTCCTATCACTAGTTGTTTTTTTGTAACTTAGCTGTGATTCAGTTGTTTTCCATGTGCTTATTGCTAGCTATTAAATTCTGTATGATCTTCCTGTGATCACATGCCTTCAAAGTAATTTCTTGCCAATTGATATGACCTCTATATTCTGAGAAGGATTTGTCTTTCCCCCTGCTTTTGCCTGTTCCAGAATCTATTTACGAGGGAGAGTTTGACTCGAGGGCACACAGAGAATTGTTAGGAGTGGTGGGTGTCGCTTGATTCTGTATGACATGGTACAGAAGATACCTCTGTATCACTGTTTCTTTTTAATGGAACATCTTTTCCATTGGTGGGGAAAACTGAATGAAAATGCCAAAGAGACTCTTGTATGTCTCTCTACATAAATGTTCTTTGTCAGTCTTTCTTCTGAGTCCTAAAACATGACTGCTGTGTCTAGCCATCAAAATGAAACCTTTTGTGAATGGGCTGTACTCTGTCATCTGGCTTTTGTGCAGAATTGCTTGCATGAAAAAACATGAACGTTGTTAAACTGGAAACTCTGAGATGTAAATATTGCGTCTTCCTGTCTAAGTACTGCAGTATTCTGCATGTATACAGCTCTTGAAATTATTTTTACAAGTGAATTTAGTAGGATGTGAGTGCTTCCATTAGGTTCTCTCTCAGCCTTTCTGCATCAAGCATCATTTTAATTATGTACTTGAATGACATTTTACATCAGGGAGAGGGATTTTATTGTAAGCATCATCAGCCCACTGATAACTTTTCTGTTTCATTACTCTCCTTCCTCTCTCAGTAAATAACCTTCCACCAGTTCATTGTTTGGGTCTCAGTAATCCTGTTTGAAATTCTGGATTGTGAAATTGTGCTTTGAGTTATTAACAGGAAAAAAGAAAATACTATTACAGAGTCTGTGGTTGAACATACTGTTAAAGCTGATCTCTGAAGCAATATAAAAATGGTTTCAGCTGGACGTGGGGTAAAATACTAGTATCTTAAGGCTCTTCTCAGTTACTTCTGTTATAAACAGATTTTAGGGGGAGTAGATGTAAAATCTTGTGATCTGCAGAGTGTTTGGTTTAAGAATTTAATTATGGTAGCTCTGTTGCCAAAAATCTGTGTTTGAACTATGTCAGTGACTAATGGGAAGGTAGTTATCTGTATTTTTAATTTAAACCTATTGTTCCCTGTCAGATCTGTCGTAGAAGAGGAAGAAAAAGTTTGTTTCATAAAGACTGTTGGCAGTGGCTTTTGGGTTGTTTTAGTCCACATTTCCTTGATATGTTCTTTTACAGATATGTCAGGGACTTATCTTCTTTTAAAGATATGGATAGCTTATTACTTATGAAATCTAGCTCACATTTGTGTGTATATGTACGTGCATGAATCTATTTATATCACTAGCATGCATGGGACATGTCTCAAAGTGCTGGTATTAAGTTTTTCAAAGGAGTCTGGTTTTTGATGAAATTAATATAAAATATATAGCTTAATGTCATGAACAGTTTTGAAAAGCAGAACCATTATACTTTTTTGTTGTTCCAGGCTCAGTTACAGTACACAAATAATTGTGTGTACATGTTTCCAGGAGCAAAAAGCATGGTCAGCATTAAAAAATGAAACAACTAAATTCTTCTGTTTTATACTGTCTAGCTGTTTTGCTTCCTGCTTATTCCCAGCTGCACATCTCCCTGCCTTGACATCCCTGAGTTGTGGATTCACACTTGAAGTAATGCTCTGTATTTTGAGCACACTTTTTAATTTTGCAGCACTTCTGTTAATGTGTAATATTTCTTGTTTCCCCTCTGGGCTGGAGGCCCTTTAACAGTCTGCCCAGACAGTTGTGTCTCCTTCTTTCTGAAAGTGCCTGTGGACATCTTTTCTGCAGATACTGCCTATCAGTGGTTTTGATTAGGCTGCCTTCTCCCCTAAGTAAGCTCGAGAGCAGTAAACTAAGTGGGAGGTTATGAAGGTTATGTAAGTTACCCACTTCAGTAGTTTTCATTTTCTTTTCCTGTCAAAAAGATTTATGAAACCACGCTAATTGCAAAGAATTTTGAGGCTTTGTAAGGACATTCAGTTCCATTATTTAATATTGATTCAAATGTGGCTGCTGAATTTTTAATACATTAAAAATGGGCCTCTTGAAAGTACTTGTGAGGTGCTACTTGTATGTAGTCCTCTCTTAAATCTCTAAGCAATGGCCATCCATTCCATAGGAAACTTGACCCCAATTCTGCTTTTGCTTGTTGCATTCTGTAGCACAAGAGGTGGAGATGTCACAGCATTTTTGGATAGAACTTTTCCTTTTTAAATACTGAGTTCTTAATGTTTTACATAGGAAAATTCAGTAGGATAGGCTGTTTGACTTGATAGATCTTACGTTTTGTGCTGTGTCTGGCTTTGCATCTTCAGTTTGCTACATAGTCTATGTGCAAAAAATTGAAGTTGTTTTGAGGACACTGTTAGAGGAAATTACATGGGTGTCTTCTGCTTGAATAACCAGTTATTATCAGTACTGATGTCTTTAAACTGTCCTCGTTAGTGCTTCAGTTTATATTAATTCACAGTTTTAGTGCTTCCATGTAATTTTTTAAGCTGAGGGGTTTTTTTGTAGCTAAAACAGCTACTGCAGATTCCTTGCCTTTAGTTCTAGCAATTCACTATATTGTGTATATATTCACAGAATTTTTCTTATGTGCCTGGAGAAAGTTTCCTGTCCCTCTTTGAGCATTTGTTTCCACCTAGCGATCTGGTTTTGCTTTGTTTATTCTGTGGCCTGTGGCTAAGGCATGTTATGTTAGCTGAGTGCTGGAAGGAGCTGTGCTGATGCTTGCCATGTGCTCGTTTACTCGTGCGTGATTTTTTTTTTTGTCTGCTTATTTTTACGCACGTTCAGTCTTGCCATGTCATCATGTTATTTTTCCAGACCTGGATCTGTCTGCTTATTGGAAGCTTTGCATTGGAGTCATGCTAACATGGAACATTTTTCTTGGTTGATCTTGTGGCAAGCAAGCTCTGCAGTTGGCTTTGTTTTTCTAAATGATGGCCTTTCATTTATTTATTTTTAAAGGAAGTCTTTTTTTATCTGCATACCATATATGTCCAATTAGAGCTTCCCCACGGAAACATTCAAGTGGATCTTGCTTAGATGATGCTGAATGGTTTCCTATAAACCATGAAGCCATCCTTTATCTGATCAAAAGATTATAAAACAAATACAGAAGATTTCTACTTACCTCTTTTCAGCTTGGATTGATTTGCTGTTGCAGCTTTAACTGCACTGCCTTATTAGTTCTGGCTAGGGATGAGCTCATGAGGTATTTGTACATTGTTCTGTTTTGAACATGGTTGCTCCATCTACACGAGCAGAAACGTGGTCTGCAGTGTCACCACTGCCATGTGCTGGAAGCTGTGTGAAGAGGGTTAATGGAAGCTCAGACTCTTCTGCCACTACATTTTACAAATCTTCTATTGTAGTTCTAGTGAGTTACTATTCTGAGGTGCTTTTTAGTGTCAGCAAACTGAGCATCTGTTAGTACATGTCTATTAAGTATATTCTATTAGCTATTTAGTACATAAGCCATGCTAAAACAAATGTTGTCTTCTCTTTTTCAACCAGAATATTGTTAAAATAGTGTCAGAATTTAAGCTGTTTTATCTTTTCTTTTTAGTGTGATTAAGGGGCTAAGATTCCTTTTTCCCAGACAGTTCATTATGCATGCATGGTTCTTCTGCCTCTCCAGCTTCACTGTAGCATCAGAAATCCAACAAATAAACTGATATTTTGAGTGCAGAATGCTAATTGTAACTCTTCTTCATTTGTTTCTGCAGAATGACAGGAAGGGAGTTTTTCTCTCGATTTCCAAGCCTTTATCCTTTCCTTCTCAAGCAGTTAGAGGTTGTAACCAATACTTTGAACAGGTAAGATGATGTCTGAGGAAACTTTGAAATAAAAAGTAAAGTGAAAAAGGTTAAACTGAGCTGTGTCACATACACACCCTAATGCTGCTGTTGTATACGTTAGTGCTTCTTGAAATGATACAGTTCTAATGTTTTTGCTAAGGCTTTTTTCTTTACACTTCTGCACATTGCATTAAGTCTCTGAAGGTTGAACTACTGTTGAGCAATTAAGAGTTGCTGTGTTCTTAGGATCAGATGTTAAGGAACTTATATTTTTCAGGGAAACAGAACCCAGGTGTTTGAGTGTCTCACGTTTAACAGTGAGGCTTCCTGGCATGTTAAGTGATACGGGGTCATGGGCCTCCTGTAACTCCACATGAACACTTTCCAGCCTGTGACACACTGACTCTGGGGAAGGTCCTTGATCTTGTTTTAAAGACTCCACAAATGGTGACTGAGAGCTACAATTTGATCCATGCAGATGATACCGTTTGGGATGACGCTGTTAACTCCAGGTTCATGAACTTTTAAAGTAAACCAGTGCTGGCTTTGTTTTTCTTCTAATGCTATGATATAAACTGTGGAAGTTAAGCAGCTGATTTATGGGTGAGGTTCAGCTGACTGTTTAATGGGCCTAAGGTGGATACTTGGAAGCAGGAGTTTCACCAGTCATTGCATGTTTTGTAGTCTCTAAGAAAAGAGGTTGTGTATATTCTTCACAGCAGTCTACTCTTCCTGATGTTATAAAAGGTGACAGTGTCGTCACTGGCAAATTTTGGGAAGTTTTTCAGTTGAAAAAGATTGAAAACTACTATGTGAAACGTTGGCCTTGAATGCTTTTTTCAATGTGGATTAAGACATATCTTATTATTACCTATTAAATAAATTTAAATGTATTGATTTTAACTTGGTTTTCTGATTGTTTTTACCATATGAATAGTAGACCCTTAGTGTCAATGATAAGAACTGTTCTTTAGTAAAATGTGTTATTTACTAAACACACATTTCCTTTCAAGCTGATAAAAATACTTCTTTTAAACCACCTTTTTGTAACTCAGCTCTCTCAGTTTCCCAGTTCATAGAGAAACATTAGCTGTGCAGGTTTTTAATGTTATTTAAAAATGAAGGCAGCTCACCATATGTGGGAATAAAGGAGGCTTGGAATAATGTGGGAAAGTGAAGGCAATACAGCCTTAGAGGGGTCCCCTGCAGAAGAACTGGATGCCATATTTGATGCCAGCAGCTTTTGCATTCCTGTGTAATGATCACCCTAGGATAACTCCTTGAACATGAGATGCAGAAGGCTGTTTTGTGGGGAAGAGGCTCAACACTAGCGTGAAGGAGGATGCTTTTTTCACCAAATGCTTCTTATACCTTTTTATTTAGTGAAGCTGAAGAGTTGAAAATCCATCCAAGCCTGTTTCTTTTGCTTTTAATCCTGGGAAGACTGTATCCATCTCCAATGGATGGCTCTCACTCAGCGCTCAGCACAGCGCCATTTGTCCCCTTTATTATAAGGTAAGGTGATTTTGTGGTGGTTTTTTATGTGATGGGAGTTCTTTTTTGAATCTTCAGAATTTTTTAAATAAAATGCCTTTTTAAGCTTCTCTTCATCTTTAATTTTTGAAGGAAAAACTGATATTTATTGGTTGGACTTTCCTATAATATTAATACTTGTTTTGGAGAATTAGAATATCCACTTATGCAAACTATTGTGTGACTTGTTTGTAAATCTTCATCTGCAAATGCTGTATGGCATCCCTGCTGCTGCTGAGAGGGTAGATGAAAACTGATGAGCTTGACAGATTTTAGCAATGCAAGATTTGCTATACAAGCTTCAGTCCTGCATAATGATTATTTGTAACACATCAGTGTAATGACTAATGTATAGATTTGTAGATGTGTGTATCTCTCTCCATATCTGTCCACGTATATACCCAGCTAGATAAAGATATGGATCTGTCCTTCATCCAATATGTTTCTAAGATAACTTTCCAAATATTTATACAGTGTAACTTTCATTTATATGGTGGTTACAAGAAGATATTCAGCAGATATTTTGCTACTCTGTATGTCTCCGGTTTGGGATTAGGAGCCTCCTGAGGGAACTGGGGCTGTGATGAGTGAGGAGAAATGAGCATCACCAGTATTTGAGAGGAAATCCTGCTATCTGTGTGCAAGCTTCAGTGCAGTAGGGTGAGAAACTTCTGTGCTTAGTCTTGCTCCTCTAGTAGTGAAACAAGACAAAGTTGTATGTTATCCTAAGATCTTCCAATTTTTATTTTAAACTGCAGTTTATGTTAGAAAATAGCATCTCTGCTTATTTTTGACAGCAGATATGATGTATCTCTTGCCTTTTATGATGGTTTTGAATTTTCAAGAATAAATACTAATTACCATTTTTTCTGAAAGGAAGAAACCTGTAGTGGGAGTTATTAAATGAACTGGATTTAACAATTAAATATGTTTGGCTTTCTTCCATATCTGAATCTTAAATGCTTTTTGGGTAAATGTTTAAAACTATTTGTAACATCATTAATTGGCTCTGTTTTGATGCCTTTATCAATGCACTAGAGAATGCTTGTTTGTTTTTTTTAATATAACATTTCAGCATCATTTTGGTTATTGCTAATAGATTAACTTTTGATAAGCTTTTAATTACAGCCTTTTAGTTTTGTCTTTGTTTCTATTATGACCACTACTTTTTGCAAGGTACATACACCGGCGAAATAACTTTTCACACATACTTAGTTTGTTATCTTGAGGTTACTTGAATTCATTCAGAAGATGTGGGGAGAGAGCCCCAAAAAAATCTTTTAAGAACCTGGAACATTTAAGAGATTTGTACTGTTGGACCTGCTTTCCTTTAAATGTGTTCCTAAAGTGGAATGATGCAGCAGATAAAGATGATGTTTTCTGCATTTCCTTTCCATTGATTTTGGCAGTAAATGCTGTGGATGCGGGTATAAAACTAGCATAAAATTACTACATATTTGTGACAAAAAAGTGTATGTGGGTGTACAGACATGCATTTTCTATCTGGTTACTTAGCAAAGTATTGAAATTTTTATGGTTGCCAGGGGACCCAAGGATTCTGCAGGGGTAAGTGTATTTATGATATAGCTCAGTGTGTTGTTACTGGCTGTACTTCTGTCTACAGTTCTTACACCTTTGTTCTTTGAATGCCATGACTGTTTTCTGTTCATTCTGACTGCATTTGTTGGAATATACAGGGATGATTTATCTTGGTAAAACAAATACATTGCTATTTTCCCTTCTATTTCCTTTCCTATTTTTCATTCTACCATAGCAAATGAACAAAAATAAAATTGCTTCCTCTCCATTTGGTTGTTCTTTAGAAGGTGGTAATGAAAGTTGTTGTGAAGTAACCACTTTGAGAGGATCAAAGAGAAGGTCTGGTGCTAAAGGCCCTGTGCACCAAGTCATTAAATTGTATATATAAACTGTTTCTTTGAATTGCTCAGTGTAGTGTTATATTCTATAGCATCTGCATATACATATAATTACATGGTAGTCCAGTGCATTTATAACATGTAATTGGCCATGCCATACTTTTACCATGAGATTTTTGTTTGAGATGATGTGCCAGTGTCAGGGAAGGATACAGCCGTACAGTGAGGAGAGAGGAAGGGTGACTGTGACTCATGACTGCTGAGCCTGCAGTGAAGTGACATTCGTTCGTTGTACTGAGAAGATGAACAGAATATTGTGTTTGCAAGTGAATGAGCAGTTCTGTGAACAAAACTGGGCTGAGCAGAAGGAATCCAAGTTGGGCTTTTGAAGAGCTTCACTTAAGCTCGAGTGGAATTTTCCGTCTGGTGGGAGTAGAGCTGTGGTTGCTCTGACCGTGCCGAGATGAATTGCACAATACGAGCAGGATTAAATGCTGCAAGGACAAATCTCAATCTCTGTGCACATAGTTGTTACTCCCTGTTGAACTAGGACATTTGATTATCTATCTGCAGTTCTATTAAGCTATTTTTCCCCCTGCAGATGTTTTATTTGGAAGGCAGCACTTTGATTCACAACTTATTACCTCACTTTCTATTTTTTTTTATGAGCTAGGTAGGTCTGTTTTAAGGGTTACTTTCTAAGATGAAAGAATGTACAGCATGTTTTTGATTAACAAGGGAGCTAATCGGGAAGTAATGTTTTAAGTATGAAGCAAAAACATAACCTCCCTTTTGCCTCCCTCTCTCTTTTTCAAAGACCTGTAATCTCTTCAGAATGATCTAGAATTGAGTTACCTTATGTCCTCTTGTACCATGGCATTGACAGAGTGTTTGTTTAATGTTAAATGTTCTGGGCTGAATGCTCTGAAGGACTAAAATGGGTATTGCTTTATTAACTTGGATACTTTTTCGCTAATTGGAGTCTAGCTCTATTTAAGAGTGTGACTTCTTAATATTTTAGAAAGTCGGTTTTTTTTTAAATTAGCTTTAAAATGTAAACAATATAAGGTTTTGAAACCTTGTTGGATGTATGTGCCTTGGCTTCCCCTTGACAAAACTTAATTCTTCATGAAATTTCCCTTTTAAAACTTCAGCCAATAGGCAGATTTCAAAGCAGTGCTGCTTCTAGGTGTATTATGTTGCAAGAAATGTGAATGTCTTTCTGTGAAATTAAGAGTTATGAAATAGGCACTGTTTTCTTGGGCAGAATTTTGTAACTTGCATCTTCATGCAAAATGGAGGAGCTGAATTCTGAAGTCCCATGGTGTTGTTTCCAGTCAGGGACCAGGGTAGGTGGCAGTGGGAAGCACTTTACAGCTGTCCTCTTTGCCCTTCTACCCTTCTCTGTCCACCACCCTGGGCTCATAGGGTTTTGGTTTTGCACTTGAGAGCTTGTCATTAATATTCAAGGTTAATCACTGTGACTGTTAGTTCATGATAGACACTAAGATGCAAGGAAAACAAAACCTTGTGTGTGGTGAGGAAAAATGTTCTGTAGGATGGAGCATTGTCATTTTTTAATTAAAAAATTTTAAAAAACCATAAGCCATTCCTAACAGAGTGTTTAGAGAAGGAGAGAGAAAATTCTTATCATCTATGAGTTTTGGAAATAGTGAGATTGATCCAGGTTTATTTTAGCTTCCTAGCAAGCAGAGCAGCTGACCATGATTTCTGAGGCTCTCTGTGAGTTTCAGTTGTGTCTTACTATTTCATAAATGTGAGAGAACTCACTTCTTAAGGAAGAAGACTCAGATGTAGTGGTATTAATAATGCAGAAGGTTGTGTGAATTTAAATTTTCAGCAGTCAGTAATGTTACTTACATGTAGGTTGCTCATTTGAAAAAGTTATTCTTTGTTGACTTGAGCCTATAATTTTGATTGCTCTGTATTATGTTTAATTATGCTAAATTATATCCAGTCTGTCAGGGGACTGGTTCTGTTCCACTGTAGCCCTATGACAAAGTCTGTATGGGCTTCATGGGAATGGGTCTAGGGTAGGATGGATAATAAAGAAACAAAATTCAAATGTAAAATCAAAGTGTCTGAGAGACTTTGAGATGAGTTTTAAATTTTAGATTTGATAAACAGCACAAGAGACAGCCAAGTGGTGAAGTTCTAGTAATAAAATATCCTCAATTTGTTTGAGAAGAGCTTGGTGGAAATAATTCATGTATATTTATTTTATGAGTTAAAATTGCTGTTTATATAAGTAGTTTAAATGCAGATTAGCTGGTGTTTGTTTTGTTTCACACATGTACAGTTAAATGTGTGGGTTTAGTATATCTTCATGTATCTGAGTTGAAAGCAGGCATCTGATTTTCTGTAGGCTGAGCACTGGTATCTTTTGGTAAGTGGCCAAACAAGGTAGCTGACTGACTGTGCTGTGTTTCCTCTGCCTTTCTCCTCTTTTCCCTGTGTGTTAGTGTGACATGGCAGCACTGGGAGAATTAATATTAAAACTTCCCTGGTTTCAACTGAAATTTCTGTAAGACTGGGAATCTTATCAGGGGTCTGATAAGGAAAGAGCTTTTGTGGGAATGGCTTTTCATATTAGATTAAAAGAACTACATGTTTGTTCCAGCCTTGTTGTATTAAAATAGCTGCTTTTGATTACAGTTGCTTATGAAAGCATCTCCCTGGGTTCCCTTATCAATTGCACATCTTCTGTCTTTAGTCTCTGGTTTTTTAATTTGTTTGGGGCTTTTTTTGTTACTAATATTTGTTTATTATAACTGCTCAGCATTATAAGTGTCTGCAAATACTGCATTATTTGGAATCCCTGTGAGACTGGGAGCGGGCTCTGACTCATTGGAATGCCCTGTCCTTGCTGGGGAAGCTCATGGGGCTGACCAGTCATTGCAAGATGAAGACAGATATCCCTTCTATTATGGGCAAGGTTCCCAAAACATGGGCTGGTGTAGACATTTGGAAACAAGGAGCAATGTGCTCCCCTAAAGCATATATTGTTTTTTAGATTTTTATTGTATTAAATCTCTTGCTTGATATCTAAAGTGGAAATTTTGCATAGCTGGGGGAGAAGGAGGGAAGGACAGGGATATTTCCCCATTGAGCTTATCTCCAATGAATTGGGGCTGTATTGGAAGTCTTCCATTTCTACTTAGTCTCTTGTCTGTGCAATCCTGATTGCATAGTTTTTGATACTTATCTATAAAAATACTTACGGATCACTGTAAATATTTATTAATAAGAAGGGTTTCAGTCTTTTTCTTCCTTTTAGCATTTTTAAATAACAAATTGTAAACAGGCTGTAATTTTTTCCAATTTGATTAATGTCAAATTGTTGTGCTAGAGGAGAATGCAAAGGGCTTGATTGGCAGTAGGCTGCTCAAGACCCTCTGATCTACTAAAACTCAGTATTCATCTTGTACATTCTTTACCATATTCCTGTCTTTTCTCTGAAACTGGACAGATGTGTCATATCCAAGTGGTGCTGATGGGAAGTACCACAAGCCTTTGGTATTCATTATTAATTTCTTATTCCAGTTTTCACTGTGTTCATCAATCATTGGCAGATTGTCTGAAGCAGTTTAGGAAATATTCACAAACTTCAGGGAGCTGTCAGATTCATGGGAAATAAAGAGTGACATCTAGAAGAGAGGCGTTCATGAGCACTGAGAGTAACTCTTTTTCCAGTGTTGCAGACTCTTGAAGAGGACCAGTGGCTGGGATCCTGGGTTAAGTGATGTTGAATTTGATGTTGATGTTGACTTGATGTATACTTGTCTAAAATGTGATCCAGTAAAAAATACGATGAGGTGCTGAACTGTCAACATATGATTGGTAAACTAATTTTATTATTCATTTATGTACTTAAAATTAGCCAGTAAGTACTCTGCTGGTCAAGGTAAGTATCCAAAAAATAACATTTAACTTATTCTGGAAAA
The DNA here is from genome assembly GCA_013397815.1 of Aleadryas rufinucha. Classification (NCBI taxonomy): domain Eukaryota; kingdom Metazoa; phylum Chordata; class Aves; order Passeriformes; genus Aleadryas; species Aleadryas rufinucha. The sequence goes on from VZTH01003609.1 coordinate 274,039, forward strand.
GTATTTGCAGGAAGGAACATGAAAGTGGAGAGAAGTAATGCATTAACTATACAGAGGATGATAAGGGAAACAACGTATAATGATATTTTAAAAAGCCAATATTCTTTAAAAAGAACAGTCTGAGTTTGAGAAGAGTCAGTATTGGGAAGGCTTTTTAGCAATGGGGTGGATACTTTTCATGGTATGGCTGAAAGGGAAGCATCTTTGAGAACCCAGATCCTTTGGATGTTTTCATGGGTCATATTGCAGTTTTCCTTACAATTATCTGAAGCTTTGAAAATGAGCACAGGGTGCTGAGACTTGATTTTTTCATTCAACTTCCCTTTCACAGAGTTCAAAATAATGACAGTTGCTAAGACAGAAGGTAGTCTTTGTTTTGGTTTTTTCCCAGCTCTGGGTAGTAAGTAGTGTGTTTTTCTTCCTGTTATTCTGCAGTTGTGAAATATCATGGTAACTATTCACAAATTAACAAAGTAGAAATATGATTGTGAATGAAATTGTCTTTTACATGATCTTGAGTTAAGAGCAGGGTTTTTTTTTTGTCTAGAGTGCTGTGAACCGAAATGGAGGCTCTACCCTCATGTAACTTCAATAGGCAGTTACATAAACCTAGAGTCTACCTACCTTGACATACTGTTTGAGATTTCTTGATAGGAATTCAAGAACAGATGCCATTTAAATTGTGTCAACATGTTCTGTAGGGAATCTCCATTTGACAGGAACATATTTCTGTTTCTCTGAAGTTCACACACTGTATTAGTAATAGTTTTCATAGACTCAGATGTTAGAGACCCTAGGTGTTTTGGCTTGCTAAACCACAACAATTCAAGTTTCTGATGTTGATTCAGCTTGGTATTGGTTGGCCACTTGTTTACATTAACCTGGACTTTGGTGACAAGAAGAGAGAAATGTCTATAATTTTTCCTTAGAAAGCCCTGGGAAACATATGGAGAAACAGCTCCTGGCAGAGCTTGTGGACAGCTTTCACAAATAAAAGCCTGTGTACTTTGCCTACATACTTTCTGCAGTATTTATGGCTACTCTGGTTCATTAAGTGCTTGTGTGGAAAATACTGCCCTTACAAAAACATAGGGTTTTATCTTAATTGCCCAAGTTGGAAGAATAAAATACTTAACACAGTGTGTAAAGAGACTAGAAGTTTGGGCAACCATTAACTTCACTTTAAAGGAAATAGATAAGAATTTAGAGATTTAGTACTGCATAAATAACCTGAAATTAAATTTGGCTTGTTTCTGTCCATGGTTTTGCTCAAACATTTCCTGAGCTACATTTGTGTGTTGATTGTGGATCTAAAACCTCCAGCAAACTTTTGGTACTTCTGTAATATTTTCCTACTCTACAGGTTAATATTGAGGAGCTATATCAAAACTCAGGTTTTTGGTTTTTTTTTTTTTTTTTTTTATCTTAGATTAAAGAACAAAAAATTATCTTCAGGCCAATTACAATACAGGTTTCCACAGAGAAATAAATTTTTAAGTTAAATGCTTTGGATACTTTAATTGCTAAGGAACACGGAAAAACAAAATGGAAAATTGTTGTGTTTCCTTAAAAGCACAAACCAAGCAAATCAGTAGATGAACAAAAGAAACTGTAGGTACATGTGTAGCAAATTATTTTTGATATTCCAGGAAACCTTACTCTCCCAGTAATGAATAGGTACTGTCCTGCTGATTCATCCAAAGTATGGAAGTCCAAGTTAATTGTGTTGGAATCATGAGTGTATTTTTTTTTTAATTCTATTTTTGGACCTCACTTTGCTTGGAAATCTGTCACACTGCATTTGAAGTTGCTAAAGGTATTCCTTCAGGAGATAATTTGAAGGGGAACAAATGAGCTAGTGTATAATCATCAGGAATGCATACAATGCTCTTGAATCTTAATATCCAAACTCATTATAATAGGAACTGAATCTGTTGCTAAATACTTTTCTCTCTGATCTCTGACCGCCATCCATGCCTTTCCTACTCTAATTTCTTGGATTTAATTCTTGCTTTAGAAGTGATGGCATAAGTTGAGCTGTATAGCTGCATCATGGAGGGAAGACAAAATCTCCTTCTCATACTACCTACCGTGTCTATATAGAATCAGACTGAAGACTTACCACAATATTTTCTTACAGTGCATTTGTTAGGACTTTGTGGCATAACTAGCTCCAGGGCTTAAAGTGTACCACCTATGTGATTATTTATTTATATTTTTCAATCATTTTCATCTTTTCGAAGCCCTGGTGGCTGCTAAAATGCTCTAACCTGCAGGCGTAGGTGGTTGGTTTGAATTGCAAGGCCTCTCCTGCCTCGTGCTGCACTCTTCTCCCATGCTCTTTGTGATGGTGGTAGGATACTTGGTTTGACTTAGAAGCTCATAGGCCCCTTCTGCAGAATATTCACTGCATCACTAATAAGCAATGGCATTGTTAGTAATGCACAGATCACTGTGACAACAGCCAGTAAAACCTGGAAATGGACATTCCTCTCCTTGTTAGCCCTTCTAACAACTGTAAGAATTATTTAGTATAATGAACATATTTTCAGCAACAGGTGTAATTTTTCAAATTAATTCTACTCATTTGTTTCTATGACCTTTATATAAAAGGTAGTCCTTATTTGCATTGGTAATTTGGGTCATATAAAGTCTGTTGAGGGGGAGAAATAAGAAGGGGTGGAAAATAAGCACATAGGAAACACCTGCAGGTTTGTTTTTTCTTTTCTTTTCTTTTTTTTCCAAAAGAAGTTTAAGATATTATTATTTACAGCTAGTGTTCTGTTGTTTGTAGCCAGAGTAATAAATTAGATACTTTGATGTGTGCAGAGGAGTATGGAATCTTTGTGCCTTATGAGAGTTGTTCATAAATCACATCAGTTAGGAGGGCGGTTCAGGATCTAAGTGTGGAAGCTGGAACGGAGCAGTGGAAATGCACTGAATTGAATCTACGGTTACACGGAGCGAAACCTTCTCAGATTTATTGACTTTTTGTTCTTGATCATGAACTGTTTCACGTAAACATGTTTACATCCAATACCTCATGCACCTAGATAAACAGTACTGAGTTCAAGGTAAAATACTACAGTTGTTAATAGCCCTCAGGATTGAATAGAAGTATATATCACATGAGGATTTTGCAAATTTCATTCTTGTTGCTGCCTTGAAGTATAATAAAATCAGGTTGGCATAATGTATGTTTTTGCATATGACAGCATTTTAGAGAATTCCTAGATTTTAAAGTCTACTTGTATCTGACTGCATGTAAAGATAGTGTCACATACTGAAAACACTTCCTCCCCCTGCCCCTTCCCCCCCCAGCACCTTTCGAATCAAAGGAGATGGAACAGTTTTAAATGCAGGTTTATACATACATCCATGCTGTCCTTATAAATGCAAGATTCCACTGGTTGTATTTCCTACAGAGAGGATGAGCCTGCAGCAGATTTGAGTTGTGCTGTTGCCAGGTGAAGCTCAGAGTCTGGATGGTGAAGTGGCCACGTTTGGAGGTCCTTTTCTGCCAGTGTCCCGACAAGGCAACTGCCATCACATAAATGAAACTCATCTCAGGGATGGCAGTGTGCTAAACTACTGCAAGAAGAGTCACATGAATAGTTCCATAGCCTTAAAATGCTTCTTTCTTAAGGTGCTGGGTTTTGCTGCAGTTACAAAACTGAGTTACTGCGATTGCTGTAATAGTGCAATAACATTTCTTGATGCAGTTTGTGAGATTGCTTCCCATAATGGTTGCTAAATTCTAGATAAAACAAATTTTTAACAATACAGGTAGTACACTCAGTGTTAAAGTGTATGGTTTGGAGCTTGGCATAACAATGAGCAAAAAATTGCAAAATTGGGTTAGAGTGTTATTTTTCTGTTGCTCAGTTGTTTTATTTGCATCCAGTCTTTCTTTTTGAGAATTGATCCTGTTTAGTTTTATTTACAGGTGAGAGGTTTTATGTAAGTGGGATCCAGTAAAAATCAAAACTCTCTGTTCTAGGGTGCTGTTAGAGGATGGAAAAACTAGTGTATGTTTTGACATTCTCCTGGCAAACTTCTTGCATCATTCAGGAATGAAGCCAAGTGCCTTCAAAACATGAGAGATGTACACCCAGGTGACTTCAGGGTATGCAGAAGTTCAGGGATAGGTCACTGGTGGTGACTTGGCATGACATCTGGCCTATGTATGTGAAAGAAGGAATATTTCTGAAGTATTATCAGTGCTGTTTCTTGCTGTGGGGTGGGGATTGAAAACAACTGGTTTTCTTGGAGTGTTAGATTTAAAAATAAATAAATACTTTAAATAAATGAGAAGAAACAGTAGGAATGTTAACCCGTCTCAGATTTGGGAAGCTGTTTGTTGTTGTGAAATACCTTTCATGTGTTCCCATACATGTTCCTATAAAGCAGATACTTCATTGTTCCTAAACTTTTGTGGTGCTTTTGTTCCTTAGTATGGGCTTCGTAGGCTTGCTGTCCTTAGGGTTCCTGCTAAGGTGTCAGTCTCTGTGAGCATCCTGCACCCTGTGTGGCAGCCTGGAGTGTGAGAAGTGTGCATGGATGTACAGCAGGTGTGTATAACAGTGGCAGGCTGCTGGCTGGGTTGCCTTTTGGGCAGGTAGAACTGTGGGATTGCATTTCCCTCAGGCACAGAAAGTTGCAGAGCCGGGTCCATGGCGTCCTAGGGGAGTTCTCCATGACTGGGCACCTGTGTGGCTGATCTGCGGGAGGACTTCAGGCAGCTGAGAAAATTTTGCTTGTAACATGAAACTATTTTCTTCTTTCTAAATATAGAGCAGTCACTTCTATTTTCATAATAAATTTGATAGAGTAATAGAGTGGAACAAAATTCGGCATGTAAAATACTGTATCTCCATATATGTAGGTGCATGTGTTATAAGTCTTTGATGTTTTTACAAGACAAAAAAGTTAAAGTCAGGTTATTTAAAAATATTTAGTAATTCACTGCACTGTGTTTGAGGAAAATGCCCCCTCTTGAAGCATGTAGTGTTGGAAAGTACCTTTGCACAAGTTAGAGGAAACCCTGGCATTTTACCCATTTTCCACTCCTGTGAAGACATGTTAGATTCCTTGGGATTTGCAAAAGGTCATAAACAAAATTAAGAAAACGTGGTTCAGCAGAGCTGAAAGAATGGTTGCAGACAATCACTTCTTAGTGTCTCTTTAATTCACTGTGAATTAGAATGAAAATGTTTTGGTTTAAAAAAAAAAAGGAGGGTTTTTTAGGAAGAAATATTCTTCTAATTAATTCTTCTATGAATTTCTTCTTGCACCTTGTCAATACAAGATTGAAGCTTTTCCTATGGTGGAGCTTCTAATTGTGACTGTTCTGCTTTAGCATCTTTTTGTGAAGGATGACCAGTGTGTGAAAAGGAAATGCAAAGATGGTCTTTGTAAAAATTATAATAGAACAAACAGCCTTATTTGCAGGGGTGAAAATTGCCACAAAAACCTGTTGTTCAGGGGGTAGTTCCTCTCTCTAGTTCCTCTGAAGGAGATCTGTGTCTTTCAGGCATGCCATGGCATAACATATCTATTTCAGTTAAGACTATTTAGTTTCTTAGTGTTTAAAACCCTGTTAGCTGGATTGCTGGTTCAAGATGCAAACTGTCTTCTGTAGTTCTTTGATGTGAAATAAAGTAATATAAATAAATTAATTTAAATAAATATTTATTATAAGTAATTTAAATAAAGTAAAATAAACTACTACTTTGAGTATTGATTTAAATTTTCTAGAGATACTTGAAAATTTAGAATACCTTTTAATTTCATTTAATTTTTAAATATGTAGGCATGACACTGCAGGGTTTTTTGGTTTATTTTTCAGCAGAGGTCAAAATCATTTTGGCGGGGAATAATCTCATCTACATGTGGTGTTGTAAGCTGAAAATACATAGGAAGCAATTCAGGAAAGGGATGAGAGTATTGGAGCAGGGAAGGCCGTCTCTCTGGAGTCATCACAATCATCTGGGAGCTATCAGAGCATAACTGCAGTGGTACTGCATTTTCCATCACCTAAGACATTTGGCCTTTTTTTGTCTAAACCCTGTACTAGCTTTCTCAGTTTTCTGGGCGGCTGAATTGTACCTGCATTACCAAAATTGACACATGCAACAATTACTTTGAAAGACTTAGCCTAACCTACTTAGCTGGCTAAGGACTCTTAGTCACGTCAATTCAATATAAATGCTACTCAAGTCGTATATGACTGGTTGATGTGTTTTGTGAGCTCATTCTATATGTGTTTTCATAAATCTACAGCCAGTTGTCAAAACCTTAACAGCACTAAAAGATGAAAGATTTTTTTGGCATTTACTTTATACAGAGTCTTGCATCTTAGCAGTTAATTTTAAATAAAAAGTATTTTTCTTTTAGATACTAATTATAAACAATGGAAAATTATTTTCCAATGTCTTTTACTTCCTGCCTTTAAATGTGTTCTAGAAACCAGTGGGAGATTTGGCCCAAAATTCAGTAGACACCATGTTGTGTTCTCATGGAAACATCTGATTAACAACATGGAGCTAACAGTTTAAGTCAAACTCGTAATACATTGGAATATGATTAGTACGTAACATAAACATCAAGAAAGATATTTACAGGACTCTATACTTACCTTCATGGCATAATTGCATTTTTTCCTTTGTTTCTTTTTCCTTTATGTAAACACCAGAACTTGTGAATGAAAACAAATCCTCTGGCATAGCTCTAGCATGACTTATTTTTCTGGGCAAATATTCTTTCACTACTGAGAAGACTGTATATTAGATTTGTGAGAAATATGTTTTAGTTTTTATTGCATGATGTTTTGTTTTGTTGTCGGCACCGCAGTGGATTGGAGCTGTGTGACAAATAACAGGTATTTCCTTTGTGCAGGTGTGGGCACTCCCCCGTGTACCGCTGCCGTGAGATGTCCGGCCGGGCCCTTGTTCCCTTCGTTATGGCCAATGAAGTGGCACACACAGTGCTGGCCCTGCTGCAGGGGCTCCCAGAGCCTGCTGCTCGTTGCGTGCGACAGAACGCTGTTCATGGAACCCTGCTGCAAGTAAGCTTGGGAGGCTTGTTTTGCACTCATTTTTTTTGTTTTCATTTCGTGGAGTTGGTTTTTTTTTTGGTGTTTGTTTTTTTTTTTACTATAGGGGGTTTTTTGGGAATTTTTTGGTCATACTTGACAGCTAGATAACACACCATGAGTTGTGCTTAACATTCACATGTTGTCAAAACATACATGAAGACTGCTTTTGAGTTGATTGTGTCAGATGATATATGTGGAATGCACATTTCAGCTGTCATTTGAAGGCAGTAAGCTGTAAGTAGTAACATTTACATTTCAGATAATGTTTCATCTCCAGAGATTAAAGTGCTTTAAGAGCAAATATCCCTATCTGAATGTATTTACGGAGAGATCTGTGTGACTTGCCCAAAATGACTGAGCAAATCCAAGGCAAAGCTGAACTCCATGCACCAATAGCATTGTGTATATATTCAGACTTGCTACTTACCCACATAATTATTTATTACTTCATTTGCTTTTCCTGCTACACCAGCAGCTTCCTGTCAGCGTGCTGTACAAGTTGTGGTAAGCTTTATACTGTTGTCTTCTGGAAACATTCTGGAGTACGTCTCACTTACCAGAAATTTCTTCATTCTCCACATATCATTCCGCTGGTTTATGGCAGTCAGTTCACTGTGTTTCATTTTTAAGCTATCATGGTAATAAGTTACTGATTTTTACTGCCTGTTTTTCACAAGCAGCCCTCCAACAAAGCCATATTGTACATGATCAGCTCTGTTGGTCTGTCTTAGTTGGCAGACTTTCTAGATACACGTTCCCACTGTAAGCTGTGTGCTGGGGTGTGTATGGTTGTTTTGGTTTGGTTTTTAATTGTATCTTTTCCAGCATATTATTTCCCTTTAAAATCAAGACTTTCAGGAAATCTGGGAAATTAGTGAAGTCCCTCTAGAGTTGTTAATGTCAACTTCATCTGTAAAGGGTTTCACAGCTCCTGAAGTGTTAGGAAGAGAGGGTTATTCCAACAGTGAGAATGAAATGCTTTCTCAATCCAAAATGAGTATAACTCCAGTCATGAGGGTATGGACTGGCAATAGTGTATAAAGCTATTGCCATCTTTTCAGTTACCTGGAAAAAAAAATCATGGAGGGTGAATATGAAAGAGCCCAAAGGATGATGTAGTTTTTAATGCAGTATTGCTAACATGATCTTATGCATAGGTGTAGGGAGTTTTCCATACCTGTGAGGTGGGAGATATTCCTAGGGCTTTAACCTGATTTTTCATCAGTTTTGAATGACTACTAGGAGCTACTACTTCAGTTTGTACTGCACAAGGAGAGACCAGTGCAGTCAGACAATTACATTCTTCCAAGAAATGTCAGTTGAACCATAACAGCTCAGGGGTTTGGTTTCTCACATTTGTCTTGGGCTTTACCATTATTGCCTATGACTCAAGGGTGCTCAAAATCTTTATTTAATGCTTAATTTAATTTAGTGTATCTTTATTTAATGCTTAATTTAATTTAGTGTATGGCTGACATGTATGGCAACTATCTGTTGCTAGTTTAAAAACCAAAACATTCAGAAGAAATATTGTAGGGTGGTAAAGATGTGCAAAAAATAGAGGCAAGGCAATGGTGTTTGTTGTAGCTCTAAAATACCAGTGCCAGGTAGTTCAACCTGTATTTAGCTTGCACCTCCTGTAAGCAGTACAAAGAGGTAAGTATTTTGACTTTTTAGGGGGTGCTGGATGCCTGGTTTCAGTTTCCTTTTTATCAGTGTTATTTGGGACTTGCAAATCTGCTGGTAAGGCTCATTGACCTGTAGAAAATTATGTTAGGGGCACTGCTGGTTAAAGCACTGTTTCTCAGAAGGCTTACTTGAAGAGAGATGGTGATTTGGCAGTGTTCAAAACTGTTTGCACTGCTTTCCCATGACACAGTGGAGGATTTATCACCCTCCTTGATATAAAACCAAAACAAAATTCTCTATTAAAAAGAGCAAGTCTGTACAGAACTCAATAAAATATACATTTTTTCAGCAATACAAGGCCAATATCTACAAAGCCAATCTATATAATTTCTATATGAAAATGGAATTCAGTAATTTCATTTGTTCAGTCATATGAGACTAACTAAAAACTAAGTTCCTTGCTGGAGTTTATTTCAGTGTTCATATTCTGTCAAGTTATAAAAAGGAAGGCTGGCATTATTCAGAACTAGGTGGCAGTGCCAGATGTATTGAATCTTGAAGGTGTATTTCAGTTATGTTTCAGAGTTATCTAATCACTTCATCGGTTGCAAGCCAAATGTTAATTTATAGAAAGATCATTCAAAAGCAGTTCAGCATGGAGTGCTTGTCCAGACATGGCTTGGTTTTCAGAGTGCTGAGATTGCCAAGAAGTGTTTTTTTGACTGTGGATGCAGATGTGTTGTGTTTAACTTCAGACCTCTGCAGTATGTGAAAATGTGTCTTTTTCTCCACAGTGTTTTAACTGTGGCTCAGTTTACATAGTAATATGAATGTCCATGAGGATGAAATAATGTTATGCTTTACAGGGTTTACAGAATAATTCTTTTCAAGAATTATCTAAGAGGGGTGCTGCTATTCTGTAACACTTGGGGAGCTGATGATATTCTTCAAGAAGCAGTTCTGCCTCAGGAGCAAATGCACTGACTTGAATAAGACAACGAAAAATCTTTTCTATGCCTAAGGTTTTCTTTATGAGTACAGTTTCTGCTTTGCTCCGTAATCCATACTGGCCTGGGTTGGGGGAAGGAAATCAAGTTTCTAATTCACAAGAAAATACAGAAATTTTGTACTAGCTTTCTTGAATAATGAAACATTTCTGGCTTGTTTTATTCTAAGATATAGGCTTTTTAGCTGATCAGCTGAAAGGAAGAGCTCGTCCAGAGCTCTAGGGACCTCTAGAAGAGTATCAAAATTTATGACTAGGGAAGCATTCATGTTTGTGAATCTTTCTGATTTTGGCAGTTGCCAAGGAACTTACAAATATTTGGGAAGATTGTGAGGTTTCCTTATCAGAGGATCAAATATTCTTTTGACCTTCTGCCTCTTTGGGATTGGAATATCTGCAGTATATATTCTATCTTTCCAGAAAAATTGAGAAATTCAGAATGAACCAGGCAAGGCTGCCTTTTACCTTGACATCCTCAATCAGTCATTCCTTGATTGTGACTGAGCTCCAGCAGAGCTCCTCTCCTTGTTGTTTGCTCTGCTGCTTCTATCGGGGAGTTGTCATTGCTGCTCTCTAGGAGGCCTCTGGGTTGCTTACACGCTGCTGTGTTGGTCACCCAGCAGCTGCCATGGTGGCTGAAGCCCCCCATGAGGGGCAGGGCCTGGAGACACAAGACTATTTCCAGCTGTCTGTAGAAGTCCTTGTCTACTTGTTTTGCCTGGATTGGCAGCTTATAGCAGACACCCCCTGCAGTGTCACCCATACTTCAGTCCTCCCTCCTAAGCCCCCAGCTGGCTCATCATCCATCCCCAGGCAAAGCTCAGTGCATTTTTGGTTGTTCTGTCACAGAGAGGTCAACCCCCTCTCATCTTCCCTACCTGTCCTTCCTAAAGAACCTGCATCCCTCCACTGCATTACCCTGAACATGTCAGCTATTGTGTCTTGTCTCCATGATCCCTGCAAGATCACAGACTGCATCTGCACACAGACCTTTTAATTCCTCTAATTCTTTAAACTCTTCCTTTGAGTGCTTTGAAGTGAAGAAAAGTTACAAGGGCCCTATCATGATTTGTCCAGAAAACAAGGCAGCACCTTTAATTCATCTGGTTGTGGGTTATTTATGATGATTAAAAAACCCTCCCAAATGCATAAACTTGCAGATTGGTTTGCCAAGGAAAGCAGATGTTAGACTTCATCTTTTGTTTTTATCTTGTGTGAATCAGTTAACATGATTGATGCTGGATTTCAAAGCCTGTGCGATGCTCATAGATCGAGAATCCAGTTGTTTTTAGTACAGTGGAATAGCAATAGTATGACTGGAGCTTTCAGTCACAGTTCTGCACTCATTAGTTTCCAGAAATCTTTTTCACATTTGTATACTGGAAAAATCTGTACTCTAATGAGAGTGTATATACCCTTACATTCTGTTTGTATCAAGAACAATCCATTGGGCAGCTGCCATTAATCATGAGCAGATGTAATTACTGTTAAGGTTTATTTGTTTTCCAAATTAATGAATCTGCACATCAATTGACTCATTATCTTGTGTTTTATCGGTTTGATCTTCTTCATATTCACTTTGGCAAGCCTACAGTTACATATCTTCAGAACACAGGGGATTAGGTCAATGAAAGTTATTAAAAGAGACGTTGTGTTTTCATTAACTTGTCTGTGCCTTGTTCTGAAATGTTGAAGGTGCTGCCTTACATTCTAGAGGTCTTGTGTGGATTTATAACTACATGCTGACAGTGTCTAGCTTGAGATTGGGATACAAACCAGTACGAAAAATTCTACTTCTCTTATTTGGCCATTCTATTTGAAGAGCTTTTTGCTTTCCCTTTGGCATTTTTTGAGCACGAATTAGGAGGAAGGAGGATTCAGTGACTTTTCCCTTATCATTTGCTGCTTATATATGGAGGGAATTATGTGACTTTAAGTGTTCCTCCACTTGCTGCCTCCACCAGGAGATGGATTGCAAGGTCCAAGATAAAGCTTTTCATAGAAGTTCCCAGCTGCCCATATCATTAAAGAACAATTTCTGCCTGGAATCTGCTTTGTTCATGATGAGTATTTACATTCTTGGTGGTACTTCATACAAGAAATCAAACAACTTCATGGAATAAAATCATAAAAAAAAAATATCTTCTGCTGGTCTGTCATTTTCTTGCAGGTGGATCCTTCCTCTTGTGACTGGTTTTGGTCACTGCTGTAACTCAAAAGTCACAGAAATTCTGCCTGCTCTGCTGTGGTCCCTAGGAAAATTTCTCTCTATCCTCTATCTTCTTATCTGAGGCCTGGCTGATAGCTTCTCTTCTTCTCACTGCCATCTTCCCACTTGTTACTGTTACTTTGTCACTCCTACTGATTTATCCTGAGATTTGTTCCCTGAGCATATGCCAGTGTTTTGCATTGCAAGAGAAAAACAGTATTCTTTCTCTCTGGGGATCTGTTCTTAAAGACATACAAGATATAACTGGCAGATGAAACGGAGAATTTGTTATGCTTTGGTGCAGGGTTAAAACTTCTTGAAGATAAAAATGGAAATTCACTTATTTAATGTTGTTTTGAGTGTCATCAATCAGCAGTCATTTGCTCTTCACAAAGTGTTACACTTAATATTCAAACTTTCTCCAAACTGAATTTTTATCCACAAAGTTCTGTAGTTGCAGTTAGCTAAATGGGTATTAGAGCAGTGGGCTGGTTTGAAGAAGTGTGTGTTTGTGTGTGGGAGGTTGGTTTTTCCTTGTTTGTTTGTTTTTTGTGATCACTAATTCAAACAGTTCTGTTTGGCATATTAATGCAAAGTCTTATGCAAGGAATGTTGTTTTGAGATTTTTGAACCTTTTTTGTTTAGTTTTTGAAACAAGCAGCACTGTTGCATCTGAAATCTGAAGAACAGACTGAGTCACATTGACTCAGTTGCATGTGACAGAAATTAGACTTATAGGAGATATTTGGCTTCATAACTCTTTACATTATTTACCATTCATTTTCAAAATTAAGCTTCCTACTGACTTCAGTGGGACAAGAAGTTGGCAGCTGCTTTTCAGGGAATGGCGTCATCTTATAGAAGTAGTCCCATCTTTCTGAAAATACTTTAAAATGAAAGAATCTAGAGCCTTTGTATTAAAAAATAATAATATGATTAAAACACCTGCATGGTTGCATAGTGGGTTTTTCTGTACAGGACTTCTATCATAGCATCATAGAATTGTTTGGGTTGGAAGGGACCTTAAAGACCACCTGGTTCCAACGCCCCTGCCACGGGCAGGGACACCTCCAACACCAAGTTGCTCAGAGCCCCATCTAGCCTGGCCTTGAATACCATGAACGTCATGTACTAGTTCTTTTTTTTTATTTCTGGAGTTTATTGAATATATCAAGGTTTGTGTAAAGGTAGAACTTTAAATTATCTATATCAATTCTTTGGATATACTGATTTTTTAAATCTTAATGGAGAGCTGGAAGAAGTGATTTCAAGATTAAATAGTTGATCTAAACTATGGTTGGAGACTTCATTAGAGCAGTAAGAAAACCAAGAGAAGAACTTAACCTCAAAACAGCCATAGTGGGTCATGTAAAGATTTGTCTGAGTCAGGGTGCTCCCTCCAGCAAGGACTGATGGCACAAGCCTAGGAAAAAGAGTAAGACGAAGCAGCTGGAATATCTGCATGTGCTGTCTTAGCTTCCAGCACTTTTGAGCCAGAGATGTATGGATGTGACTTTGTGGAAGATAAAAATCAATTACATGGTTTTACTAATGAAAAGCAGCAATTCATGATGAAAATATCAATATGTTAGGTAGTTCAATTATCTGGCAGAGTTGTATTAAGACAGGTTGTTGTTGATAAAAGTAATGAAAGTAGAGGCTGCCTAATGAATGCAGATGCCTCTTTCCTTCCTTTGAGAGGAGGAGGATTTTAGCTGAAACGGCTCCAAAGGAAGGTCAGGCTTTAAGTATTTCAGATTGCAATCACTCTCGTGTTTTATGAGTTTAATACTTGAATACTTCGTCAGAGGACTAAAGGCAGTTTAAATAATTAGAAAATAAAGCAGAGAAGAATGATACATGAAGGAGAACTCACAAGCAGTCACTGGACCTTCCTTTTATTGGACTGAATAGGTAATAAAACCCCACAGACTCCAGTGACTAGGGTGTGTGAATACGAGGAGACAAATAAGTCAAATACATTTTGAAGTTCATTCTTGGATGCTGCTCCTTGTTGCTGGGTAAAAGGGAGAGGTGCACTATTCATTAGTTTCACCTAAAAATCCTTAATGTGAATTAGCAGCAGTGTTGTCAGTGACCATATTTTCTTCTTGTTTTGTTTTGAAGACAGAGGATCTCTGGAGTCTGAGAGAATGAATGGGGAAGTAGTGTATTGTTTACTTGGCTTTATTCAGTAGCCTAGAAACATTGACTATGGTGAATTACTTTTTATTTGTCTTGGCAGTAAAGTTTGAAGTGTAGCAGTTCAATGTTAGCTTATAAAAAGTCAATATAGTAAACAAACCTTACATTATCTACTGATCAAAGAAATAAACCTGCTAAAATTAAGTGTTTTCCAGCGAAACTTCCTTTCAGCTGTTCCTTTTCTAACCTCAGTTTTTAGTGTTCAAGATAAGCCTTACTTTTACGATTAGTACAAACAGAAAAGAAATACTGATGTCAAGTTGGAAACATTCACTTACATGTAGCTGGCAATAACAGAACAGTTGTCTCATTTCTTTATGCTGTAAATTTGTATTGACTGTTACGTAAGGGTACACTGATACAAGGAGGCAGTAAGCATTTGAGAACGAGATTTATATCTATGAATGCAACAGAAATGCAGCTGAGTTCCAGGAATAGGAGGAGGCAGTCTCTGAAAGAGAGTCATTGATGAGATTTTGCCAGAGGTTTTCTTTCAGCTGTTTTTTTAAATTAAAAAAAACAAACCAAGAAAAAGACATGTAATATGGTTGATTGACTGGGCAGGTGTGCTAGTTGTACATTGCTTTGAAGCTGCTTTAACTGTAATTAGAAATGCTCCCAAATATTGTCTTTGACTTCCTAAGACATGTCACCAGTTTTTTATAAGGACATAGATGCACACAGCTCTTACAACTCTATTAGGTCTTTTCAGTTTCTGCATCATTGTTGAGTTCCTTCTTACAGCAGCTAAGGATATGAAAATGTGCTGCTGTTGTAAACCTTGTGGGGGTCACATCTTCCTAGTAAAAAGAAAAAAGCATGGTTTAGTACAGAATGAGCAGCATTCATCAGTCAGTGAAAACAAGGCACTGCTGTTTTTAACTGAAAGGTAGCTCTAATAATGATTACTCTGGGTTGTGCCAGGGGGAGCACGCTGGTTGCCCCCTCCGTACAGGGAGAGGGATGACATGATGGATGCACTGCCTTCCTCTCTCCCTTACCCTAGATTTTGACACTTGTTACTCTGGTTATGGTAAGCAGTTGCTTTGCACATGTTTTGGCCTTCCTGTTCCAGTGCACGTCGTTCACTCCTTTATGAATAAAAGCTCCTGCAGCCCTGCCAGCAGAGGTTTTGGGTGCGTGTGTGTGTGGCCATTTGAGGTACCCTGCCTGGTGTTCAGTTACTGCCACAGAGCGTCACTGGTGTTCACCTGGCATCTCTAGTTGTGTTTGAGGATAATTGTGCAGTGACTGAAAACACTGTCTGCAAATGTGGTTATATAAAACAATTTTGATTAGGTGTTAACAAAGAGAAATCCTCTTTATAGGTACAGTTTTCACAGTGGATACATTATTTTGTCCTTAACTGATGGAAATGTGAATAACAAATAACTGTCAGCGCAGTGTTTTACTTTTCATTACTTAAGTCTTCAGGAAGAGAGTTGAATTATTCTAGGCACTGGCTGAGTAACTTGATTTAGACCTCCCAGAACAACAGTTGAACTGTTGTGTAGTCTGAATTTTTAAGTGTTCAATTCTGGGCATATTTCTTGCACCTGTTTTGTATTATGAATCTATAAGTATCCCTCATGATTAGTCAGGAAAGCAATCCTATCACTCTGTCACAGGCAGAGGATGTTTTTACAGTTGGGAAGGGAAAAGTTGAAACTTGCAAAGCTTACTGAAGATATAATGTTCTCCTAGGTGGTGCAGTGGATTAATTTAGTACTCCATGGAGTTCGTTTTTCATCTCCAAAAGCATGTTTTCCATCCCACCCTCACAGGATTTTTTTTCCCTTCCTTTTGATCTAGGAACCATGTCTTTAAAAGTTTCAGAGCCAAAAGACAATCCTGAATACACTTTCTGGATATACTTTTAAAAATACCCATCCACGATAAGTTCTGACTGCTTGAGGATGTATGAAGAATACTTTTGTGCAGTGAGGCCTTTTTACTATGCTCTGTATTTTCAGAAGTTCAGTCTATAGTGAGAAATAGGGGACGGTGCCTTCTGTGGTCTTTGGAAATTCTCTCAGCCTGTTTACAAAAGAAAAAAATACCCTCCATGAACGGAAGAGAAAGCTGGGAAAATGGGCTTTCAAAAGAATGCTGGGTAGGAGAACTGAATGAACAGGGATGAGTGGTTGTAAGTGGGTAACTACTCAGTAAAGACTTCCCAGTGTTGAAGGCCAGGATGCAAGAATCTCGCGCAGTGGAAGAAAAAAACTGAAAGGAAGAGAGGAGGAAAAACTTGGAAATCTAGGAAAATGAGACAAAATAAACCCAAACTAGAAGAAGACACTTCTCCAGTGTGTGAAAATTGGTATCAAGAGTGTTAATGCCTCAAATTAGAATTTTTTGAATTAACTTACTTTTTCTGTGTACTTTTTCTGTCTTAACCAATTTAATGCATGTTACTTTCTTTGCTTGCTTTAAATATTTGTATGTCACAGGCATTTCTTGCTGTAGTGTTTCTTGCTACTGTTTTTTCTTGCTTTTACTCATTTAAGTATTTTAAAATACCAGCATTTTTGAAGTAGTTATTGTTGTGCTAAAATTTTTTAGGAACATTTTTTCACATGGCTGTTTGACTTGAAGTGTGGGGTTTTTACTGAGGCTCTAAATGACTGAATCCGAACTAGAGCATACTCTGTAAATGTGTTCTCTGCTTTTGTTCCTCCAATGCTGTTTATGCATGGGCCAGAAAGGAACGGTAAATGGACATCCAGGCTTAGGAAGGGTTGTACAGAAATTTGACAGATATAAAGAAACTACATGGGACAGAAAGTTTGTGGGTGCACAGTTAACAAGGAGAAGCTGTGTTATGGTTGTATCTAGTGGTGGGGAGTTTATTTGGAGGAGCAGAAGTGGTGCCTTGCTGTAGGGGTCTGTCTGTTTTGCTTTTAGGTCAGGGGGGATGTGGGGAGCAAAGCTCTACTGAAGCACAGTTTGTTTTCCACTGTCTAGTACAACATGCTCCCAGTTCTGGGGCATTGCTGCTAAAACCCTCGACTAAAAGCCAGTGACACAAAACTGGGAGGAGCTGTCAGCTCCCTTTTGAGGGCAAAGAGGCCCTGCAGAGAGACCTCAACAAATTAGAGATGGGCAACCACCAACTCTGTGGAGTTTAACAATGACAAGTGCCCAATTCTCCACTTGGGACAGGGCAGCCCTGGTTGTGTGTATAGACTGGGGAATGAGAAGCTGGAGAACAGCTCCATGGAAAGGGACCCAGGGGTCCTGGTCAATAGCAAGCTGAACATGAGTCAGCAGTGCCCTGGCAGCCAGGAGGGCCAAGCGTGTCCTGGGGTGCATCAGGCACAGCATCGCCAGCCGGGCAAGGGAGGGGATTGTCCCGTTCTGCTCTGCACTGGGGCAGCCTCACCTTGATAATTGTGTGCAGTTCTGGGTGCCACAGTGTAAGAAAGATACGAAACTGTTAGGGAGTGTCCAAAGGAGGTCCATGAGGAGGATGAAGGGCCTTGAGGAGAAGCCACATGAGGAGAATCTGAGGTCACTTGGGCTGTTCAGCCTGGAGGAGACTGAGGGGAGACCTCATTGCAGTTACAGCTTCCTTGTGAAGGGAAGAGGAGGGGCAGGCATTGATCTCTTTACCCTTGTGACCAGTGACAGGAATAGGTTTAGGCTGGATATCAAGAAAAACAGCAGAGAGTGTGATCGGGCACTGGAACACACTCCCCAGGGAAGTGGTCACAGCAGCAGCCTGACAAAGTTCAGGAAGTGTTTGGACAATGCTCTCAGACACATAGTGTGAGTCTTGGGGATGCTCCTGTGCAGGGCCAGAAGTGATAATAATGTGGATTCTAAGTTGGGTGATGAAAAATGTGGCTTCCAGTGGAGCTGCAGGCAGCTCTTGGACTTGAAGAACCCTTCCTCAGGTGCTGGAAACAGCCTGGGTGTGGTCTAACAGCAAGGGGAGATGCTGAGAGGGTGAGGGATGCTTCTAAATTTATCACCTGTCAAGATCCCTCCTTTTCTCTACTTCACAAAAGGTGCTGGTTGTCTTTGGATCATCAGTCTCTCCTTGATGTTTGGGAGTGTGGAAGCCTCCCCCACAGCTTTAAGCAACCAAAGAATTAATAAGGCTTCTGAAGGAATGATAAGCAGCAGGTGCTTCCATTCTGCCCTCCCTAATTCCTTCTCAGGCTTGTGCCTCTGTTATCTCTACCCTGTTTCCCCTGGCACCCTTACTATCAACTCCCTCCCACCAGCTCTTGTTTCAGATGTTTGCTCCTTTATATCTCTGTTCTGGACCTCATCCTCTCTTACAGCATAGCTGCTGTTGTGGTATTTTGTTGCTTATTGCACTGGAGTAATTACCATGCTGTCAGAAATGCAGGCTAAATGTATCTGTATATTGATTTTACTCAGAAGTGTAACCTTCAGATTCAGTACATCTTCACATCTGCAATGAATGTCTCAATCTGTATTTGGCAGGTAACCTCTGCACATTGTAGTTGTTCATTCTGGCCTGTTTTTATTGTGAAAAATAAGCAGTAGTTAATTTTTTTCTCAAATATACAAAGGTATTTTCAAAGCTGCAGAGAGGTCTTTGTGACAGAAGTGTGTATTGGGAAAGCTTTAAACCTTGAAAGTCTGATTTGTCCTTTTTGGTGCACATGCATCAACAATATTAAACCTTCCTTTTTACTATGAGAAATCACTTATTAATTCAACACTAAAACATTTGACATAAATTGAAGATACTGAGCATTTATAGTTCGTACTGAGTTTGACTTGAGTATGGTTGAATTCTCTTAGCATGTTTTCTTCCTTTCAGCAGTCCAAATGCATGCATTTGTTTAGCTTTATAATATTAAATTTATATTCTTAAAAAAATTCAGGTAGGAAAAGCCAACTTTTCTCTGTCCTCACAAAACACTTCTGTAGCAAACAAAATGCCAGTTATGTGCTCATCTCACACTTGTAAAGTGCAAGAAATCTTTCATTTATTCTTCCAAGTTTCTGTCTGTCTTGTTTCGTTGGTGAAACAGACACTGCTGGCAAATAGAACAGGAAGTGTAAAGAGCACAATGCTCACTTTTTTTCAAAGGCAATATAGATGGAGCCATGCTTGAGTGCATGCTTGATTTTTGTACCTATTGAATTATTTTGTGCCATAAGAAATAAGCAAGTAGAGCCTTTGCTCTTTGGAATGAAGTCACTCTTGAACCCAAAGCAACTAATGACAAAGAAGAAAGGTTAAATCATATTGTCAGTATGTTATGTGAAACATGCTACATGCTTATGACTTTTTAGGTTATTATGTTAATAGAAAAGTAAGTAATATCAGCATGAAAATGCGTGTGCTATGGTGATGCTGTTGTTTTCCCATCTAGTAAATACTACCCACTTCCAAAAAAAGCCTCAGGAAGATGTAGAGATGGACATAGTAATACTCTGAAAGACTTCACATATACGTCCTGTTAACAGAGTTTTGTTAGACTTTATTTCCTGATGTAACGTCTAATAAAAAAACACATGCTGTATGTATCCTGTCTTGCAGCATAAAACTGCAGCCCATAGAAAGTCCTGAAGCATTTCAAAAGGAAGGGACTTGGTGCCATCACCTTTGGGTACCACTTTCTTATGGGAGCCGTGTTGAGCACGTAGGATTTCAAACCTCCATGGTGGTACTAATATTAAAAGTGACCGTAAATAGAATGAAATTCATCAAGGGCTTCCCGCAGTGGAAATGCCTTTTTTTAATTTGCTGTTTTGAGACAATAAGTTATATTTCTGAATTATCATATTGGAAGCTATTATTTTTAAATTAATAATAATAAAACAAGTTTGTAGATATTAGGAACTGTTCTGACTATAGTTATTTCTCTTGGATTATTGTACAATAATTAGAAACATTTAAAAATTACATTGCAGCATCAAGCACCTTCAGTTGTCGGAAGTGAAAAAAAGCTTATGAAAGCCAAAATGAGCATTTTAGTTTAACTCGTTTTGAAATATACACAATATGGCCTCTTGGTACTCAGTGATCACTGGTGAGGAAAAAAGTGCTATCTTTGAAACATCACACTGCCTTTAGCAATAAAAGGAGAATATTGTTTTCCCTAAAAAAATAGGAAATGTTGGTAAAAGTGGTAGAGACACAGTGTTAAAGAAGGAAATATAACTACGAACTAATGTTGCTCTTAGAGTTGTTTCATTTTCATAATTTTTCATTTTTCTGAAAAGCCCTATTGTGCTTATAGAGAAGAAAAAAAAATTAAGTTAATGTCTTTCAGACAGATACATTGAATATATAGCATTGTCATTTAAATTCAGTTTGACACAAGAGTTAATAATTCTAATGTCATTTAAAGCTATTTTCAGTCTTGTGTAATGTGGTACTTTGTGAACAGTTGAATGAGAAGTTAATTTCCTGTAAAGTTGAATTTGTAAAGTTCTTTGATCACATGGTCTAAATGAATGATCTCATCCTAAATATTTCCTAAGTCAAGTTGCAAATGTTCTTAAACTTATCATGTCCAGCTCTCAAATTATTACAGCAGTAACTTCTTGGGTTTTTTACTCTCAGAGTGCAGTAGGCTATCAGATTTCCTTAGAAAGGGAGATGTTTGTAACCACCACGGCCTTTAACATTTCTTTCCATCAACTCTTTGTCTAGTTGAGTCTTGCTCATGTTTTTCCATTAGCCTTTTCCTTTCAGAGGAATTAATGTTCCATCTGAGTGTTATCTTTTAATTCAGTTTTATATCAGTGATATTTATAAAGATTGGATAGGACAACAGGAAGAAAGGCTTAGAAGTTGGCAGTCACTAGTATATTTTTTCGTTGAATCAGTACATGAATGAGGCTTATAATGGGGTTATCTGCGTAAAGAATCCCTGGGGTTTTTCACAGACAGCTTTGTTAAATAGAATTACAGCACCATGATTAGCCACAAAAATCCTCAAAACAGTTGCAGTGCTGCAATTATAGAAGCATAAAGCACTTTGGAGGTGTCCCTGGATGATGCCATTCAGTTTTGGTGCTGTGAGCAGGAGGTGTTGTCACAGAACTGAATTAGACAAACTTGATTTGGGTCTTTAATTAGCCTGTTTTCCTGTGAATAAAATGGGTTATTTTGGGTGGCAAGTATGATATTTTCACAGTTTGTACAGTAACTGAAACAGAGGAGATAAATTTGGGGAGTTCTTTCATTTCTTTCATGGTTTATAATACAAAACATTCATACTCAGTATTGCCACTGTATTGTGCACAATGCTGTCTGTAGGGCATCTCTTCACAGGTTTGTGTAGTGAGTGCTGTAATGTCACCAATAAGTATTTTATTTTTACCTTTTAACTTGTTTAACAAAAAGCTCTGTTGTTATCTGTAATTAGAAGAGAACTCATCCTCCTTAACATCAAGTAAAGAAATTTATAAATAGATGGACTCCCCTTTTGCAGCTGGTTGATAATTTTTAGTGTATTGTAAGGCCAACAAGACGGATCAAGTGCACAGAAAACACATGACGGTGTTTGGAGAGGGAAAGAGGGAACTTGTTTCAAATAAAGTTATCTTGTTTTTCCAAGTGCAGTTAAACCATGGAATTGTGTGGAAGTTTAGTAGACTCCTAAACTGCCTCTGTGGATTCTCTAACTTCTGACATGTTCTTGCTAGTTCATTTTGTTGTCTTTTTTTGCCAAATTGAAATATTTTTAGCGTTTGAGTTTATTTGAAGCAGTCATACTTCATACTGTTATATGTGCTTTATTGTGGTTTTAGTTCTGTAGTAAATTTTACGTCTTAAAAACCGAAAAATATGCAGCTTTATGGGATGATTCTTCTACATAAACCATCAATCCCCAGCATAGTCTGTTGATAACCAGTGGATACTTTGTGGTCAGGATTTAGGACAGGGTATGGAACAAACACCTCTAGGACTCTAAAAGATTGCAGCACTGTGATAATGGAGATGCACACAAGATCTGTGTGATGAGGAGCCATTCGGTATGTGGCACCTTTTAGCTGCTTTGTATCAGAGAGTATGAACAAAGTACTGGAAACATGAGTGAAGGTAGTGGTACCTTCCACTCATCTCTGTTCTTCCAAATTCAGACTGTGAAGTGACTTGAAACCACAAGCTCTCCCTGGATTCTGGTTTAGTTTATCTAAAGGTAGTAAAATAAAGTGTTTAATCTATTAACTAAAGAAACTGTTGATTTTAGTGGGTGATGTTGCAATTGCAGCCACTGGTAAAATACAGAAGCAACAGGACATGGCCTGTGGAGTGGGGGTGGAGGTGAACCACAAGCATGACCAGATTGGTGCTGATTGCAAAGGGATAACACAGTGAAGAACCCATTGAGATACTCTTACCACTTGTGTTTGGTGTTTATGTGAATGAAAAAGGGTATGAAGTATCCTGATAGTCCCTTCCACCACTGATGCAGGGTGGGTTTCAGCTTCCTTGAGCAAATCTGGCATTTAGTGAAATGAGTGCCTAGCTGTTGTTCTCACTGCCAGTTTTGAGGCCTTAATGCCAGAGGATTTGTGTAGGCTTGTGCTCTGCAAACAGCTTGTGCACAGCAGTCCACATGCAGCTGATCATCAGTAGTCCTCTGGCTGCTGGATGTTGCAGCTGCCACAGGTCAGCTCACCAGCTGGTCCTCCTGGAGCCATTTCAGTGAAAACAAAGAAGATTGGAATATTTGGATATTAGTTAAATTTAAATATTTCAATTTGATGTGACTGAAGGGAATGGGGAGCTTGCTTTCATTAGAAACCTGGGTAGGATGTTTGAAATTGTCAAACTTCAGCAGGATGTGGTGTCAAAGTGGTGGGCATGGTAACATCTGCCATTGGCACCAGCCTGTTCAGAAGGCAACAACCTCTGTGCAGTTCAATATCCAAAGCTGAGCAGAGGGTTAAGCAGCTTTAAAAAACTGTTCTTAGAGTCAGTGAGACAGCTGTACTCCTCCGGGATAATAAAATCAAAGGCAAGCATGTGCAAATGTTGGAGAAGGTGGTCTTGAGTAAGGGAAAGTGCTGGAAGAACTTGCTTTTCAAAAAAATCTTTTCTGCCTTAAAAACTGGTGCTGTTGACATTCCCTTATGTCAAAAACACATCAATTACATGCAAGTGGAAGAGAGAAGGGGATAAAATAACAGTAAAGAACAGATCTTTCTGACCAGCTTCTAATTCCTCTGAAGAGAAGAGCCCCAGGAAATTTCATCATTTTACTCTGGACATTGTCTGTTACTGGTGAATTCACAAAGGCGGTGTTCATCTGCTGATAATGGTGGTGGTGCTGCTGATTGTAAATCAAAGTGCATGATCTTAGTAGAGCTCAGAAAATGTTTGATAGCTTTGAGTTTGGCACTTGCTGCGATAGCGTAGGATGCTTGTTTGTCTGGGGAAAAAACCCACAAGGCGATGAAGCATGTCACTAATTAAAATCAGAAGGACTAGTGGAGCCGTTTGGGGGAGATGTAATCAGCTGACTAGTGAGATTAAACTTTGGGAACAAAAGGCAAATATATTGCAGGTAGAATTCCAGATGTTCAAAGCGGAGATGCAAAATTCATTAACGTTGCTCTCTGATTATGCAGTTAGCCCTTTCCTTGCCCGTAAGTTTACCTTGGCTGGGGCACTTGCAGTTAAATGACACTGTGGAAATTACTGGAAAACATTAACATTAACTTGTTATTGTAAGCTGACATCATGCTGAGCCTGATGGGAAGTGAAAATTTATAAATAGCTTGTCCATATGTGTAAGGCAAAAATCTGCTGATCTTCAGCAGTAGCATGATTCATGTATTTGCTGTAGTTTAAACTTCATTGTGAGTTTTCTATGTTTCTATGAACTTCATAGTTTCAAAAACTTTGAAGATCAGTGGTCCAAAGCTGACAGAACTCTGAGGAAATACTGTTGATATTTTCTGTGCAGTTTTGGTGGTACAATCTACATGGTACTGACACTTAGGTATTCTTCCCTCTGTGTTTTCTGGAGAGCCAAATGCTTCCTAAAAGAATACCTAAAGCATTATTTTGTCATTTCTTTCTCCCCATATAAATTCTCATGCACATGCCTACTATCTATGAACTGGAACTTACAGGATCTGAGTTGTCTGTCTCTGAGGTGCATCCTTTGCATATTTCAAATAAATCACCTAATCTCTGTTTCCTTTCCTGCAATACTTTATTCTGTAATCTTTTATAATGTGGGAGAGGGGGGCATACTGAGGAACAGTATGTGATTACATAAGTAAAAACTTTATTTCTGCATCACTCCTGGAAAATAAGAGATGTTGTGTATTTCAGGGAGCCAGTCCTCTTTCCTCTCAGATGATCTTCCTTGTTGGAAAGTGGCTGTATCCGTATACACCTGTGCTGAACAGTGCTGCCATGTAGTACTGTGAGACTGAAAATACAGGAGGGCTGTTTGGTTGAGGATTTTTTTTTTTCCTCATATGTTACAGTTAAGTGGGATCCTCTCACACAAATTAATTTCTAGCTGTTACTGTAATAAAAGAAGAAAAAAGAAAATAAAGAGTTTGCTTTCATTGCACCTTCTTTTCTCCAGGTGTCCTGTGTACTGCCGTTGTAAAGCTGAATTCATTATTAATGTTTGCATTTGGAATTCAATTTGACTTATCTGCAAGTGAAGCCCACCCATCAGTTACGCTGTCTAGACATAAAGTTACTTTTATTGCATGTTTCAGTTGTATGTTTCCTTTTATAGGGATAATTTTGAGGGGAGGAAAATTCTTGTGAGTTCTACTTGCGTTCAGCTGTGATGCTGTGTCAGAGGAGTTTGGCATTTGAGTTCTGGGTCTGGGCACCAAGCATGCATGGTGTTTGAGGGATCTGCATAGCTGCTGGCCCCGGTGTCCCCCTTGTTTACCTGCATCTAACTGTGAGAGGATTTTCTTTAAGGGAGGGCTATTTGCCCTATTGTTTGCACTCACAGAGGTGCAGCAATCCCTGCCGTGGAAGAGCAATCCATCTTACGTAAGTTCAGTAGGCTTTGTAATGTTGGCTTAGAGTTCAAACAAAAGAGTGCAGTTGGTAATACTGAATTCCTCAGATGCAGGTGGAGCCATTAACAGTGACAAAATGCTTGTAAATAAGCAGCAATGGAAGGCAAGTTGATCCTCATGCACAGAGACATGTAGAGTTATGACTGACAATGTATGAATGAGGGAAAGCTTTCAAAAGTTGTAATACAGCTTGAAAGGCATCACCCACCTGGTTTTATGACTGTGGTTATAGCTAGCTGCACTGGGACTTTTCATGTGTCAAATTATTCCTCAGACTTTAAAAATACTGACTATTGAGAGAGACCTGTATATATATTTTCTCTTCTGTAAGTTTAAAATCATTAGTTGAGAGAAGTAAATAGTTTTCTGTAGCTGCAAGTTTTTACTTCACTTTATTTTCTAATGTGAAATTGGGAACTGAAAGCATCAAATTGATGCAGCTTACTTCTAATTATTTTCTCAGCTTGTGTGTTAATGCAGACATTCCTGAGGCAGAAGATCACCTCTGCTGAAACCAGCAGAGCTGCAGGGTCAAGTGGCAGTGTACTTCTGAGCACTCTTGAAAAACATATTCATACTGTGTCTCTTACCATGTCAGCTTCTTTGTGTCAGTGGGATAGCTGACAATATTCCTTCTAATTGCAAATATCCCTCAGTTAACAAGAATGTGTGCCTTGGTCTTTTATTTGCATTTGTTTCCTTCATGTG
The DNA here is from genome assembly GCA_013397815.1 of Aleadryas rufinucha. Classification (NCBI taxonomy): domain Eukaryota; kingdom Metazoa; phylum Chordata; class Aves; order Passeriformes; genus Aleadryas; species Aleadryas rufinucha. Next base: position 299,899 of record VZTH01003609.1, read on the forward strand.
GACATGTAGAGGAGAGCTGTTATGAAGACATAGCCTGGGAAAAAATAATTTCAAATTGTTTCACTGCCCCCCCACCCCCCCCAAAAAAAGGAAGAGGGAGAAGAAAGCTGGGGTGTGTATGTGTCTAGCTTTATATCCTTTGAGGTAGCTGGATTAAGCCAATGATGGCTGGGTTTTTAGGATAGCAGATTATAGGCTTGGAAGAAGAGACTTCATTGTATCCTTCCTTCTGTTCTGATCAGAAATACAGGCTGAGGACAATTCTGAACTGCTCCCAGCAGTCTGGTGTGTTCATTTCTCTAGACTTTCAGGTTTTGGTTACATGCTGTGGGAAGATAATAAGGGGGTTTGCAGAGAGTGGAAATTCCACCAGCTCCACAGTAGCCTCTTTCATCTCTGCTCAGGCTGGCTGATTAGGAGGATGTGTGTGAGACCCACTCAGATTTGCCTTTTCTTTCTTTGACTCGTCAGGCAGATTTGCCTTTTCTTAGCACTGTCTGCTTGTTGGGCTTTTCTCTTTGCTCACCAGCCAGTCCTTCTGGTTGGGTTTCTACGGCCAGCACATGTACCTTTAGCTGAATGACAGTTTAAAAAGTATCTTAAATCCTAATGGTAAAAAAGTCATAATAATGATAAAGTCAGACCTTGTACTGGGTTTCTGTGTGAATAGGCAAACGGTGGACTTGTAAGAGAAAATTCACCTGGGTCTTCCAAGTAAAATGAGTCTGATGTTTCCTGGCAGCAAACTGCTCATTGTTTTGTTTTCTCCTAATGAAAATTTTGAGTCACATACACGAATTTTAAGCTGCAATTCAAGTTTCTTCCTAAAATAGGAAGAAAAACTTGGAGAAAAACCTAATAAAAATTGTATCACAAGAACTTTATCTGTGAAATTTTGCATTTTTAGGCTTGTTTTAAGGCAAAAATGGGTTTATCTTAAATGTGAAAAGCACATTTTTAGTGATGGATATTTTTTGATATATGTCTGTCACTGAGAAGAAAGCAACTTTGCTATTTTTCAGCATCTTCTAACTTTCATTAGTTATGGCACATTCATAATTTTCAGATTATTAAGTAGCTGTGTTATTCTTGCTGAGTTTTACAGAGTTAACTGGTATTGTATTTTTGTTCTTTAATTTAGATGTTTCCAAGCCTTTTTTTACTTCTTAATTCAATCAAAACATGCTTGCCTTCATTTTAATCAAAACAGCTTTAATTAATGTATAAATCCAGCTTCATGAATTTTGGTGGATATATTTGGAAGAAGGATTCAAGTGCCATAATTTCTTATGAATAATAAAGGAAAACTGGATAATTAGATGATGAAATGTGCTGACAAAACAAAGCTAAAATTCTGAAAAAATTGAATTGTGAGCCAGCTGTTGCTTTAAAGAAAGAAAAAAATTTTATACAATTTTCATAAAATTATTTGCAGAGGGAAATAGTTGAACTTCAGACTGAGTTTGTTTGTCCATACAAAAACAAATTTAAGGAAGCAATATTCATATGCAATCATATAATGTATCTTTGGCATAAATAGTAATCTGATCTGTTAGTTGTGAAACTACTATTATGTAATGAATGCCTTCTAAGAAAGGAAATGGTAGGAACAAAAAGGGGGTGATGCCTGTAATAATTTGATATACATAAATGATCTAGGACTGTGAGAAGAATGATGACTTTTCTAACATATTTGTTTTTGGGTGACAAGAGAATTGATAAACATTTGAAATTCCTCTTTAGTATATTGCTATTTAAATAGGGAAATAAATTCAGAATATTTACTCTCTCCCAAAAACACCAGATAAAAACTTCTCTCATAATTAAATACCTCAGGTGAAGAAAATCCTTGATGACTGTAATAGACTTGATCTATCCAGAGTTGCTAAACCTCACTGTGACAGAGTCTGGGTCATGAGGACACAGGGCACAGGGTGCCACCAACAATGCCTGATGTGCAGCACCTTTGTGTCCCCTGGTTCTGGACTAATTTTAAATTCTGCAATGTGCATGGCTGCTTTTGTCTGGGAGATCAACATGGACTGCAGGCACCGTGTTCATACCATACTCTCTGGTGATAAAACATTATATTTCTTTTCCACAAATACAAATTTTTAACAGAGCAGGGTGGTAAGCAGATAGTTATAAACTCTCCCATCTATTTTTGTATGGATATCTTATTGGAAAACTGGGGGTGGTAGGTGAGGTTTTTAGTCCCATTGTAATTATCACACTGGCACTTTTCATCTTTAAGGAAAAAAGGGGATTTTAAGACTTGTTTTTTCCCTAGAGCTAATTATTGTAACTTTGAACTTTTTATCATACTAATAAAAATGCCTTCACCTGTCACAGCAGCTTGCCAGTTTTTATCTACATCGGTGTCATAAAAAAAAAATGGACCTAAGTTTCAGAATACAGAGATAACTTGGCAGTTGTATTTATCATAGAAGAAGAATAAAATTTTATCTGCCTTTAAATGAGAGAAGAAAAGAAAAACTACGTTTGAAGTTTTTTTCACTAGCATGTTAATACTCGGGCAAAAGCTTTTGATGGAACAATTCTGAAAACTTGTGTTTAGCTTAGTAAATCTTCTTACTGCTGCCATTTTGCAAATGCCCTTTTATTTTTGGCCTTCCATATTACTTAGACCTTCATAGCTGGGTGAGTGGAATATTTTTGAAATCTCAGTATTTACACAGTGTTTTCTTTCAGCTGCTGAAACATCTGTATTCTTTGTATTTTTTTTGGGAGTTAAAGGATCTGTGTTGAGAATGTGAAGTTTCGGGTGATGTGAGTTTCGTTTTTTGGTTTGTATTTTCTTTTCCCCCCCAGTAAGCAGTGCAATGAACACTGGGAGCATTGTTTCAGTCTTGCACTTAGGAATGTGAATATTTGTACTGTATACTTCATTTCATCCAAACATAGCTGAGGGTATGCATGAAAAAGTTTTTATTGCTTCGGGTCATCTTAAGGGGAGGAAAGCTTAATGTTGCTACTTCACTGAGAAGTGTGCAACTGTATAACCTCCTGTTTTTGGAAAATCTCATTGTTTGAAAAAGGCACTTGGTACAGCAACATGTTGAAGGCTGTGCTTTCTTTCAAGTGCCAACCTGTGCTCAAGTACACCAGGTGTCCACCTAATCACTGTTTTATGTTGGAAATTAGAAGTTTATTATGAATTTCAGAAACCTTAGTTTCTCCCATGAAATTATTGCTAATGCTACAAAGTGTTGATTTTAATCTGTTAGAAAGTGTTTCTTGCTAGATCAACTTTGTGGCTATTGAAAGGTTGTGCTGTATTTGCAGCGTCTCTGTATGTATGCAGGAGAACTCTTGGCATCAAAAAAAATTTGCACTAGGTAAAGTTTGTTTGATAGGAGCTTTCCTCCATCACTACATTCCTTCATTATTTTAATTTTGTATTTCCCAGCAATTCAAACTGGTATGAGAGCTGCTAAAGATAGTGATCTGCTGCATATCATATCAAAGGTAGTGTGGGGGAAAAAATGTCTCTTCTTGCTTCTCGTGATTTATATTTTTGACTTAGCTGATGTCTAACCATTTAAGTATTTGTTGTTTTTTTTTTTTTAAAAGGCAATGTGCATTTTTTTTCACTTAATCATCCAAAATGAACACTTGGAAAACAGCAGATGTTATGTCTTAAGGCCTTTTTGGGTACAAAGAAAACACTCAACTTTCTCTTGTCATGACACGGCGACACAGAAGTCTCAGCATTGCATGTGAAAGCAAGCTGTTGGGTGGGGGATGGATGTGAACAGGACAGAAGGATATGTATCCTGATTGACCAGCGGGGAACCAAGCCAGCTGTTTCTTTTTTTCTCTTCCTTCCCCACCCTCCTCTGCTTTCTCCCCTTTTCTTGAGGCTTCTATGGCTGAAAAAGCAGGGGGAAACATTCACAACTCCAGGGATGGTACTGGAAGTTTGGAATGGCTGAAGAGCAGAACGTGACTTCATTGGCATGCTGAGTGCTTGGGTTTTGCTCGTTAGGATACAGTGTCACACCTGGGCTGGCTTGGTGGGGTTGGTTTGGGTTTTTTCTGTGTTATTTTGCACTAAGTAATCCTCCCATGCAGGTAGTTTTACCTGCAGCTGCTTAGGACATACTGGCTCAGAGTTAGAACCTTGTGGACTGAGTGGTCTTGGAATGATCAGTCACTGGACACTGTTGCCCATCACGTGTCCAAGTATCTGGACTTGCCACGGTGTAGTGGTTTTAGTTCACCTCTGTATTTTTTGTGAGATAGGAGATTTGGAGGAATGCAAAACAGGCTCAAACTTATCAAGAAAATGAAAAGTTTATTAACAGAATTAAAAGAGCAAAGAAAATAATAAGAAAATCAAAGCAAAATCCCTCTTTCCACTCACACCCCCCTCCTCCTTTTCTTCTTCCCTAAATCAGCACAAAGGATAACATCACATAATTCTGAAGTCAGTATTCACAATTTTAAGAATCTGTCCACTAGTTAAGGAGAAAAGATGGTTTCCTTTACAATCCGTGGTTTTCCAAAACCGTATCAGCCTCAGTACAACAGCCCCCGCCCGGGAAATAAAGCTGCTACCGGGAAAACACCTCTCCCATGGATATGGCAATCACATGGGCCACAACATGGGGTAGTCCTTTTTTAAGGGTGAACAGCTTCTAGCTTAAGGGAGCAACTCGCTTCTCCACAGAAAATCTTAAAAGTTCCTTATATCTCTGCACATTACAGCTTCTCACACTTCTAGGCACTTTATGATTCTCTTTTGCACATAGGCTGNGCTTGCACTGTTTTAACAACTCTTGCCCAGGATGATGGACAGTCTCTGCTGTCCTGTTGGTGTATTATCCTGGCTCCTGAACTGCCTGGATAGGAGCCAGGATAATACACCAACAGGAGAGGAAGAGGTTTCTGGGCATCCATGAACTCACCATCTTTAATGCAGGATTCCACAGAACTACAGACAATACCTTGTCTCAGTGAAGTGTTGTATCTATTAAAAAGAATCACTGTCAGGCAGTAAGTCTTCATAAACCTTCCTCCACAGATAGTGCAAATCTTTGGTAAAACTACCTTTAAAAAAGAAAAAAAAATCATTAATATATTGCCTTTGTGCAATAAAAAAACAATGCCACATACACGAGGAGCACCGTGACCTCACTGCATTTATGTGTGAGGAATTCAGCAGAGGATTTTAAATCATGTAGTATTTTGGACTTGAGGAGAGCCATGCAATGGAAAGCCTGTCTGTTTTATTATCTGTATCAAACAGTCTCATAAAACTTGCTACCTCCTCAGGCAAACATTGCCTGGCCTGTAGTCTTAGATCATGGAAGCCATATGGAAGCCAAAGAATGATGCGTCACAGGTGATGGAAGTGAGGAACTACTGAGGCTAACTTTTACACATTGCTTGTTTGGTTGCCTCTGGTTTTAGCTTACATAAAGTAAGGCTTTATATAAAACATGCTGATGTTAATTACAATTTCCAGTTTACTAAGGCATTCTAAAATCTCATGCTGAAAAAAGAATATCTTTGGGGAAAGCTTTCTAAGTGTCTAAAATTTGGTGAGGGCATCTGAATAAACGGTAGAGGGCTTGCAGTGAAATAACAAGAAAATCAGGATTTTGTGTATGTCAGAAAAAGTCAGAACAGGCTAAATAATAGTTTAACATTTTCTTTGATGAATGCCAGCACTTTTCAAGAGTGAATCAAACTCTTACATGAGTTGCACCTTCTAATTCTACTACTTAAATATGGCTCATTTCCCGTGATTTTTACTGTCTGAATAGTATTGAAAGGATGTGGTTCATATAGAGAATTAACTCCAGAGGAGTTTTGGTTGCATTTTCAGTACTGAATTTCCTACCTGGATAAATTGAAATCCACCAATATGACCTCCTTAGTATATACAGTTCTTTCTCTTTCAAGACCTTTAGCTTGAACTGGCAAACTACTTAGGTTTCCTCTGCCTCTACACAGGAGGCGCTTTGAGAGTTGTTTTCAAAGAGATTAAATTAATTTAAGCTTCTAGGAAAAAATATGATAGCCCCTTCATAATTGTGAATCAGATTTTATATTATTGCTTAGAGGTAAATCCATTGTCGTTCCTGGAAATGAACACAAGCACAGAATAAAATTGGAAAGGTTAAGGCACCAAATGGTTTTCAATTAGCAGAGGATATAAAAAGCAATAAGAGCTTCTGCATAAATATTATTTTCCATTTTTGTTCTTTTTCTTCTATCGTGTCTATGACTTAACAGGGATTAAGGACAAGCCACAAAAAATATAGAGGAACTATTAGTAGTGGCAGCTTGGTGCATTGGTTTTCGTGAAGAAGGTTAATTGGAGTAGGTACTTACATTTCAATAAGCAAACACCTCTCCTTTAGTCTGCTCTGCACAGGCAAGAGCAGACTAAAGGAGAGGACTCAAGGTAGAGATCTCTGTGACACTTTGAAATGTTTGCAAGCTTGTGCTTCTGCAAAACGTTTTGTAGGAAAAGATCAAGATTCAAAAAGATCTTGGAAAGGCCATCTTAGAAAGGTGCTATCAACAAAATGATGTTCCGCTCAGAGGACTTCAGAAGCTTTAAAAAAAGACAAAGACAAGCCACTTCTCCAGGATGTGTCTTGCCTACAGAGCACCTGCTAACAAAGGGAGACGGGAGTTTATTTCATTGTTCCTGTCAAAGGGCCGCAGTGGGATCTCTGTGTTTAGTAAGTGCCTCACTAGGAAAAAATCTGGACTGACTGAATAGTGTCCAGAGAACAGTTGTTTGCTGTGAAGGCAGGGGTGAGAGCATACAGGAACACCTTACCTCAAAAGCTTGGATTTTGAGGGTGAAAGACTAGAGGTTGCATACAAGTGTTCCAGAATCTGCTTTCTTGGCTGCTTTCAGGATTGGGACAGTCAGGCATTTGTTTCGTCGAAGAATGTTTAGACCCTGCCTCAGTGTTTGTATGGATTAGATAGTCTCTTGACATCTCTTCTGTTCTGTTTCTGTGCTTATTTGAAATGACTGCAGCTGTTTTTCCACTTGAATGATTTCACAAAAAATAACCCAGATGAAATTGTGTCAAGTTAATGCTATGTGGCAGTGCTTGTGTTTCCAAAACAAGCAAACAAACAAAAAAATATAACCCCCGGAGCGAGTGACAGCTGGAATGTGGAAAATCAAGATCTGAGATCTAAAAATCTGGATACCAAGGTTTTTATTTTCCCAAAGTGAAGTGAAGGTCCCAGCTTGATCCATTAGTCATTAAATTGTCACTTTGCAAGTATGAAGTGCTAATACTCTCACATGTCAAGAGTGTTTCCATATAAAATGCTCACAATATGTATTTTCAGAAATGACCTGATAATACCTCTTAAGCTTCCTAAATTCTGCACATAGTCAGTTTCAGTAAATAATGGGGGATGTACTTTTTCAATTTGCATAGAAGCCCTTTCTGTAAATGTAATTTACCTGTGTAAGCCAACAGAATTTCAGATTTTGAGGCTATAAGGCAAAATTCGTTATGCTGAGTAAGATCTTTTCCATTAGGCTTCCCTACTGCATCATGCATTTCCATGTGTTTCTGTTTAGAAATTACCTCACCTAGGTGTTTGCTGTTCACTTGCGTGTGAATAGGAAAAGTTAAACCCAAGTGGGATGATAGGGGTGGTGTCACTTGTGTCAAGTGTATGTCATGCACTCTCTGCCATGTGCAGGATGGGCACTACAAGGGCTGGGCTTGGAGAGTCCCTCTCCACTGTGCAGTTGGTATCAGCTTTCTTATAGTACCTAGTATTTCCATTTCATGCTTAGATTACTGTACTTTTCTTTTTAACAAATCTTTTTCTTAACACTTTTCTATGTATTCAATGCTGCTTGGAAAAACCTGTTATTAAATAGCAAAAGAGGGTCTCTAAAAACATAATTTTTTATTTTTGTTAACTGTCTGACCAGAAAGCTAAGGGTCTTGCTTTCTGTTCTAGTACCTTGAATTCTTCCCTTCATCATAGCTTGGACATGTCTGTTATGCTTTTACATGAATCTCTGGAGGAGAAAGTGCAGAACCCCAGTGCAGGAGCTCAGTCTGCTCAGTCCTTGAAAAGGGAAGGTGTGAGCATCTCCCTGCTCTGTGAAACCCAACTGCCCACGATGTTTGACTGGGGCCTGTAATGAAGGTCCTCAGGAGCAAGAATGAAGAAGCTTTTCTGTCAGCACTTCAGAGTGGTTATAGATGGTGATTCCCTTCCATGTCTCTTTGGTTGCACTTGTAGAGTGCAAGCAGCCAGTCTGCTCCCCAGGCACTTGTGCTGGCACTGGGGAGCAAATGGCACAGCAAGAAAGTTGAAAGTTGAGAGGTGCTTGAGTTGGAAAAGGCCAGAGGAGTGGTGTTCATCCAGCTGCCTTCTGTTCCCTTCATGGAGGTTAACATCTTCCAGGACTTTCTGTTGTTTTGTTCTTGTGCAAAAAATGAATTTTAAAGATGAGGCAACTTAAGGATTTAAGGATTCTATCTGCTGCAAGGCCAAGTGAACACATGTTTTTCCCTGAGTAATAGTTGTTCGTTTTGCAGGTGACTGTTTCATCTTTCAGTTATTTGAAGGAAAAGCAGTGGCTAGAAACTCTTAGATTATTTTTTTTTAATTTAGGTTTTTCACTTGCTGCAGTCGTACCTAGAATCAAACCAGTTTGCTAATTTGGACTTCCAGCAGGGACTGGGTGACATCATTACCTGTATGGGAACCAAGCTGTGGCTAGCTAAAAGGTAAGGTAAAACACAAAATACCTGATTTATAAACACAGTTTACTAATGTATGGAAGACTTGGTTTATTTTTTAAATTGTTATTATTTTAGCAAGGTGGACAGATTTATTTATCTTGAAATATTTAAAAGTTAGATGCCTTACTGGCTTGCTGATTTTTAGTCAAGATGATTTTGTTTTTTCCAAAAGCAAGGATGAAAAAACATTATAGTCCAGTCATTAAAGAAAAAAATAACTGTGAATGAACATTCCTACAGAAACAGACATTTTGAGGATAACTGTTGCTTCTCGGCTAAGAAAAATATGCCACATATATGAGGTTTTTACGTTACTATTTTTCTGACTTTGACCTTTACAGAAAATTAGTAGGAAAATGTCATAGCAATTGTTTAAACTAAAAGTGTTTAGCTGCCCACGAACAATCCAAGATAGATTTGGAAAAGTATTTCATAAGTTCATCTTCAGGTGACCTACATACAACTAACTAACTTGCCCCTTCCCTTCCCTTCCCTTCCCTTCCCTTCCCTTCCCTTCCCTTCCCTTCCCTT
>VZTH01003609.1:309246-372905 GCA_013397815.1 Aleadryas rufinucha
CCCAAACCTGCCCTGCCCAAACCTGCCCTGCCCTGCCCAAACCTGCCCAAACCTGCCCTGCCCAAACCTGCCCTGCCCAAACCTGCCCTGCCCAAACCTTCCCTCTCTTTCTCTCTTTTTCTTTCTCTTTCCCTCTCTCTCTTTCTCTGTTTCTCTCTCTCTCTTCCTCTTTCTATCTTTCTTTCCCTCTTCCCTTCTCTGCTTTATCGCAGCAGTTGCTTTTGAGAATTCCTACCCATGAGAATTCCTACTCAGAACTTTAAAGGAATCAGTTGTGGACAAAGAGCACAGGTCCCTGTATAGATAGATAACTGGGAATATCCCATATTTTGCACTGTGGGATGAGGTCACCATCATGAGTGCATCTAGTGTGGATCTTTGATAAAACCTGAGTCATTTTCTGATCATCAAAACCAAAATCCTTAGAGGTTTGGAGAAGGAGGGTGTGTAGTGGGTGGGGGAAATCTATCAGTGTTAACTGAGGTGAGGTAATGAAGATAGAGGTGATCTTTGGGAATTACAGAAGTGTCTCCTCAAAGAGTGAGTGTGATGATATGGCAGATAAAACTTGGTGCAAATAATTGGAAAATGGTGCTCATGAACAAAGTCTGCACTTTACCTGGGGAAAGAGTGGTTGACTGAGCAGATTTTTTGTTTGAAGAAAATTGCTCTTGTTCTTGATAATGCCCAGGAGGGGGAGGGGGCAAATATCATAAAAAGAATGAAGAAAACCCATCTGTGTTTGTGTATTAATCTGTGTTGCATATTTAAATATTGTGTAAACCCCAAAGAAGATACAGTAGGATTCAGAAGCAGTATAAAGACTGACAACAAGTATAGAACCGTTTCTACTTGGGGACTGATTAAATAGGCTGAAATTTTTTTTTAATCACAGAAAAGGGACAACTGGGGGATGTGAAACATGAGTCACATAGAAAGGGACAGGAAATTAGCATCCCAGCCAAGGTGGCAGATGTAAAAGAAACAAACTAATGAAGTTTTTAATGTAATTTTCATTTGGCTTTGGAACTCCGTGATATGAGATAGTCTTGGTTTTAAACCTGTCTGAATTTTTAAACAGTGATTTAATGGAGTCATGGAAGCGAAGTCCAGTGAGGTTACTGAGTATGTAGGCATCATGACTGGCGCAAGAAGTTCTTCAGCACCCTTGAGGGTTTAGACAGAGGTTTTGGCAAGTGTTGCTATTGTTATGCTTCCATTTCCTGTGCATTTGCTCTCTGCCCCAACTGGAGACATCATGGTGGATTTGGTGTATCTTTTGACTGGAATCAGCATAAGCATTTTTAAGTGTTTACATGAGAATGTTAATTTGCGTAACTAAATTAAATTCACTGATACTTTATAAAGAGTAAAAACCCAAACACTGGAGACCAAATTCAGTAGAAGGATACTCATCCTAAGTAATTCAAACATCTTTCTCCTGCAGCAAAAACATAAGGGCCAGGCTCTGTTCATTACAGAATTTAAATAAATTCTGTTTTCTAACTGTTTTTTCAGAACTGTTCTTTTTAATACATCAATCACATTAGTGCTGACTGGTTGGGTTTTTAGTGAGGTTTTTTTTATTATTTTATTATTATCTCTGGAAAGGAAAACTTTTCAGGCCCTCTCTAAGAAATTATTGTGCACAGTAAAGGTATTTTCCTGAATAGTATTTTCTCTTTCACTTGCCTGTAAAAATCACAGCTGTGTGTGCTGATATTAACTCCCTGTCAGCTGCACATTATAATTTTATCAGTTTGTTGTAGCCTCCTTGTCATAGTCTTGCATTCTCCATAGTGCAGTTAATGCTATACTTAAAGTGTTTTAGAATTTCTTTCTCCCCAGATGGTAATATTTTATATTATGAGCATATAGCCTTGTGACACTAACTTAAAGCCTTGGGTTTTTAACAGATACAAACTATTTTTGCAAATTTCTAATGTACTTTATCATTCTTGCACACTTTGAGCTAACATGTCCTTCCTTCCTTCCTTCCTTCCTGCCTGCCTGCCTGCCTGCCTGCCTTCCGTCCGTCCGTCCTGCCCTCCATAACTCTCTTAACTTTCTGCTTGAGATAAATGTATTCAGTTCAAAAAAAAGCAAAGGCATAAACCTCCAAGAAGCAACCCAAACAAACATACAAAGATATTGAAATGGATGGTGTTTTCTGGTGGTTTTAGTGTCCCACATTCAGTGTGCAGCTTTATTGTTGGTAGTTGAGTGGGTGAATGTGAGCAACTGCTTTGGGATGAACGGTGGGGTTTGAGAGTCTTGTTCTTGGTTTTCATTTTTCTTGTTTTAAAGGAGTTTTAGAAGGTTGCTTGGCAACTGAGTTGTGAAACTTAGTAAGTCCATCTGTGTGGGTTTCTGGATGTTGGGAGAGCCAATTAGGAAACCAGCACTTTATTCTTGCCCTGTTGTAGACTACTTGGCATGCATCTGCTGCTGTCAGAGAGTGTGATGGCTGGCTGGACCCTCAGTCGTGTACAGTCATTCTTACCTTCTTGCTGTTCAGGCAGTGAGAGTGAGCACCACAGAGAAAAGTTAATGAATCCCCATCTGGTTTTTCTGCCTTTTTCATAAAGAGATAATTTACTATGTCACCAAAACTGCAGGGCTCTGACTGTTTGAAGAGAGAGTATAAGAGGTGGTCACTATTCATCTTAAATGAGTTAAAAAAAAAAAGTTAAAATAACAGGAAAATGGTTTGTGAATCTGGGGAATTATTTCCAAACATCAATTTTCAATCACATTTCTGTGCTAGTTCTGTAAAGCTCTTGCTGGTGTTCTTTCAACTATGTGCTTCCTTTGTACTATGGAACAAACTTCTCTGAGAATCTTGAATTACAAAACTTTAGATTGCATATGTAGTTCTTAAAAATGAGGCTCGGTTGTCATGTGTGTGTATTTGGAGGAAAGATTATCATTGTTCGGTGGTTTCCTAAACTGGGTGGGAGTTTTTTGTTTGGGTTTTGGTTTTAGGGTTTTCTTTGCCTTTTCAGGGCCAGAATGTAATTTCCTTTCATCAGAATTTATTGGTGTAGAATAGCTCAAGATTCTGTTGCACATTGTGTAATATACTAATCTCTTTTTTCCTCTCCATGCTATGACCTGATTTTCCTTTAGAGAATAAAATAATGGATCACATTCCCCAAATCAAATTACATAAAGCATTCACTTTTTCAACTGGTATTTTTTATCTGTTGTGAAGGCAGACTTCTCATACTGATGGGCCATGGTTGCTTTTTCTCTTTGGCTTTTTTTACATCTTCAAAACAGTAACTTTTTTGTGTATTCAGAATGAGTATTTTCATTTTTGATGTTTTGATGAATGAGACCTGCCTTCCATTCACTTCTCAAGGTGATGGTTGAATCTTTTAACTTTGTATGTTTGTACTTCACTTGGTGTTTTTTATTTTGTTTTGGAATATACCTGTTTGTTAGTCTAAAGTGGTTCAGTTACGTTATTGCTTTCCTTCACACCAGTGTTATTTTATTGCATTTTTTGCAGATGTGGGAGATGCAGGGTGTTTGAGAAGAACAGAAATTAAAAAAATATGCTTTGTTGGAGAACTTAGGTGATGGAACAAAGTGATGTAAATTAGTCTGATGAAAGCTTTAAAGTATCAATTTATCAAGCTAAATCTTTGAAAGTGTTCAAAGCTCTGTCATACGAATAAAATTTTTTAAAACGTAGTTTTTGACTCAACTGCATACCAGGGAGTTACAAGACTAACTCTAGATGCCTTCTGCTTTACTAATACAGAAAGCTAGAAGAGCAGCCTTTGGATCTGGTAATGTGTTGTGCAGAAGTCCCAGAAATATCTCTCTTGTTTCATTTGTAGCCTTTGGCATGGCAAAGTATTGGTATTGGAAAATTTGTGAAATCACGGCATTGCAAGGCTTTGCTGTAGGATGCTGCTTTTCAGCGCTTTGAGTTGAAAATTTTTTTTTCCGCCTTCCTACTTACTGGAGACCACAGGAGGGGGAAAAGACTTTGAGGATCTGCCAGAAGTCAAATAACACACACTGCTAACCTCTAGCCATGTGCCGCTTCTTAGCTGAGAGGTTGTCTGCGCTGGGAGAGTTTACTTCTAAGAAGGCTGCTTTCTTGAAGCTAACTTGTGTGGAACAGCCTTCTGTAGAACCAGCTGGCTTTGCGTTTTGCAAAGAGTCGCTGGTTCGTCTGGAATGGGACACCTGTGGTGCGTTTATAACCCAAATAACCCGTGCTCTGCAGTGCTGCTGCTTACAGCTCTCTGCTTTATGGTTGGCACTGTTTAAAATACAAAGAGGTCCTGCACAAGGTCCAACCTCACACAACAAGTACATGCAAAAGTTGTTTTAGGCACAGGCTCAAAACGAGGTTCACTGTTTGCTAAGATATGTGCTGCATGGTTTTCCCTCAGCTGACTCTTCGATGATCCAGCTATGACTGCTTTGAATGAGGAAAATCTCATCATTATTTTACAGCCCTACAGAGGATGGTAACTTGCCAAGTTTTGATGGCCATGGCACTCCATCAAGCCTGTAGTATCCCTTTTCCCCCTCTGCTTTTGGCAGCACTATGTGGGTGACAATAGGCAGATGAGCAGTCTGACGTCCTTCCTAGAAGGAGCTTCATGCAAGGTGCATTTAGGCCATCTGTGCAGAAAGCAAGAATGTGGCCTCCTTGTGGTTTCAGGACTTCGTGACTCAGACTGTAACCTAAACATGCCTTTCTTCTCATTGCCTCTTGGGAGAGACAGTAGTAACTTCTGGTGAGCAGACTATTACAGACAAAACAGTGGCACGTGCAGGCATACGTAGACAGAGGTGCAACATGCCCATGACTCTCTGCAGCTTTGCAAGCAGCCTCTCTTGCTTTGAATAATTTTTGAAGTGGTCCTTATTTGAGAGTTGGAAGTGGTTTTTCGTACTTTCAAAACAGCAAGAAGGCAAGAAGTGAGGAGCATGTAAGGTTATCCTCCTTGGCAGAGAAGTCCTTCTCTTCTTTTAGTACTCTTGCCTCTTCTTCCACTGCATCAAGACAAACCTTCTTGTCCTTCCAAGGCCATGTCTGCACTTGGTATCTTCCTGTTTTCTAACTTTTCCACTTTTTCATTTCTGTCTTTAAAACCTACACATTGAGAAGTGCAGTTAATTAACTTTGTTACTGGTCTGTATGCATTGTACAGCCAAGTTCAAAAGTTGAAAATAGTTTTAATGATTGAGCCTTTCTCTGTGGAAGTTTATTTACCAGGTTTCAAATGGAAAACTTAACTTTCTGTCAGCTGGAGCAATAATTCTTGTGTGTACTCTTGCACACACAAAACACGAAGGGAGAATTTTGTTGTCCTGTTCCAGTTGAAAACAAAGCGTACCAGTATGAAGAGCTCACAGAATCACAGAATAAGCTGACTTGGAAGGGACCCATGAGGATCATCGAGTCTGCCTCCTGGCCCTGCACAGGACATCTCCAAGAGTCACACCATGTGCCTGAGAGCATTGTCCAAACACTTCTTGAACTCTGCCAGGCTTGGTGCTGACTCACCAGTAATTTGTTAATCTGCGTGTTCTAACCCATGGGCCTTGTTAAGCCTCATTTGTCTTTGCTTTTGAGAACAGTCATAGCACGTCATTGTTCATAAATGTATTCCTAGAGGCATTAATTTAAATCTTACGTGCTTTTAGCAGGCTACTTTAGGTTTCTGTGCTGCTCCAAGTTCCCTCTTTCACCAGTTTTGATAACAATATCATTAACACAGCCACAAACTGTTTATTTAAGGCAGTTGGTGATTGCTAGTTTTGGAACACCCACTTTGGGTATCAGTAGAGATGTTTGGACTTCTGGCTAAAGTTTAAGATGTACTTTGCGTAAGATAAAACAGTCTGACTCTGGTTCATAGGTATACTCCTAACTTAAAGATGAACATTCCGAGAATATTAAGACTTGGATTAGGTTGTTTGAGGTGTTCTCTCCACCAGTGCAACATTTGGAATAGGCACAAACCATGTACAATTACAGATTTTGGACATAAATCCTCACTTATATCTGAAAATGCTTTTCAATAAATAAACATAAGAGTTTTCATAGCTTTTTCTTCATAAGTAAGCCCCCTGATGTTAATTCATTAAATTTGATGTAAAATTCATTAAATTTGCCCATGGGATTAATTTGACCTCTTAAGTTTTTTAGCATGTTGCTCAGGAATCACATGAGGTTCTCATTAAGAGAACAAAAAAGAGAACAGCCAGGATTATTTTATCAATCAGGTATGCTAAAAACAACACCAACAAAACATAGCCTTTCAGTATCATTCACCAAGGACAGCTGGAGCACAAATTAATTTTTCTTAATAGCTGAAATTGAGGATGTTCTTGGTGGTATCACAATGAAAAAATAATTTGTGTAGCTTCTTTTTCAAGCAATAAATTCTCTGCCTTTACCATGGAAACTAATAACAACATAATAGTCTGGCTTTGAGGGTGGTAGAAAAACTTAAATCGCCAGACTAGCAGCTCCCTTTGGGGACAATGCCTGCTATCATGCTGGATGAGCTGTCCCTGTAGAATGGGCAAGTGAGGAGACTGTGCACATGGTAATTACTCAGAGAAGATCTCAACAGCACCAAGTAGGCAAGCAGATGCATTGTTACTAATGTTTGTATTTCTATTTCTATGCGGGTGTTCCTGCGCTTCCAGGAACTCAGCAAGGTTTACTTGGTAGTGCAGGCTTCATCATTATTTTTTTAAATGCTTTCCATTAAATATAGGTCTGTTGGCCGAGATGTTCATTGATGGCCTGGTTTTGTATTACATCGTTAAAAATGCTATGGACAAAGTTTAATAATTAAATCCATTATTAATGTCTCCTTAAGAAGACAAGAGGAAGGCCATGCATGTTGATTCACTGCTACAGATGTGGGCTCTGAGAGAAAATAGATTAAAATGTGAATGCTGCCCTCTAAACAAATACACCCCCAAAAACCTCAGTCTTTAGAATACTGCAGAATTTGAAAGCTAATAACCAAAATAACAGGAGAAGATTTAATCTTTTAATCAGCCGCTCGCTGTATGTGTAGGAGTGATTTCCATAAGCTTTGTCGCCTCCATAAATGACAGGTGATCATTTACCAGATCACGCTGCAGGTAAAATGTGGTCAGTACGAAGCCAGCTTGGCCTGGTTCATCAGCAGCCCTCCAAGGATAGAGCTCCCTATGGACAGCCCTCTAAGGATTACGTAGAGTTGACTGTATCAAGATGATGCACTTCTGGAAGATACTTTAGCTGACACAGTGGCAGGTCATGTATCAGAAGAATCTGGCCACCTGAAGTAGGAATACTTTTGGAGATTTGCCATTCTTCAGCAAGTAGTATGCTGGGAGTAGATAGGGAGGGAAAGATACCCTGTAAACCCAAAATTCAGTTGCCAGTGTGCTAGCCTCAAAAGCTGTGATTATGGAAGACAAAGGCAGAATGGGAAGCTCATAATAGGAAGTTGCAGAGATCCTGTCCCCAAGTACCAGCTGGCATTATGACAAGTTGGACTTAATCAAAATTCTTTCCTGTGTTTATATAGAGCTAAAGATGAAATTCTAGTCTCGAATGTTTGTAAAGTTTTGACTTATCAGAAATGTTTATAAAGTTCAGAAATACAAGAATTTGTGCCATAGCATCCTGTGCATTAACTTGATATGATGTTCAGGAAACAAATTCTATCGATCTGTTGGAATCCAAAACTGTATGTAATACTGGTGTCTAGAAAGGAGGAGAATTTGGGGTTTAAATTCATCACCAGAAAGCTGATTTATTTTCTGCCAGCTAAAATATGAATTTCTTTGACATATTATTTACACAGAAGAATAGGGTGGTGTTTAGTAATCACAGGTTTTCTTTTAATATGGGAGTTTCTCTAAAAATGATATTGGTAAGTTTAATCGTAAGAACAGGTCTTCTTTCCAGGAATTTTAGTCCTTTTTCAGCCTTTCCAAAGGCTCCGGAAGCATACAGCATTACAGTAAGAGTGACTTTTTCATTGAAGACCATAGAGGGAGTAGGCAGTTCATTTAATGAATTGATCACTTTGAAAATTGAAATGAAAACAGTCATGCAAGTCATTAAGATGAATCTCTTCTTCTGCACAAGGTAGCTGTGAATTGGCCTTTGAAGGGGTTGTCCTTGTAATCTTGCCAGCTCTCGTGTCTTTACCCTGATGCTTAAGAGTGTGTCATGACGTTTTTGGACAAAATACAAAGATTTGTAGGTGACTTTGTAAGTTGTATAATTTTGTCTGGAGTTCTACACCAACTTGATTCATTATCCAAATCTTGTCATCAGTTTTTAAAGTTTGGAGCTGAGATTAACCAATCTGAGTTGCTAAGAGTCACTTAAACACTGTATTAAAAAAAATGTTGTCTCACACCCTGTGTAATTATTTACTGTTTTACTGTGACCAGACCTGTAATGTACATGTTACATTATTAGGAGGAAATTCTATTTTGTTAGTTATTTAATAAAGTTATATTCCCATTTGAGAAATAAGATTAGTAGTTAAAAAGATTTGCAGTCTTTCAGACTTTTCTAAAAGCTTGGAGACTGCAAAATGCAGAGCTTTTCTGAGACCTCTTACAAAAGGCTTTAGAAATCCCTAAGATAGCTGACTACACTAAGATATCTGTAGCTAACCTCATCCAGAAGAGAGATATTATGGATTTTTATTTAAGAGACATTAATTGTCAGGTTGCATTTGAAATTTCTTAGTTCTCATTGAGAGTTTGAGGAAATATGCTTTGATTTTTATATTGTTAAATATTTAGTAAATATTTTAAGTTGCTGCATATTAAATTGTGCTTATTTTGATAATAGTTTTCCAACATCTGTTTCCTAATGAGGAAAAATATGAGCAAAATAAACTACCTCTTTGGAAAACATTGAATTTCTAGAATAACCAAAAGCTAATGTAATAAACATTAACACGAACTGCTTTGATTTCATAATCACTAGCTTGTATCTGTCTTATTTATGTAACAAATGCAATAAATTAATGTTACAGTTGTTGTTGCTCATCTTGAAGTGAGGTGGAAAAAGAGGAATGATCCAGGAGAAAACAGCTGTCAGCTTTTTAAGTCATCTGACTGAGTGCCATTGAAAATTGGGGGTTTGAAAAGATAATGAGAATCTGCAGCAGTTGTGCATCAAAATTCTTTGGTACTTGTTACAAAGAAAGGGGTGTTGGCATCCTGACTTTAATACAGAAATCTGGATGGTTATAAATGGTGCCCTTTAATAAGTAGAAATGCTGTTTAAGGGCCTCTGCAAACCTTAGTGATTAGAGAAGCAAGAGATTGTCTTTTTCCCAGTATTCTGACAGAATTGAGGCCAAATGTGTGAGCTTTCCATGTTCTTTGCTCCTTGTTTCTCTTGGAAGAGAAGGTAATTTGCTCCGTAATTCATTAATGTTGATCTTGTTTAAATTAAACAGTAATACAGGAGAAACTTAATTTTAAAAGTTAAGCCATGTGTTCCTGATAGAGTAGAAGCCATGTGTGTGAGCCAAGTACCCAGGAGGTCTGTGACCACATATTGCTGATTTCTTCAATAAATGCCAGTTTGGTTTGCATTAGATCTGCCATCCAAAATAAGCAAACCAGTGGCTACCTCCAATTCAGCATGACTTAACTATAAAAGGTGAATCAAACATGTAAAAGATAATATTTGTAGAGCTCCAAGCTGTGAGAGTCTAGGATTGATTTCAGTTGCATAGACCTAAGCTGCAATCAGTAGTACTCAGAGGAGGTAAAGGCAGAGCAGAAATCAAAGCGGCCCTAGTGCTACTGTAGGTAGCCAAAGCCAGCTGGAGCAAACCCCAGTGTTGCACATGGAGCTTCTGAACCTGCCTTCTGAGTCTGATTTACATCTCCAGAGAGGGAATATCTCCTGGAGGGTATGCTTCCTCATTCACCTACCAGGCAGTTCCTTGTTGAATACAAATAGCTCTTTGTTACTCTGGTCATATAATATTCTATAAGTGCTTAACCTAGGCCTCTTCAAAGGCATGTGAACGGGAGCCTGTGAATTTTAACGGACTCTTTAGCTCCATTAACCTTTTTCTTTGAAAAAAAGTCCCTGGACTCTTAACGGCCAACAAAAGGTTTCCTCCTGCAAGTGCCTTGAACTCTTTTTAAATTTTATATGCACATGGCAGAATTGACAGCGCAATTACAAAGAAATCTGTCTGTTCTATCCCCAGTTACTTGTTCGGCTTTAATGACAAGAAACTGACTAGGTTTGGAAGACTTTTATTTTCAGGATCTAATCCAGAAATCTGCTATGAAGTGTCAATAGTATGCAAACTGGCACCTGTGCCTTCAGATTTTCTACTGTTCAGCCAGGCCTACCTAAAATAGTAAGAAAAAAAAGACACTTCCATCATACTGAAGATACTGTTAGGCTAGAGCTTTGGGCAATTACAAAAACAAAAAAATAGTGTAAACCCTTTAACTTTTTTGACTTGTGTTCTTTCAATGACCTTGTATATTCTGTGGAGCTCCATTGTCGTAGAATCATAGAATTGCCTGGGTTGGAAGGGACCTTAAAGATCACCTAGTTCCAACTCCTCTGCCTTGAGCTTGGGATACCTTCAACTAGACCGGGTTCTTCAGAGCCCCATCCAGACTGGCCTTGAACACTTCCACTGATGGGGCATCCACAAATCCTCTGGGCAACGTGTTCCAGTGCCTCACCACCCTCACAGCAAAGAATTTCTTCTTAATATCTAATCTAAACCTGCTCTTGTTCGGTTTGAATCCATTCCCCCTCGTCCTGTCACTACAGGCTCTTGTAAAAAGTCTCTCTCTTGCAGGCTCCCTTGAGGTACTGGAAGGCTGCAGTTAGGTCAAGTGAAGCCTTTTCTTTTTGAGGCTGAACAATCCCAGTTCTCCTAACCTATCCTCATAGGATGATCTGGTAGGGACACAGCAGCTCCTCCCATCATCATTTCATTGCCCTTGATTAAATTAGAAATATGTTTTTTCTGCGCCTTGTTCTTGCTAAATGGTAAGCCTTTCTGTTCCTGCCTGTTGCAGGAGTGTTCCTGTCCTCTGCCTGGCAGGTCCAGTCTGTGACAGTGCTTGACACATGTTACTCAGGGCAGACAGCCTTTGCCCTCTCTTTGGTCAGATGTTTTGTAATATTCTGCAATATTAGCTGTTTGTGAAATGTAACTCAGCAGTTGCCTGTGACCTGATTTTTATTTCCACCTGGACAGTCAAGCTCCAAGTGAGAGCATTGTGAAGGAGTACTAGACAGTGTGGGGCAAGCTCCTAAGTGCAGTAAGATTCCTGGAGCAGGCTGGCTATAAGCTCTGTGTATCCAAACACAAACAGAAAGCAACAAGTTGAACTTGTGAAAATTACGGTTTAAGGCATCTGGGCACAGTATGTGGGGTGACCATTGGGTCTTCAGTGCCAGGTCTTTGACTTCCAGATGTGCTGTTGTTACACTAAGCTACTGGCTAGCGTAGACAAAGCATTGCTTTAATCAGATTTGGATCTGTGCCCTGGCATCACTAGCCTGCTATTAGTATAGATGTGTAATAGTATGAATATTGTTTTGATAGCCATTTTATGTTTCTGTGTGGATATACCCCTAGATAGGAGAGTCCTAACCATCTCTCCTCCATTCAGAGTCATGTACAGTTTATCATCTGGATTGAGCATATGACATATTTGTTTCCATTCATATCCAGGTTGAAAGGGAAATGAAATAATTTTTGGGTTTTGAACAGAAAAAAGGAATGCTGTTCCAGATGTCTGGAGCTCCCACCTTTGCTACTGCTGTGACTTTCTTGTTTGGAGACAGATTTCCTCAAATGTTGTTTATGAGAGTACCACTTTATTGGGTATCGGTGTTAAAAAAGAAACATCTTGTACTATTCCCACTCTTGTTGCTGAAGTTCTGCACGAACAGGTCATGTTAAATACGGTGCTGTGCATCATTTGAAATGTTCAGCATGTGATTTTGGCTTTCAGGTCTGTTACGTAAATCACAGTTTGATTGTCTTCAAGAGTGAGCTTTCTTCTACAGTCTGAACAACACTGAAATTTCTTGGTTTTGGAAAACTGAATTTCCTGTTGTGTCCGTCTGGCACATATGGATGAGAATTCACTAGCATCACCAGAGCAACGGAATCAGCCAAGGACAAACATTTGGCATGTTTTATGCTAGAAAAGTCTCATTTCAAAATCAAAACATGCATATGCACATACTTAAAACGAAGTGGTGAGTGCTTAAAAGCTGGACCAGAATAAAAAACATGCTAGTGTTGCTGTTGCCTCTTCTTCAGTAAAAGTTGCATCAGCCATGTTTCACCCAGGGCACAGTTTGTATCCTAGAAATTTTCTTTGCCACTGAAAACATGGAATAATAAGTGAGTCTTCCATTTTTTAAAGGAGCTGAAATGTAGTAGGCCCATTATGTTCCTCATATTGACTGAAAACTGCTGTGGCTGCTTTCATCCATTTGTGAGAGGTGTCTTGTGGTTTGTTTTTCTTCTGAGCCTTTGACTGATCAGTCCCTCTGTTTTTTTCTCATGGGTTGAGCTCCCAACTCCACAAGTGTTATTGGTGGTGTTTTTCACACACATTTGTGAAGAATAGCTTAGGCAGCAACTGGATACCCAAGATACAGGAAAGATCTTTGCTTAATCAGGGTGGATGGAAATTAAGTCTGCCTAATACGACTCTTCCAAAATAGGCCGTATTAAAATTGCTTTGGCTTCTTAAGGCATTGGTTCTTGTTGATGTACATCTTCTCAGCAGGCAGCTTTTAGCTCTTTTAAGGCAAGTCATAACAGGCAAGCATGGAGAATTTTGGGGAGGTATGAACCTAGACTACTTCGCTAGTAAGAAAGTGTCCAAAAAGTCTCTTTTTATGTAAAAGGAGAAAAAACCTCTTTTTCTAAAGAGAGATCCTGGTAGCATATATTCTGCTCTGTGTTATATGGATGCCTAATATTGTAGGCCATAAAAGAAAGCATAAGTATTTTAGGCTTCTTGCGGAGTTTATTATTGAAGGTGAGAGCAATGTTTCTGGTTAAAGTTGTCTTTTTTAACAGGTTCATAGGCTAACTCTCCATAGGCAAATACAGCTGCCAAACTATGTAAGAACCTCAAACCTTTCATTTTTATGTCATGATCACATATCCTACTTGAAAAAGCTTTCTTCCCTTGAATTTTAAAGATGTTAGAGTTCAGAATGTTTGTTGGAACATTTTTAATTAACAATTTTTTGAAAGAGTTTCAAACATCAAGATAAGCGTACAAAGAAAGTGCCAGATAAAATAAAAATGAAATACTGAACAGAATTGGTCATACTTTAAGCTTGTGCTGCTTGATTCTGAAAGTTTTGTTTTAGTAAAAGTCCCATTGGGCTCTTCAGAATAATTTCTGTGTTTTGAACTAGATTTCCTGTTTGTTCACATTTTAAATTATGTTTTAAAAAAAATTTTCACGGCTAAATGTGTTTCAGTGATAGTAATACAAAGAAAAATGAAGTTGTTAACCTATTAATTTTATTTTTCTAATTGGAGAGAAAATAGATGTTTGTCACTTGCAAATTGAAAAGGTAGAGCAGAAAGTAGCTTAATACCAATTTCCATTATGTACACAGAATTCCAAATAGTCTTGTTTGGAAAAAGAAATACCTGATTTTAAAAACATGCACACCTCTGGTCTTCATCAGAACAGTGAGAGAGCTATGGCCATTAGAAAGGTGTAGGGGGTACCTTGCAAGGGAAGTTTCTCTTTTATGAGCTGTAACAGTAAGAACTGGAGACTTCTTTTTGTCAGTGCATTTAGTTACACACATTATCTATAAACAAAACAAAGACATAGTAGTTGCTACAACAAGCTGGTTCATCCAGTAATAATGAAATGTATCAACTACCATTTAGTGGAATGGCTGGAGGAAGAAAGCATTGCCATTCTGCAAGGGAGACTGTCACTCAGAATGGGCCAGGAAGTGAAGCTTAGATAACTTGGTCTAATTATTTTATATATGCAGTCTAATTTGACCAGTAGTTTATCTTCATTAATTGAAATAGACATGCCAAACTAGTTTGTTTTACTGCTGTTTCTGAGCATAAGGTTATAAGGATTTAATCTTTAACACTTGCTTATTTTTTTTTTTAAGGCTAAATCCTTGTTTGGTGACCAGAGCTGCCTGTATTGATGTCCTTGTGATGCTGAGTACTCACCTGGAGAAGTTTCAAAAGCAAGGTAAGTCAAACATGCTGTTCTGTACATTGGATTTAATATATGTATCTATTTCTGAGCTCTGTTGAATCTGGAGAAACAATAGTATATTACTTGTCCTCAAGGTACCTACTGACTTCTGGAATCCTTTAGCTGTTTTGTAGAAGGCCCTTTATTCTGCCTTCTCCAGAGCTACTCCTAGGTTTTGTTGAGGAGAAGACTGAGGTACAGCTCCATGACAAGGCTTGAAGTGATGACCTTGTGGTATTCCTCATCCTAGAATGGCTAACAACAGCAAAGATCCTCTCCATGTTCCAAAATGGTTTTTTGATCCAAAATCCAAATCCTGGACTGTTGCTACTTGCAACCTTTCCAGCAAGCCACAGAAATGTTCCTTCATGAGACGCCTGAAATAGTTTCAGGGAAAGTGTTTCCTCATGTTTAGAAGTTTTATAAGAAACAACTCTGAGAGCTTCTTTCAGTTTCTTTTTTTATTTTGATTCTTTATCAATGGGAATTTTTTGAAGGACCAGTCAGAACTATTGGTTTTAATGTTGTAGATTATAGTTTGCAACAGTACAAAACAAGCTGTAAACAATAAGAAAAACAAAGCTATGGAGGAAGGGACACCCTTTCATGTGTGTCAGTGTGTAGACAGCTTTCAGTTAGCTGTTAAGTAGCTTCCTTGTGGGCCTGTTATGTTCATTTCTTATGAACAAGTGAGTAATAAATTACCTTTTCAGTCCAGGAAGGCAGTTACAAAGAATAGTTCTGTCATTTCATTAAAATTCTTAACACTGCATTTAAGTCATTGGAACTGTTCTTTATTTCAGATAGTCATGCTGTGGGGCACTGTTAATTTTAAAACCAGTTCATTTTGCTTTTTTTGCGTAGACCTTTAGTTGATGTAGTTCCATTCTAATGCTAAAATTGGTAGTGGTACAATTTCTTGTGAATGTTCAGTTCAAATAGTGCTAGTTTTTAGAAAAGCAAATTGGTGATGAACATACCTGAAATTAACTTCTCAGACAGGTTGATGGAGAGCTAGCCCTGACAACAGAAGGACAGACATACAGAGAGTATGTGACAGGTGACTTCCATTATACCAGAGGAACACGGATAGTAAAGTGGGAACTCCAGGAGATGAGTCTGATCTTTCATGTCCTCAGGAGAGTCATTCCTCTCCCATGGATCTCAGATGTCAAGATCTGCTGTTCTATAAAAGAAATTACCGGCTGATGTTGCACTGTAGGTCTCGTTCTGTCAGCTACTGCCCGCTGTTTGTGACTAGGCAAGGGCCACGTGTTTTATAGGGAGGAATGCACCACCTTATCTAAAGCAGTTTCAATATAACATGTCTCTAGGGATAAATTTTTTCCTGGCTCTTTACTGGGCTTTGAGGGGGTAAGCTATATCTACTATCAACAATTACTATATTACAATATATATTTACTTATTTTTGTTAGTACTACAAAATAAAGCTTTTAAAATCCTCATATGGCATTGGCCTTAGTGATGATCCTTTGCAGTACATTAAAATTCTAGCTGTGTATCACAACTACAAAATAAACAAAAAAAACCCCCAAAGCCTCCTTCAGCCATTTTTGGGCTCATCACCCTTTTATTTCGAATACTCCTTTTTAAAAGAAAGATCATTTTTGGGAATATTGATTTTTACACTTTTTAAAATCATGAACCTCTTTTCAGCTCCTTTGTAGTATGAATCATCCTGGTTTTTCTGTATTCTTTTCATGGGAAGTTTTTTTTCTTCTTCTGATTATTCTTGTCACTCGCCCTTCAGCTCTATTTTTGTATTTTCTTTTAGGAAGGAACAGCCAGTACTCCAAGGGAGGGCTCCTCGTTTTGCTTACTTAGTGGGCATTGCATTTCCTTTATCAGTCTCTTTCCTATTTCAGTTATCCTTGGGGGTTTTTTTGTCTGTTCTGGTTTTTAAGCAATTGCTGCACAATTGCAAAGGCTTTTACAGACCTCTCCACACCAGGAAACTCCCCTCCTCTTTTTTTAATGCCCCTGACTTGTGAATAGCCCTTTGAGCCTGAGGGACTGCACCATGCTGTGGCTGGATTACCAACTGTAGTGAATTCATTTATTTTTCAAAGCTCATGTGGACTGTATCAAACCTGGGTGCTGTAAGGTACAATTGCTGCAGAAGGAAAGCAATTATTTTTGCAGATTCTCTCTGCTTGGGTATAATTCCATTAGTATTTTTTTGCTTAAAAGTTTCATTCCTACATAGGTTTAAAATTACATACTTCAGGCAGTGTCTACAGAGAGTAAAAACTTAGGCTGAAAGTATTGTTTTGAAAACTTGAAGGTACATTAGGGACAATTTTTCATATCACAGGCAAGAAGCCCTTCTGAAAGGAAGGAGTAATGTGTTTATATTAAATAGAAACTGAGTGTCCCATGACACAGTAAGAGAAAGACTAAACTCACCAGTTAAAACTGAATGTTTTGAGTCTTCCATTTAAATGTTTTTAAGATATGATTATTAACTGAAGCGTTACACTTTTCTGAGATTAAATATCTTACTCGTATATGTGTATCTCTGGTTATGAGCCAATTTTTCTCAGTTCTAATCTTGATTTGTAAAGTTGTTTCAATGAATAAAGGGTGAGGGACAAATCCAAATAAAACTGTTTCTTGATGTGTTTATCTAAGAGGCCCCAGGAAGTGCTGTATATGAGTTCCAGGCCACAGGCTGAAACTGATTTTCATCAACAGAAATGGGAATGCAATGTAATGAGCCTGCAACTGGTTAAAATCAGACCACTTCTAATTGATTATGCCTGTCTAGAGAGGCTACAATTACAAAGAGGATTTCAGAGTACGGCTCTGCCTAGGCCTTTCCTACATTATGATTATTTTCTGTAAGTGATTTGTTGTTTTCAGTTAATAAAATCTGTCTCTTAAAGTGCAGGATAGCCCTTAGGGAATTTACTTCACAAATTCAAAAAGCGTTGGCTTTAGAACGTCAGCTAAGGAAGGCAGGGAGTAATGGATACCAAAAGCATCTTGTCCAGCTAAACATTTACTGCTGGTTAAATGATGATTATTTATCTTAAACAAAACAAAAAACCCCAAACCCCATAGTTATTCTGATTTGCTGGACTGGATGGAAGTGTTGCCTGATTTGTGTCACTGGGAAAAGACGGTTTTTTTTCCTTGAGGTGATAGGCAAAATCTAGAACTTTTTTCCCAGCTCCTGATGTGCCTGAGAGTTTTCAGATATGCAGAGACAATACATATTGCCAAGACTATAAAAACTCAGAAATATTTTTATTCTGTTATCAATTGTGGTTGGAAGCAACCCTTAAAAAAAAAAAGTTAAAATATAAAAATACTGTTTTCACCTTTATTGAGAGTGAGGAAAGTTCTTACCAGGTATAGGATTATTTGATGAGCTAATGTCTGTTGTCACTATTAATAATTATTAATAACCTCCAGGGAATTTGTTCTTGCAGACCTCTTTGATGTATTTTCTCCACATCAACTGTTTTTATAGACCAGAAGTCACAGATGCTCAGGGCCTTTTCATTCTAATGGGAGAACAATGCAGTCCTCTTGCAGATGATATTCTGGCACTCATACCCTGCTTCAAACATTACAGGAGGAATAAAATAACATTTTTAGGCGTATTGGGGTGAGAAAAATGACCCCAAGTCCGGGTGAGAACATGTCCAGCCTAGCTGTGTGTATAATTATTTGCAAATTCACACGTTTTGATCAGCAGGAGTTAGAAGCAGAGGTCTGTCAAGCTGTAGAGCTCCAGATCTGTGTGTGCATCTGAGGTTACAC
This sequence comes from Aleadryas rufinucha, assembly GCA_013397815.1. NCBI lineage: Eukaryota > Metazoa > Chordata > Aves > Passeriformes > Aleadryas > Aleadryas rufinucha. The sequence goes on from VZTH01003609.1 coordinate 327,304, forward strand.
GCTTTTCTGTGCCTTCAGAGATGGGCTTTGTGAGAGATGGAATTCAGGACTCTGCTGTAATACACTGTTTCAGTAAATAAGATTCCTCTGTTGAATATGTGAACTTCTGAGAGGACCTGTGATAGACATTCCTGCTTTCAGATCTTCTGGAAACTGGTGTTTGAAGCAAAACAGGCCAGGAGTATTACTGTGATCTGCAGTGCTGATAGTGCAAGAGCCAGAGTGTTGAATTGCAGTGCAAGCTCAGATCTGGGATGCTCTGTCTCTCTGTAACAGATGAAGAATGCAACAGGACGAAGTGGTCACATTTTCCTTCTTGCTCATGTCTTGAACCAGTTTTCTTGTAGTATTTTGCCATTTCGTGAAGGGAAAAATGGATGCAACTCTCTGTAACATACTTGACTAATAGAAGTGCATTTTGGCCAGGGTTGTGTTCCAAAAAAAGGCACTTGTTGATAGAGCCCTGTCAACATAAGTGAAACAGGATGTAGAACAGAAGAGGGAAAAGATGAAAGAAAATTTTGCTAAGGATAATCCTGCCAAGTTGTTCCTTTATCCTGTATGCTGTCAGTCTGCTGGCTGGTTTGGCCTGTTGTCAAGTATAGTGTCTTCAAAATTCAAGTTTGGTGGGAAAGAGAAAACATTTAAACAGGGTGTCAAATAGGATGAATCTGTGATTTAGGAAAAGATGCCACTTGTAGTCTAACCAAGCATTTTTTTCCTTTCTACATTTGAGGTGGAAGAATTTATAAAAGTTTTTGAAATTAACCAAACTCCAGCCTTGTTGTCAACTGTGGGAACAGTTACTTAGCATTTACATGATTAATCCTGTTCATGAAGAGATTGTTTTGATACCAAAATGGAGCAGTCAGTATTCCACTCTCACTGATATTTTCTTTCCTTGAGTTTTGCAGAAACACACTTCCATTTTCTTGCTATTTTCCAAATATCTAAACCTTCTGTAGATGTAGCTTGGTTAAGATTCTTAAATTCTGCTCATGAACTAAAGAAACGGTTGCAAATAATACTGTGCACTGCAGATGTGTGTGTATGTGATCACAAACATGGGCTATTATTTCAACTGTCTGCTGATTTTGTCCTCAAATACAACAAAATACTGTTTTAAATAACGTACAGTGCAAATACCATTCTCTTGGTTATATTTGTCCTTTTGAAGTAGAAGTTACAAAATACATTGACGGAAATAATATGGATTATCAAACTCCTGGATGCTTTGCAAAGCTTTGCAATGAAAGCACAAATGGGTCTTTACTTAGGAATCTCTTCAATGTTTGCCTGAATTACATGATTTGCAGGTCTTTTAAATAGCATTTGAAGGCTGTGGCCACTTTTTTTCTGTATCATGCTTCTTGATCTTTTCTTATTTTGGAAAGAAGCTAAATGGCAGCTAAGTTTTTCCTGCAGGCTAACTTAAAAACTGATGATTTTTGAATGGTAAAATTCTGACAGGGATAACTAGGTTGGTTATTTTAGCCATTCTTGAATTTTCTTTACCTAGATCCTTAAGAAGTGCAGCCAAAGAATTATTTGAATAAAAACACTGGCAGCTTGTTAATGCAGGTTTTGGTTATTTGGTCTAATTAGCTTAATCTTAAATTCACTCTTAACAAGTTGAAGGCAGTTTTTGGTTTTTATGTCAGAAATTATATAAAGTTTGCTGGTGTATTGACTCTGGCACTGGGTAAATGCTTTTATTTTGACTTAAGGAAGGTAAGGATTTAAAACATATTTATAGGATCATCTAAATGTGCTGTGCTTACTAACATTGAATTAGACAAGTCAAAAGGAGATGTTCTTAGGTACTCAGTTCTAATTCAATGCAGACAGGAGAATGAAGAATTTGAGGGTGGCATTGTTGGAGGTCCAAGACACAGGGAGTGACTGGGAGTTGCCTGGACAGTAAAACACCAGAGGCAGAACAAGTGAGGGATGTTGAGGTGGTCCAAGGACAGAACAAAAGTTAGTGTGAGACAGAACAAAACAAATGGACCAAGGCTGAAAAGAAGAAATTTTTGAAGAAAGGAGATGGATGTGTGCAACACCAACCGCTGTCAAGGAAACATTGGAGGCAGAACTTGTGGTACAGATGGAGGAGGAGGAAAGTAAAAGTGTTTTTAGAATGATGGCAGAGACAGCGATCAGAGGAGGGTTATGGAGGGTAGCCATGATACTTCTGGAATGCTATGTTGAACAGGGAATATGGAAATTCTAGGAAATAAGTGACACTAGGGGAAAGTGGAATTGGTCATGTATATTAATGTTAGCAGTAAAAATTCTGTCCCCATGTGAAGACAGAGACTGCTTGTACTTTCAAAATCAGGTTCTCTTTAGATTCCAACATGTATCACTGACTGACATGCACTGTCTCCAGGGGGTTTTATGATTTATATGAATGCAAAATACTGGAAAACTCAGTGCTGGGCCAGAGAGAAGCTGTAAGAAAAAAAAGCTGTCTCAGTGTCCAGATAAAATGTTTTTGCTTTTTCCCTTCTTTTTTTTCTTTGGAAACTTTCCTTTATACTGTGCAAAATGCAATGGGATGCTTGTGTCCTCAACAATAAATTATCCGTGGATCCTGTTAATCAGTCATGTTTGTAGTTTTGAATTGTATTGTGAGTTCTGATGCTTAGTCTCTGATGTTGAAGAAGTTGCAGATGTCTTTAAAAGAAAACATCCTGCTTAAAATAAGCACTTTTTATGATCATCAACAGTCACCTTAGTATGGCAGTGTAATGAAACAGACTTTTCTGTTCTCTTTGTGGTTTTTTTTCCATTTAGCAGTGATCCACTTTGCCTAATCCACTTTTAATAAAAAGGAAAAATACGAAAGAAAATACTTTTCCTTAGTATTTGTCTAGGAAAATCTCTTCTTGGCGCTGATCACCTCTCAGCCTACACCCTATTCGTATGATCTCTTCAGATGTCCGTGGATGGTAATTTGAGAGTGCATAAGGATTTTAACCTCAGTTCATAAACAATTGCACTTTCTTGCAGGTCTTGGTGAATGATAATGAATATCCACATTTTTGATGCTTGGACCCCCTTCCCATAACATTGTAGTGCAGGCACAGCAGCATTTTATTGCTGCTCTTGTTATTTTTGTCTGCCCTTGCAGAGTGTCAGTAAGTTTTCTGATGCTGGTGGTAACTTCCCCCCTTTTCCCCTGCTTTGTTTTTTTTTTCTGGAGCCTCTAGTAGGAAATGGAAGATGGTCTGGATGCTCGAGGGCCTGCATACAGGATTCAATCTCAATATTTATCTAGACGCGTGCAAATACTTAGAGCTATGCTAATCACATGTACAGAAGGAAGCCCCTCACACAGTACACACCTGATGATCAGGAGAGTTGTCCACTTGGCAGTAGCTAGATAATCAATTACCAAATCCTACAGAAATGTATCAGTGCTGCAAGGAGGGGAAGCAAGTTTAGATTTAAATATGGAAGGAATTCAGATTACTTCTCTCACTTTTGAACAGACTGTAGTATCTCTGAGGTGAAAGATCAGCTGAACTGTCCATCAGCTGACAGTTTGTTACTCCCTGAACAGGGACATTTTTCTGTCCTTGCTCTATGTATCTGCTTACTCTGGGAACAGACTGAATAGGTCCTGCCTGCCACTCCAGGGAAGAGCAGAAGAGAGGCAGGCAGGGTGCAGGTTTGGGAGCTGCTGAATTTTGAGGAGGTTTATAACTGGAGATTTATCCAGTCTGCTAATTCCATTCTGCTCCTCTTCCTTTCCTCTTTATTTTCAAATGGTGAAAGACCATTTTACTTTATATACCTGACTGAACATCAGTTGATCACAAATAGGATTAAAAAAACAGCCCCTCTGACTGAGATGCCATGACATAGATGATATATGCATATATCAGTGTAGGGGACATAAAGGGATTGAGGATGTTTGTGCTGGGTGTTGAGGAGAACCAAGTGGTTGTGTAAGATGTCTCCTGTACTAGAAGCAGGCTGAAATTCTTTCTGTTCCACAAATGAAGCAATCCTTAAGGGGGAAAAAAATAAAATTAAATCCACTTAATTCTTGGGGGCTCTTTTGCATCTGTCAGCATCCTGGAAAGACTGCTGTTTGCCAGGACCCTTCTTTGGTCAGCTAAAATTTGTTCTCCCTTCTCACAGCAGCTGGTCATTCAAACTGTACAGTGATGTTTGTTTGTAAATAAAAGTATGTCGTTACTGTATCTTAACAACAGAGGCTGACATTTACTTTGGGAACCAGTGTGGTTTTCTGGTTTAGTTGGATATTTTGATGTAAGCCAATGGAAAGAGTTTACTTAAAGCTAAGCAGACGAGAAAACATTTACATGAAAGCCTGGAAAGATTTCTTAGTGATGAAGTTGAAAGCAGGAATATTTCCACTGCATTGTAATAAGACAGGGGCATTCTTTCCTTTTGTACATATTTGTGTGAAAAAAGAGTGTTGGAGAGCATGTGGAGCACAAGATGAATGCAGAAGGATTTGCTTTCTGGTGTGCTGAGGCTAAGCAAATATGCAGACAGTCTTATTTTGCTGACGGCCTTGCCATCGAGACATCCACTTTTAAGGAGACTTTCTGTAAAATAGATGAGCCACAATGTCCAGTCTTTCCCAATTGCATGGGAAAAAAAGAAGTCGTCCAGAAGGCTTCCAAAGTAGAAGTATTTGATATGTACGGAAAAAGAGGATCTGTTGCCAAGGACTCTTGTATCACAGTCTCTGCAAACTAGTAGTTCTGGGAGTGAGTAGCTCCACTATGTTTTTTGTATGAAAGTACTTTTCCCCTTCAGAAATGAAGACATAAAGAGAAGTTGTGCTGGCCTTGCAAAATACAAATAAAAGTTTGCTGAGTTGAAAGGTCAGTGCATGGCCAGCTCCCGGAGCCCATGGAAGGGTCACCACTCTGTCTGATGTTGGGTTGAAGGCTCTAGCAAAGTTGGCAGCGTTGACACCAACAAAATGAAAGACATCCTGCCCCCTTCCCCTAATTTTTTTCTCTCTCCCTCCCTCTCTCTCTGTCCACCTAACACTGCTCTCCCTTTTCCTGCTCTGGAGCTTTGACCCTTCCATCCTGTCAGGTTTCCCATTACTGCTTGCATGTTGCTTACCTCAATGTAAAGCAACGTGGACAGGAGATAAAAGCATTTCTCTTGCAATATACTTGCAAATACACCCTTGGTTTGAAGAACTCAGCCAGTTATGTGTGTTGCTGAAAGGCAGCTCAGAAGGGAGCAGGTAGAAACCTGAGAGGGTGCAGTGCTCCAAAACTGAAGCTGTTTCTCTTCTTGAACTGAGGCGTTTGACCTTGAACCTTTTTCTTTCAGCTGCCTGGGATTATTTCTGTTGTTAATCTGCTGTCTGTGGAGTCAGGCTGTGTAATAACTGAGACGAAGGCCTAATCCCTCTCCAAGGCAACCAGACAGTTCAGAAATTAAGGAATTCTGGCAGTTGGATACTTGTCGTGTGACACGGGCATTAATGCTAGTGTATGCTGTGATGCCAGTGTGTAAAAGCAGTGTGTTTGGAGGGGGTTCAGAAATGTAGCAAATAAAATATACAAGTTTGCATTGCTATGAGACGGAAGTCAGCTGTGTCACGCAGAGGATAATGCTATGAGATGGCTTTGCACTGATACTGGAGTTCCTTTGTGCAGCAAGTCCCTTCAGAAAAGAAACTGTAGCGAAAATGTGAATGACAGAGCTCATGGTTGGGCAATATGTCTGAAAATTTTTTACAAATACTGGGTTTCTTTGAAGCGTGTCCAGAATTACTCAGAAATGGTTCTGCCTTATGTGCTAGACAGTGTACAACCATGTCAACTTTCTGTGTAAATGTCAAACAAATTAAGATGGCTTTGGAAGAATCTGAATATGAAAGGGCAGGATATTTAACTGTAAATAGAAGGCTTAGGGAAATGTCTTCATGGGCAACAAAATGAATCTATATTTGTGCTGTGGCTTCATGTCAGATTCGGGAATTTAGTAGGACTATTTGGACAGGCTTTTAGCCATGCTCAGTGTTTAATTATAAATAGCAAAGTTGCGTGGCAATGAATTGTCTTCTTGCAGATACTGAAGAAATCTAAGTTTGTTTAATCTTTGTATTTACCTTTAGTGCATTTTTACATTTAAAAGACCTTAAACTTCCAACATCCCCTAGCACCAGTGGCACTGCTGTTCTCTGCTCTTTTGTGATTTTCCCCTACTTGCATTTGAATTTTGTGGGGTACAGCATGTTCATTTTCTTGCAGTACAAGCTATACAGACACTGAGCTGGGCAAAAAACCTTGGTTTCAATGTTATAAAATGGTTTATTTGTGCTAATGATGGAGAAGAAGGTTGAACTCAAGGCACATGAGTAATTCAATCTATGTGGGTATGAGATAGGACCATTGATGATTTCTTTCTTTCATTTTGTGTCTACATTGCTAAAATGTAGACACAACTCTGCTAAAGCCTGAAACCCTCTGGTATCACAGGTGGCAGGGGCCTCTCTGTTCGCTCCAGGAGGTGGCCAAGCACTCAAGAAGGTTCTCAGGCTGTGCTGGGCCATGTGGACAAGGTTGCACCAGTGTAAATGGCTGAAATGTCACCGTTCCTGTGCTGATACATAAGAGGGGTTACAGTGCAGCTCCTTTTTTTTCTTAGCTATGTTAACGGTTCAAAATGAATAAGAATAGGAAAAGTATCCTGGGTTTTTTAATAAGTAAATTCTTTAGATTGATACACACAGGACAGGTCTATTTTTCTCAAAGGGGCATCCTCTTAATAGCAATTTTTTCTGACTAAAGCTATGAAGGCATCAGATTTTCAATATTATCAGAATGGCCTCTGTCATCATTTCTCCTGATTTCAGTTGCATCTGAGTAGTCTGACAGACTGCACTTTGTCCAGTCTGGTCTCTGATTTTAGAGCTATCTACATTTTTCCCCACGTATATTTAATTTAATAAGTTGATTTGTGTTAATCACTTTCGGCAATGGTAGAAATGGTAGGCTGGTACAATTTGCAATACTGCATTACTAGCTTGATTTAAAGAAATACCAAGCAGATGTAATTGGTAAAGATTTCAGGCAATCTGCGGGGTACTGGAGCATTTTTTAAGTTGATTGAAACTTTCAACTCATGTGTTGAACAATCATAGTCCTCAGAAAACTTTGTGTCCTTGTTTCTTTTTATTTGAATATGAATACATGTGATATCTAGCAAAGCATTTTTATAATTTGGAATCATTGTAAAATGAAGGAGAACTCTGATTTTCATTTCATGCCTGAATTTACCTTGTGATACCTTTTGCATACCTGATATTTGTCAACTTCATGGTCTGGAGCAGATGGTAACATCATCTGTCACTTTACTAAGTGTTACTCTCATTCCAGGAATGCAATTGCTTGACTTTTGGGAAGAGATGAACAGAGTCATTTCAGATTCTGAGTTGGTGTCTGGTATTCCCTACTCATCTGCAGTACCAGGACTGATACAGTATCTCCAGAGCATCACCAAACTTGTCATATCAGTGCTGTCAGTGACTGCAGGTGCTGACATCCAGAGCTGTGGTTCAGCTGCTGTGAAGAGAATGGCCAAGCCCTCACTGTCAGTAGCTCATCTCCTCCACTGTGAGTTCCATGAAGTGCGTCTGCTGGCATTGGAAGCGATACTGCTGTGGCTGAAACAAAGAAATTCCAAGCAGATTGCAGAAGGAAGAGGAGGTGTATTGTGTTTACTCATTGATTTGGAAGACACTCTTCTCACAATGGCTCTGAAGGAAAAAAATCCCCAGTGTTTTTGCAAGGTAAGAGGGTGCTTTTTTATCGACATTTTTTATGTTTTCAGTAAGTTATTTTTTAAATTTTTTAGATTATATTTGTAATTTTCAAAAATTTATTTCAAAGATTCATTAAGCTTTTAAAATAGTAGGTGAGTAGTTGAGGTTTTTTTTACACTGAACAGGAGCTGTGCAATAACTTTGTAACAGATGTTCTTGTGCAGAAGCAAGAGCTTCTTCTTTCTTTTCTTAGAACTGTCCAGAGAGACACATCTTTGTGTTCTTGGAGGAGAGCTTAAGTCAGTGTTTTATTGATCTCAAATGTGCACATTCCTGTCTGTAAATTCATTGTTTGTGAATTGTGTCTGCAGGTGCTGGAAATTCTTTATAATATGGATCTCAGAAATGTGCTTGCAAAGACTGAATGCTCTATAAAAATGAATCCAAATGAACTCTTAACCTGGAGTTTAAACCTTGCAGATATCTCCAACAGGTATGGTCTGTCATGCATGTTGAAATAGTTATATTTTTAAAACTTTCAACATTGAACATTAATATATTGGTTTGGGACTGTCCTTTGACTTAAAAATCCATGTTTCAGAAAAGTGAGTGTGGCTTGTTTGAATAAAGAGGGTTCTTGAGAATTTTTCAGAGAACTTAGATGTGGATCTGAATTATTAAAAAGGCCCACAAGTCATACTAGCACCCTGTAAATGTCCAGTAGTAGAGTTCCTGAAACAAGAAGTTACTCTGGCTATCCAGTGACAGCCAGTGAGCATAGCTCTTCCTGAATGGTGATTAGGAAATACCCAGTTTAACATAGAATTAACAATTAGTATTAATGATCCAACCATACACTCATTTGCTGTGAATCTGCCATCCCTCCTATCCTGGTTTATGGGCAGATGGTTTGTAGAAAGAATGACAGATCTCATTTAACTTGTTGGATTGGCAGAAATGGTTAATCCTAATCCTCAGGGTTTGCACTCCTTACACAGACTGTAAAGCCAGCAGAAAGCACTGAAAATCTGGAGCCAGTTTGTAGTTCCTACTGAATTAGAAGCTGTGTCCATCCATTCATAGTGGAATGGAGAAACAGGGTTACAGTGTCCAGGCTCTAAGGGTATGACATCCTGTTTCTGATAGCTTTTTAAGCCATGTAAACATTGCAGTCCAGCATTCCCAATGCTGAATGTTGAGGGTATAGAGTTTAGGATAGCATTTTTCAGCTGTGCACATTTGCTGCTGATTTGCACTAAATTGTTCAGGTTCAAATTATGATGACAGGGAGTGGTCATTTCTGGGATGGAGTAAGATACTAGTGGTAAAGTAACACTGACTGATGCTGTTAGAGGGAGATGGCTGAAATAGCTGGGCTTGCTTCTCAGGTGTTGCCATTCCCCATGGTGGTAACTGGCTTCAGAAGCCACGGTGCCAAGAGCCATGTCCTTAGATCCTGCTAGGCAGCAGGGAGGCTTGGAAGCTGGCAGTAGGCATATTCTGCACTGGGAGCATTTCTAGCAGCTTTGGAAGAGATATTCCCGCAGCTAACCAGCTTGAAGAGATGCTTTTGTTTACAATTTAAAATAATGTCTGGTTTATTTGACTTGGGTTCCACTTTCAAATGTGTTCTTCTATGAGAGGTATGTACATAGAAAATAAGCACGAGAGAAGTGAAAGTAAGGGCATGTATCATTTGCATATCATATGAGAATTTAGCTAACATCTAGATCTCTAATGTAAAAACCCCAAGTGCTCAGCTTGAAAAATACCCATTGGTGATAATCAGAAATAATTAAGAGCTGGCCGGTTTTCTTCTAGAGATGAAATGATGGCAGAAGTAGCTGGTTTTTTGATATGTCCTTTGTCTTGTTTTCTCAGCCCCGAAGGTCAAACCATAGCTCTCAAATTTGCCTCCAAATTGATTATGCACCTTTTGCAGACTCATCAGCAGGTAAGGGAAATGGAGCTGATTAACAGTTTTGTAATTCTGGACTTTTTGGTGATTGCAATAGTGTGGCTTCTTTTAGATCCGAACCCCAAGCTTGTGTTTTCTTGTGTCCTTGCATCATTTTTGATATTACATATTCCTCTCTGAATACGCTGCCATGTTCTGAAATGAAACAGCCATGAATATCATCTCAGTATATCCCTCTCAAAGTCATTTCGAGTTAAATACATATGTAAATATTTCTGATGGAGTAATTGCAGCTTTTGAGCTCATCCAAAATGGTCACTATAATGTGGAAAGGGAAATGCCTGCGGTGTTTAATGCTTGTTCTGAATCCAGCCCATTTACTGAAGTGCTACTTTGTTGTGGTTTCTTGATTTTTGGAGAGCCCACAGGAGAGCACGTCGGGTGGGAAGGCACGAAGCTGAAGCAGTGGTTGGGTGCTGTTCCCAGCCAGCTCAGATTTCTTTTGATTTTAAATTGTCAGTCTATGATGTCACATACGTATATGTAGGGCAATGCAAAGGCAGCTTTAGTTCTGGACATTCCTAAAAATATTTTCAAAGACACAAAACCCACTTAGTGGATATTTTAAAACAAACAAAACTCTCACGATGTTTTAAAAGGAAGATTTTTTTCCTTACATAGCTAGTATTTTTCATAGAATGAGCAGAAGAATGGATTCATATTATATGCTAATAACCGTGTCTCATTATAAAAAAATATAAAATCAGATTTGCACACAAGAATTGAGGAACAGGAATTAAATCTTTTGTTAAAGGAAAGGCATAGTGTGAGGACTTAAAGTTTAACATAACAGAGGAATTAATGAAAAATGCTGTAACAATCTTAACTAGAAATGCTAAAACAAATTTCTCTGATAAGCATATAAATCGTGGGAGATCTAAGATATACCTACAGAGAGACCTTTTGGCTTTGGGAAAGACCAGGTACATCAGTTTTCCATCTAAATTCTTTCTTTGGGCTTGCATTCAGTATTTATGTCTATGGAAGGTATTTTCTCTTCTATAAGATAAAAGTTAGGTTCTGTCTTTCTAGAATTCCATCCATGTGTCTGCTTGAAATTTGAGTCATTGTAACATCTTGGGAGATTTTTATTTTTTGTTTTCATCTGTTACAGAATCTCTGAGACACACTCTGGCTCTGTCCCTTTGTGCAGTGCAGGTACATGGCGCTGTACCAGGCAGAATGTGGCAGAGTATGACTGAGGTTTTATTTATTCCTCAGTTAATGAGGTGGATTGGGAGCTGGAAGAATGGACGATCCCAGAGGGTTGTAAGCAGTGTCACAGGGTCTAGGTGGTCTGTCACCAGTGGTGTCCCCAAGGTTCAATACTGGGCCCAATATTGTTTAACTTATTCCTCAGTGACTTGGTGACCCCTGCTCAGCAAGTTCACTGACAACACAAAGCTGGGAGGAGTGGCTGATACCCGAGGGCTGTGCAGCCCTTCAGAGGGACCTTGACAGGCTGGAGAGATGGGCAGAGAGGAACTGTCTGAAATTCAGCAAAGGACCAGCATATTTGTCTTTGGCTTGCATGTTTAGGACTGAGGACACAAAGATATACTTTGGCTTGTGTGGTCATTGGTGAGTCTGATGTGAAGGGACAGAATGAAAGACTTGCCTATGAATACTGCTCTAACTAAAAGAAAATCTCCCAACTTTTAAATGTTCATGTGGGATTCACCACCTTGAAAAAACCCAGCATTTACTAATGAGCAGTATCCCTTTGTCAGGCCATAGTTCAGTGTGATAGTAAGAAGTAACATCAGCTTGTACAGCATACTTCTCACATGTTCTGTGCCTTCAGATTTCAGAAGAAGTGTTGAAAAAATGGGTTCAGCTGATTGTGTATTTTTGTGGAGATGAGCAAGAGACAGAGATGCTGTTAGCAGCTGCTGAAGTTCTTAAAAGTATAACATCATTCCTTCTGATCAGTGAGAAGCTCATCCTTGGTAAGTAGCTTGAACAGTAATTTTCTGGATCTTTTTTCATGAAAGCCATTAATACATGTTTCAAATATATTGTATGTGTACACAGAACACATACTTACATCAAACAGGGTTATTTGAAAATTTTAATAGAATTTAAATGCTAAACATATTTATTTAGACTCTAGTAGAAAAAACACATGTGCACAGCCTCTTGCAATAACTGCTGAAGGGGCACATGAGATGTTGTTATGTCTCCAGGTCACCAAACGTTGTCATACAGAATTACGGGCTTGCAATTGTTCTCTGACTTGAATCTTTCTGTAATACCCCATTGGTGATGTGGACATACTTTAGTTTAACACTGGGAGCATAACAAAGCTGTGCTGGCTGGATGTTGAAATGAAGGGCTTCAGTCTAGAAATGAGACACACGTTCTACTATAAGAATGATTAATAACTGGATCACATTATATCCCCCAGGTATAATGTTTTGGGGTTTTTTTACATTAACATTAGATTGTCTCTTTAGAAAACAAAGAAAGAAAGAGAACAAATATAACCTACACAGCCTTATTCAACAGTTCAGTGACTGAGAGGCAAAGCTAAGTGAAACTCTCTGGTTTGTTCTGGAGAATAGATGGGGTTTTTCTTTTAGGTTCCCCCCCCCCGCGCCTTCTATGAATAGAGAATGGGGGATTTTATGGCTAAAGGGCCAGGAAATATGCAAGAATAGGTAGTAATAGATGATAAAGAAATTATTTTGCATCCTTAACAGGACAGACAACTTTAGATACTTTTAACTCCATGATACTTTGGTCCAGTGTAGTTATATAAATGTTTTTAGTTTAAGTAGCTTAAGTCCATCCATGTGGACTGGATACAAATATCTCTTATACAAGAAGAACAGTGTATTTCTTAACCTGTAGATAGTGGTTTTGTGAAAAATCAGCTATTATTCTGAGATGTGCCTTTTAAGAGGTATTGGTAATATTTAACAGAGATAAATCTGTTATATGAGGTAGACATTGCACTATTAAGTGTTCATAGTATCAGCTCTGGAAATCTTGACCTCCACCATCTAGATAAAGCTCTTCATAGGACAGACATTATTACCATTTTATGTCAAATGAAGACAGTGGAGGTATTGGAGTGAAAAACTCCCAAATGCTGTGCTTCTCATCTGTTGTTATTTGGATGTGGTCCATAGATGAAGGACAACAGTTTCTGCTTTGATCTTGTCAAAACAGTTGCTGATTTCCATGCTTTCCAGTCAAGCAGATGTGGTCTGAAATAAAAAATAGCAGCAGTTTGTATCCTGTATAAAATCCTAACAAAACATGAAAACAGACAAGTAAACAAAAATAAATGCTCCCCAAACAGGCCAGAAAATAGAGCCCCAAGGCCTTGGTGGGCAAACCATCCAGATTAGCTCTTTGCTCTGAAAATTGATCCAGGGGAAGAAAGAGCTGACCCTCCATAGTACCTAGAACTGTCAGTCTGGGGATCTTGACAACTGTGAAACTGTCAGTACTGCAGTGAGGAGTTTGGCAAATCAAGGGCAGGGTCTGGTGATTAGTTGTAGTGATATAAACCCATAGTAATTCCCTTAAAGGGGTTGTGTGCATGTAAACAGCTTTGACCTCTATGCCTTGTTCTGCATCAGCTTGTTTGACCACATATAGTAAAAAGCAGAAGTTAAAGGAAACTGTGATTGTGTGAAATGGAGTTGTAGTCATTCCCAAGAGCTTCCATTACTATGTTCCTTAGAGAAGGAGGGTGAATGCCAGTCTGTGTGCTCTGGATGACCCCATAATCTCTTCATCAAGCTGCTTGAGGATTCAGAAAAAGTCTTTATGCAAATTCCATTTGCAGACTTCCACTGCTTCTGGAGATACACTAGAAACTTGTCTAGATGGGAAATCTGGCCATTGAATCTATAAGGGAATAATTATTCTGCCCTAGCTGTACCAGTATTACATTGTTGAGTGTGTCATGCTAGGAAAAAAAGCCACCTCTTCCTGAAATAGTGATACTTCATGCCATTGCCACATAGGGAAGTTACAGGTAATACAGGAATGCTTCTTCTGCCTGTATACTAAAGCCTTGAGTAGTTTGGCCAAGCAGTGAAATACAGTTGTCTGGCTAGCCTTGTAATACAAATCTCTGACTGACCTGCTGAAAACATCGTAGAAGAAAACCAGCAATGAAATACAACTCTTTTGTTGTCTGTGGTCACCAGAAAGTAGTATCTAACAGCTGGCTGCATCTAAAAGTGACCTTACAGTGTATTCCTTTAATCAGGATGTTCAACAAGACCTGAGAAGTCAGCTGAAAAATACCCCAGCAATCCTAGGAGTACAGCCTTGTGACTTGAGCTAGTCATCCATGGTGTGGCAGCACTGAATGGCGCGAGGGTTTGCAGGGGGAGTATCGCTTGTGAGGTGTGAATTGCCACTGGGGTGGTGTGTGCTGTCTGCCTGCTTGGGCGTTACCAGATGAGCACCTCCCTCTTGGCAGTTCTCTCTGGTTAGTGTTAGCTGTGTACATGTAATTACCCCACGGAATAAACTTGTTTCCAACAGACAGTGAGTGTAACGCTGGCAGGGCACGTTGGTGAGTGGTGGGGTCAGGTGGATGTGGGAGAAGGAGGTGACGGGTGGATCCCTGAGAGGTGGGGTCGTTTGCTGTTTCCGGCAGGGAATGGCATTTGTGTCCAGTGCTACTGGCACTATCTGAAGAAAGCTTGGTTTGACAGCCTCTGCTCCAGGCAGATTGCAACAGCAAATCCATGATCAGAGTGTGTTGGTCAGTCTCCAGCCACAGAATTTTTAATGTTGCCAGACAGGAATTCTACACTCCTAGAAATTGTAGGAAATTGAGAATGCTTACAACTAAAGTTGAACCCAGAGAGGCCCATTCTCTTATCTGCTGCCCACTGTTTAAACGAAGCTGAGTCTGCCTCCTAGATAAGGTTCACACATGCTGAAAATAGTTTGATCATGTTGCCAGTCTTTTTCCCAGTGGTTTGCCAGTGCCTTTCATGTGTTGTGTTTAGGTGGGGAAACAGAGCTCTCTAACTTCTTTGAATGAATGTAAGAAATACAACTCTAATTTTTCTCCACAAATAAATTTAGGGCTGTCTGATACCCTTGGTCTGTGGAAATGTGTGATTCTACTGCTGCAGAATGAAGATTTGGTAGTAAGGGATGCTGCTGCTGAAGTGATACAAGTGGCACTGTCTGAAAAAAAGAACAATGAAGGAACAGGTATGTTAACTAAACTTTTAAATATTACTGAATGTTTGGGAGGCAAAAGTATTTCTCTTCTCATCGCAAATTCCTTGCTAACTCTAAAGTGCTCCATCCATCTCCTATAAATACGTACCATAAAAGATAACAGCAAGTTTGACGCCCACCATGCTTTATTATTTTGCTTTTACTGTTCTTGGTGTAATTTGCATATGGTAACATGGGGATATAAAAAAGATGACAGCAGTACTCAGCTTTATGGTTTGTGCTGTGATGAGTCAACATTCACATAATTTCACAGTTTGAAAGTTCTTTAATACCAGCTCTGGTCTAATATACTGCAGTGCAAGACACTCCTTGAATCCCACATTGTTATAAGAGCCTAATCACAGAGAGATAGGAATCTAGGAAACAGTATTCAACTCATTGATTCATTATTAGACCTTGAAATCCGTTTAGATGCAGATCAACAAAGACAATTCTCAGCATACCCACAATGTGCTTTTGAGGATGTGGGCCTTTTTGTCTGCTTGCCCTAGTTTACTCAACCCTATTAATTTTAAAATAGCCACAAAACTTGAGTAGGCTTAACTAATTAATGTGCTTCACTTGGAGAGTCTTTGCTGACACATTCTTCCATGTGTTGTGGATAACTTAGAATTTACTACCAAGCTCATCTCTCTCTGGTGGTCCCTGGTCTATGCTACTCAGTAATGCTTGTACCAACTTGTCTGCAGTCAGTTCAGATTAGTCAGCTCTCTCCACGTGAACTTATGCTGGGCTGGAGATAAAGCAGCTCTGTGATATAAAAAAAAAAAAAAGAAAAGGCAGTAAAATTATGTTTGCCACTATTGAAGATAGAAGTAGGCAGGAATCTGCTCATGTGGCAAGTGTGGTTTTGAGCTGGCCCTGTTCAGGCACAGTGCTGTGGGGTAGAAGGTAAAAGGAGGGATATGGCATGGACAGCTTTCATCTTCCTGTTAAATCCCACAGCTCTGATTCCAGCACTGGCATCCCGACTCTGACAGTTTCTCTAGTCCCAGCTGCAGCTCTCTTGAGTATTGAGGGGCTCTATGTGTGTGCCTCAGGCCCCCAGTGCTGGCCTTTGGGGGCATCCTCAAGTGTCTCAAGGTGGTACTTTCTTTGGGAATAACACAGTGCTGGATTGTGTCTCTGACTCCTTGTGTCTTCTCCCTTCTTCCTTGTTGTATCCTGGTGCCAAGGGATATTTCCCTATAACTGGATGAGAGCTCTGTCCTGCTAATTAATACTAAGGTCACATCAGTGCTTGCTCTTATAACTTACCTCTTTGTAAAGCTGAAGTGACCATAATTGAGAAAATAACATAATAATTGTTTTTTATTTGCTATGTTCCTAATTAGGATAGGGGGCCCTGCTCCCCAAACTTTTGTTAACCCCTTAGTTACACTTCGCTGTGCCTTCCTGTTTCTTCACTTAAAGTTCTTGCAATGAAATGAATATCTGTTGTCTGTGACTAGAATAGAATGCCGCATTTGAAAAGAGATAATTCAGTCTCCTTTCACTTCCATTTTTCATCATTGTTGTTCCTTCCTGTGATCTATTTTCTCCACTAAACTCCTTTCACTTTTTGTGATTTGCTTTCTTGCTTTTGGGGGAGCAGTTTTGCCCTTGTGGTTTTTATGTATAACCAGATTAAAACTAGCTTACCTTTGTATGTTTTGTTTACTTCCATTTACCCCCTTTCTTTTCATCTACATGTGAGAATATGCAATATGTTTGGGTCTGTGGTTTAGGTATTTCATGGATCACCAGTGTTCTCTGTCCTGGGAATTTTTAAATTACATTCAAATATCTGCTTATTTTTTCTCAGGTTTTCATACAATGAAAGTCTGATTTTTCATCACAGCACTGACTTTAAAATAAAAACCTAAACCCATAGAGTGAAATGTATTAGAAGCTGTAAAACAGCTCCCTTTAAAATTCTTACTTTATAACAGATTACTGGATGTCTCAAATTAACTGACTTTTCATTTCCATTATATGATGATAAATTAGTTTTGTGGCCCAGCAGTTTTATCATGAGATCAGAAAAATGACTTGAGATCAGGAAGAGGAATGGATGTTTAGAAACCTGTTTTCATACATTCTGTTTCACTTTTATATCATTACCATTACCACTAGCCAACACGAGAGAGTAAAGAGACTATTACAATTTCAGCTTCATTTGTGCATCAAAAGTGTTGTGTCCTAGTAGCCATTTTATTTCCAGACATACTGCACTGTAGGGATAGATTGTGCTGTGTTTCACCTTTTACTGCTGTTAATTCACCATACAGAGAGCAGGAATGCTGCTCACAAAATACAAGCACTGGACTTGCCAGAAATTGTGGCACTAGCATCTTCATATCCACTCTTCACAGAATCATCAAGGTAAACTGTGTACACAAACAGGTAAGGGAGGAGTAGGCTGTAGCTGCTTGCAGAAGAACTGCATTTATTGTCAGCATAGGGAATCAATGCCGTAAAGTGCTTTATTTATGTTGAGATCCAGAAGAATCTGTGATTATAGCCCAACAACTGCCCCTGCCCTTCTTGCGTGATACAAGCTGGCATCTTGTTCTCCTGTGGAAGAGTAGAATAGGAAAGGTTATGTACTTGTGTGTTACAGTTGGACCAAGGCTGAATTAGTGTCTTGTTCTGCAGAGCAAGGTAAAGTTGGACTGTTAACAATAAGTAAGTTATTTGCATAGACTGTTCAGAGAGTTGTTGTAGCATGTTTTTCCTTTACACACGTGTTGCCGAATAACAGCACAAATGTGTAGCAGTATGATAGTGTCAAATAATAGATATTTTCATGTCATTTATAGATGGTGAAACCGGAGGCAAATGATCCTGTCTATTATAGTGTGGTTTCACTTCCAGTAACAGCTCCTATCTTGTGTAATTCTTTGAAATGCTACATGAGCTCCTGGAGGAGAATTTGGTTTCTTCTTGCTCCCTCATGGCTTTTGGTGAGGGCAAAACCCCCAATCTCCTCAGGTAACTAATCCATGCATCTTTGGATCACTCAGATTATGAAAGCAGTAAGCCTGTGGAGTCAGAAATGTGTGGTGACGCGTGATACAAGAACCCTGTGAAAATTGCAGCCCCCATTTTCGTTTGGAAGGAGAAAAGCTCAAAAGACCAAATGCTGATATACCGCAGGGCTCCTGTCCTCACTCTACCCTACTATTTGCCCCCCAAGAAAAACCCTACAAGCCCTACTATTTTCATACAGAAGGGAAGGACTTCTACTGTTACCAGTAAAGTTCACTTTTTAGATTTATTTTATTCACACAGAGAAGCTTGTTTTAATTTTTTAGTACGTGCAAAAGCTCATATTTAGGAGGGGAAGTTACTGAAGTTGGCTAGAGCAGTCATTTTCTGAGCAGAGCAGGTCAAGCAGAATCCTGTTTCACCAGAAAGGAGAAAAGCTTCTGTTTTCCTTGCTAAAAATACCAACTTAGCAGGTAGTTAAGGTTTTCCTAATAACTTGAACAATATAAACCCCATCTGTAACTCAAGGTATTGTGTGTACACTTTGTTGTTGTTTCCTCATGCATTGAGGTGTAAACCTCTGGGGGATTGTTTTATTCCTTTTAGTATGAGGGAGGGTACAGGAAGTATTGTATTCAGTGTAAAGGTAGAATAGTTGCTTTGAAATCTAATTAAATTAGTGACCCATGGCTGTGTAAAGTCTAGACCTATTCACAGCAGCATTTTTTATACAAGAGGGTTACTCCTTACAAGAAAGATGATTTAAGTTGGGGAAACAAGAGTGCTTTTTCCCTACTGATGATTGCTTTAGTAAATATCTTGAAAAATTCAAGTAACTGTGCTAGAACAAAGCTGTATTTATTGGTGTCATTTTCCTCTATGGCTTTTTTTTTTTTAAATCTAGAGACGTATTGCGTGAAGTAAAGGAATGAGTTTGTCAGTATTAAAGAAGTTTGAATAAAACTGTTTTTCTACCATTATAGCCAAGCCAATCAAATTCTATAAAATTCTATTAAAAAAAATACCTTCAGTCAGCTTAACCTTTATGTTGGTAAATTACCAAATTAACCTTAAATGAGTTTAAGAGCATTTTTAGTGTCATCAACATTAGCACCAATTTAGCTGATTTTTAAAATTGAGCTGAATTAAGCTTAGATGAGCAATTAGATTTGCAAACTTGAGGAAATTTTCTGAAAGTGCCTGAATGATTTAGCAGCCTAAATACTCTTCTGGAATATAATTGAGGACTTCAGGAACTTTCTGCTACTTTTATTGTGAAACAGCAGTTTTGTACAGAGCTGAGCAAGTTAGCTCCTGGGCTGAGCTATGTGGCTGCAGCAGAGCTTGTGCAGCCCAGGGCAGGTAAATGGCCCTCTCTGAGCACCACCATCACTGGGTGCAGTGTGAGCATCTTTGAAAATCAGTCTAATGTTGTTATTGCTATTTCTCTTAGGTCTTGAGTAATTCTGAGCATGAGGTAGTTCGTTTTAATCCACTGGCTAAAATTTCAGGTATATTATCTCTGTTCCTTTGGTTCCCATTTCACGTGCTTAGGAAATAAGCAATAGCTGATACTCCTGTGCTAGGAGTTTCTGAACAAAAGGCAATGCAAAGTTCTCTTTTCTTCTCTTGACGATTGTTCCCTTCCTGATCGATTCTACTTTTTATCTTCAGGGAAAATCATCAGTGAAAATGACAAATGTTCTGTTCTTTTGATTCACCAGCAAGGGGGAAAAAAAAAGTTATTAGCTGGCTGGTTTAAAGAAGCCGATTCCACCTTCTGAAGGGCATTCTGTTGGGAAGGGGATGGCACTATGGAGCAGACTGAGTTGAGATTCTTGTGGAAGTCTTCACTGCTGGGTGTTGACTGTTTTAGTGGCCCACCGTATTTCAGGTTTATCTTACTGTATCAGGCATGTAGAAGCATTTCAGCAACTTTTATTTTGTCTGTTGGCCAGAGAGTATAAATGTGTGTAAAGTGAGAAGTTAAAATGTGCTGCTTGGGGTGGTGGTGGGAGAAGGAAAAAAATCATTTAATTAGACTGAAGCACTAAAACATTTTCAAGGTGTCTCTGAATTCTCTTCTAGACTTAGAAAGACTTTAGACCTAACCATCTGACTGGGTAGAACATTTCCTTTTGTGAACCATGCTGTCACCTTGGCATGGAGAAAAGCAAAGCTGCTTATTGCTTGCACCTCAGTTTTCTTTTTCACACATCATTAGTGTAAAAAATCAAGGTAAATTCAAACCAAACTTCTTCATGAACCTAGAGTAGGTGTGGCTATCATGAATGTGCGTGGAAGAAGGTTTATGTGAGGGTTTTTTTTTTTTTGCAGAGTGATGGTGTAAATAAGCCTTAGCAGAGGTAGGGTAAGTTAAGGGACAGTCAGACTAGCTATATTAACATTTGAAAGAAACAAGGGGAGAAGAAATCCTGCTCAGATTTATATTTCTTGTTCCTATCCTCTGAAAATCTTCCTCAGTGAACCTTAAGCTGTGCAGAAGGTTTTATACATATGTGCCCTAAGAACATCTAGTAAATCACTTGAGCAAGAGATAAGAGATAATGCAGCCTGTGTGATGTTAATGAAGCACAATGGTCTGGCAGTCATCATCAACACCACAGGTGATATCAGCAAATCATGGGTGACTGGCATGATCCCAAAACTTATACCCCAAATGTCCTTTACAACTAGTCCATGAAGCATTTCAGGACAAGTGGCTCAGATTTCATCTACTCCAGTTGCTAGTGAAACAGCTAGGAGTAACTGCTGGGCAAACCTAAAATGCTAAATAGGCATTGGTAGAGTTTAAATGCTAAAAATACCATTGACATTGGTGGTGTTTAGGTGCACAGTAAAGGCATCCCACATATTGCATGGGAAACACTAAAGAACAATATTTTACTTTCTTCATTGCCTCATTTGCTTGTTGGCATATGCAACTGTTTTCAAACTATTCATTACAATAAGTGCCAACTTTGTCCATAGCAAAAGGAGCTTTTCTTCCACATGTTTATTGTTGGGTAAATGCATTAAATAGATTTCTTAAAGCTTTAGTTCATGAGCATGTCAAGTTAACCTCCCTCTCCCCAGACCTGTTTACTTGCCAAGTGCTAAGTCCGTGCTGTGGGATTGGAGATGGAAAATACCTGGGGGTTAGAACCTGTGCACCACTGTTGGGTGCAGTATGCACAATTTAAGTTGCTGTGTCTCTCTCCATGAAATATAAAGGAGAGATGCCAGCAAACTGTTCAGAACGCTCCTTTTCATGTGACTAATGTGATCATCCGCTGGCCAAACTAGGGGATAGATTCACCACCTTTTGCTGTACTTCTGTGCTGGTGTAGCCTTCCAGTGAGGCAAGTGGGAGGACAGTGGTGAATAAAACAAACATCAGGGTACTTGATCCTGCACAAAGATTAGTGCGTAGGGTTCTGCTTTTCTCATGCACTGGGTGACTTGCCCTGATGTTCAGGTTAGGCTCCTTCAGTTGTGGCTCTTAAAACCAGTTCTGGCAGCTGCCTGGCTTTGAGGAATAAGTGGTAATTGCCCAAACATAAACTAGGGAGTTGCATGCATGCAAACTGGTTTAAGGATGCATTAACTGGGAAGATCATAGGTGGTAAGATTTCCTTTGCTTGATTTAAGTCAGACTTATTCATTTTCTTCTCTATTCTGACATTTGATTTTCCTCTATGCAGAGGTTTGATGGAGGGATTACAAAAAGCACAAAGTCAGAACCTGGCTGTGGAAAGAGCTTGCTGACACTGCTGCCTGGAGCTCTTCCACTAGCCAGCCTGAGAGTGGAGTGGTTGGTAGTGCTGTGGATGAGTGGCTACAGCTGCATACAGAAGATTGAACACTTTCATTCTAGACACGACTTGCTGTGATACAGCTGCTATGGTGTGGAAAGTTAAGAACTTCCCACAAATGGATGAATTTCAGGTCCTTCCTAATGCCCTGGGTAGGTAAAAACAGCGATTTGGAAAGATGATTTAAAATGCACTTATTGCCATCAATGATTTTTCAAGCTGCCTTGAGAATTGCTTGTAATTTTGGAATCTGTTGGTCAGAAAAATCTCCCAGACAGATCTTGTGATATGCCACGGGTACTTGGGCACAGTCCAGAAGTTCTCACAGTGTTGTCTGGGTTACTAATGGAAAACTGCTAATCATATTAGCCAAAATACGTTTATGTTCCTTGTACTGGGGACAATTGGAAAGAAGGTTAATGACATTTTTTTCTGGAATCAGCTCAAGGATTTCTTCCGCTTTGTGAGTATTCTCGATAACTGCATTCTGGTAACTAGATGTGCAGCTCACTAAACAGAATTTCTAAGCCTGCTATGAAAGAGGACTCTTTTGAGCTGAATGTTAGGATTTAAATGGGAGGCATTTATCCAAATAGCCTTTAAGCAGTAGAAAGCAGAATAGACATAGACAAGACCCATCCAGGCAGAAGAGAGTATGAAAAAGATGCAAGACAGTCAAAAGCAAAAAAAAAAATGACAGCAAAGCAGAGCTGCTCCTGTTGCAGAATGTTTTTCTACAAATTTAAGTTTATTTTCAAAAGGTTTTGTATGGAATCTGTGTGATACCCTGTTACAAGCAATACTTCTTGAAGCCTCAGAGGAGAGGTGTAAAGTAGTGGCAGCAGTTTACAGCGTTATATTCAAACACGGTGTAGGACTTTGTATTCAGAGACACTGTAAGGTGATGACATCTCTTCAGTTCCATTAGATAAGGCCTGTTGAGGACAGGGGGAAGGTCACACAGCTGTGTGTGTATTCTGGGAATGCTCTGACGTGAGCCTTGGCGAGGCAGGCAGCGGGTGCTGCCCAGAATGACCAGAACACTCTGCAGGGTGAAGTGCACCACATGTCACTGAAAAGTAGTGTAAACCATGGAAGGGAACATCTCTGATAGACACCCTTAAGCTGTCTGTAATTGCAGGATCTTAAGTAGAGAGGGTTCAAACAGAAAAAAAGGCAACGCTCTCCTTAAAATATTCAGTGTTGAACCTTCTGCTTAAGGGACCCTGACTCTGGCTGCATCATTTTATCCTTTCCTAGCTTTTAATGGTCAGTACTTCCTCATGCACCTTCACAGAGAAGGATTTATGTGGAGACAAATGTGTCATCAGACCATTTAAATCTGGGCAAACCAAATAAGTGGCAAATACCTGTGCTATTTGGTGACTACCTGATAACTATGATGACCTTACATTTAAGAAGTTTGTTCTAGAAAGCACAATGACATGTGGTAGAGGTTATGAAACACTTACTGTGGCTAGAAGCTGTAATTTGGGGTTTTTTTACATCTATAGTAATTCTAAGAAGGTTACAATTACAGATCAGTTGCAAGGATGAAAGAATTGAGGTCTAGGAGTGTAAATGAATTCATCTGGCCTTTCTGCTAGAATAAATTCAGGGCTGTTTCAGGAGCAGATTTGACCTGTAGCCTAGTTGTGTCATATTTTTATGCTAATAGGTATATTTTGTGCCTTTGTAATAGCATTTCTGTTATGTGTGACATTCTGCTTCTACATCCTTAAAATACCTCCTGTTGTTACGAAAAGTTTTGGAATATCTGATTGGGAAGTAATTAGGTCTTAAAATTGCATTTGTAGGAAGATTGTTTCCTGGTTTAATGGTGATTCTTGAATTATGTTTAACTCTGTTCGTTAGATACAGAGGAAGAGTTGGCTGAAAATATGGCTTAAATATTTTTGTTCAGAAAACTCTTTGGTGATTACTTTTGGGCTCAGGGACCCATCACTGAATTTGCTCACTGCCTTTTTTTTTTCCCTTCTGATTCCAGTGTAGAGTAAGGCTATTTCGGAACCGACAGTTATCCACAGCTTACCTCCTAAACTTGGGAGTCTTTGTGTGTGAGTAAAATATTAATGAAGAAGTATTGACTTGAAGCCAAAGTGCATGCACACCCTCCTTCAGATTTTAATGAAACTTCCTAAGCTTACGAAGCCAGCTTTTCTGATAAAAAGTGTGAGTGTTGTCCCTGTTAGCTTAACAAGTGTGTGCCCTTTTGATGTAAGCAAAATAGCACCATTGTTGATCATCTTCTGCTTTAAAGCATTTCATTTTATTTCTGAGAGCTAACTATGATATTTTAGTTTAAAAAAAATTGCTTTGCTTTTTACTCCTGATTAATTATAGAAAAAGTAAGCAGCAGTCTTAATTATCTTCATTGAAAAAGTAATTTTGCAAACCAGGCCAGTAAATTGTGCAGAATCAGCCTCTGCAGAATTAAACAAAAACTGAAGGACTGATCATATTCTTCTGAATAGAGCTATTTTTGCTTTCTCTGAACAAGCTGGAAGTGCAGAAGAGTCAGTGCTTTGAGCAAATGTGCTCTGCTCCACAAGAGCATGACAGAATGTCAGGGAAGGCCAGGGGAAAAGAAATTGTACTATTCACCCTACATTGGCTACTTTTTACAGCTAGGTCAGGAAGAGTTGTGGGGGTTTGTTGTTTTGGTTTCTTGTTTGCTTTTTGTAGCTGGCATTCTATGTTGCTAATTGTGGGCATGCTAAGAATCAAGAAAAATATTAAGCTCTTAAATCGTATCTAGACTTGTGAAATACTATTTTAACAGATTTATTTAGAGACATAATTGAAGTTCTGTGATACATGAAGTTTGCAAGACCTGGACTGTTGTCTCTATGACATTTGCTACTGTATTCAGCTCTTGTTACACCAAGGATCAAATGTTTTATTTGAATAAATTGACTCCAATTTTATTAGTTAAAAAACTGAAATGAAACTTGCACTTAAAAGGTTGTAGCTTGTCCTTTATCTGTAAAAACAAAGTCTGGGCACAAATTGTGTTATATTGCTGACCAGTTGCTGCAGTTCTTTTATTAATACTGCTTCTTCCGTTTCACTGGTACTAGGAAAGAGTAAAGATGTCCCAAGAAATGTCTTTTTGAAAAAACAATGGCTACCTGAGTAATTTGATATAGGGGACAGGTATTATTAAAAAGTAATTTTTTAAGATAGATTATATTGAAAAGTAACCAAGAAACAATAGAAAAGAAATCCTGTTACTTCAAGAAGAATTGCTTATTGGTTAGGAACTGAGAAGAGGGAATAAGGGAAGGAAGAACACTGGAGGAATTAAGGGGAGTTGCATACAAATTAAAAGAAAATAGTTTCATTTTATGTGGAGCTCACTTTCTCAGACCATCCAACTAAGGGTTAGACATGGTTAGAAACTGGGATATGGAAGTTGGTGGTAGCTTTTTGATGCTTTGTTAGCTGGCACACGTGAAAGCTGGAACAAATAAGGTGCTTTTCTAACTGTGACTGTGCACAAAAAGGCTTTAGTTACCCACAGCCTGCGACTGCCTTGCTCCTCCTCAGATTGCTTAAGATGCAGGAGTCCAAATGGATATGGACCAGCATCTCTGATATTTCTGGTATCCTGCCTATTAACTTGACACACAGTGCATTTGAGTACTGCATGCTAGAAGTTCTGGAGGGAAAGACTTGGGAGAGCCCCAGGCAGGCACATCCATACACACATGGAGTTCTTTGTAAAGGCTGAGCTGGAATGCCTGCCCAGACCCCAGAGGTATTTCACCAAGAATGAGGAGATGATCCATTCCTGCAAGCTGATTTTTGCACACAGAATTTCATTTGTGTGTTTGTGGGTGGGAGTGAGGTAGAGGATATAAATACCTTTGCAGACTAACCTAAACCACCACCTTGTTTTCACATAAGTCAGCACTCAGAATTTTTAATGACCAAGATAGTTCCTACCAGTGCTGGAATCAAAGCGGCACCTTAGAACGAAAGTTGTTTTTATTATATTACTGGTTTCCTGTGCCATAGCCTTCCCACTGATTTGGTTACTTTAATTCCTGGTGTGTTGGAGGGGAGGTGGGGGGAAGGAGTTGTGGGACACAATGGGCTCTTACTTCAAAACCTGAGATGTGTAAAACTCAACGTCTCTTTCTTTTCTGTAATCAGTTCCAAATGAGCGCTTACAAGGGGAACTCGGAACTGGTTTGGTTGAACAAATTGATTTCTCATGCTTGAGAAAGTAAAGTTAAACATCCTTGGGAAGCCTAGAAATTTAAATTTTGAGAACTAGACTTTTTATAAAGGGCTTTTGATTTATTAGATTTAGAGCAAGACTGTTGAAATCACCTAGAGGAGCAGAATTATTTATGGCAGCTGCTTACAGTACCAGTGTAATGCCACTTTCGCATGTTTTTAATTTTGTTCCTTCATATGCTCTGTGCTATGTTAATGATCACCTTGTCATGCTGGCAGTGGAAAACAGTTTTATAAATAATTCCCACTGGTAAGATGAAAGTGTTAACAGAAATACTTTAGTGAAGGTCTTGATTAACTTACACACTTGGCTTGATCACAGTGAAGCTTAGACTTACAATATCTTGTTACCAGGGCTAATAAAACCCATTCATTTTTTCATGTACTGTGTTAATTACCCTTTTACTTTCCCTCATGGGCAGACACACAGAGGCTGATTTCATGTTTGTGTTGAAGACTGAAATTACACTCTTAGGCTTCTCCTTGCTGTACTTACAAGTTCCTACCCAAACAGAACTAACCTTCCCTAATTCCTGAACCCATATATTGTAATACTACAAATTAGACCTTCAAGACTGTAGATTGGGTGCTCTTTTTAACCTACTTTTACTATAAACAGCAGAAGAAAGATCTTTCAAGTATTTTTTTTATTTTCTTATACTTACTGAAAGCTCGCTGTTTAATGTACATGCGTTAGGAAGCACAACTAAAAATTGGATTTCCAGAATATCTTTCTTCTTTAGTACAAATTCCCCAAATGTAAATATTCTAGTAAGTCCCCATTTTGCAATATAGTATACTAACATACCATATTCCAACACCACCACCTCTGAGAAACATCAGGAAAACGGGCATGTGCCATGCTCTCTGAAGCTTAATAGCAGTAGGATCATATAAAGTGTATAAATGAAGGGCCTTTTAGAAAAGATGTTCCCAATATTGATTTCCATCCCCTAAAGCAACCTCCTTGGGGGATGGACTAGATGATATCCAGAGGTTCCTTCCAGCCATAAGGATTCTGTGAAAGCAACATGTGTTGGGTAGATCAATTTAATTAGGCAAGATCATACTCAGATGGGCAATAGTCTTTAAGGTGATATATCAGAATACAGATGATTTGGTACTTTGGGAGTCAGTGACTTCATGCTCCCCTAATGCAAGGTCGGCAAAGACCTTGGAGTTCAAATACAGTGAGTGTAGGGAGAGCCTAGGGATAAAAGGACTTCAGGGTGAAGTAGTACTTATATATACACAAATTGAATTATTTTGTAGGCTGGTCTATAGAACTCAACAGTGGTTTCATTTCAAATTGATAGGAGTAGAGGCAATACAGGCAGCTCTTGCTTGTTAGCTGCCTTTTTTTTCAATGTATTTTGGTTTTTAGCGTGATCATCTGCATGCTGCTGTGAAAGGCTGTCACAGGGTAGAGGTAAATTCTCCAAGTTAGGGGATTTTACTTGATTCTCACAATTAGTGATTAAGCTCACCTGGAGCCATCCATGGCAAGGTGAGGTAGAATGTGGCCTTTCCTGAAGGAAACTCATTTGAAATATGCAGATGGAAAAATAGGATGTTAAAGACAGGAAGAGTCTTTATGTTAAAGACACATGTTACAGTCACAATGTGGACTGTAACTTTTAATGGCATTATTAAGTAAAAAATGAAAAAGGTTCCTTGAGTAGTGAAGTGAAGGAAGCTTGGGTTTGGTGGGGTTTTTTCATGGATTTGTTTCTCAGGTAAGTGAATTTTCTCATGTCTGATGACTGAAGTTTCATCCTTTCACAAGGCATGACAGCAGCAGGGTCTCTTTTTCTTTACCCAGCTGGCTATATCATAGAAACAAGACTTAATGTTTCAGATTCCCGTATCCTTTTTTGTCAAACTGGATTGAAACCGGGTCACAAGTTGTGGTGGGAAACACGTACACAGAAGTATGCCTCTTGATTTCCTTATTTTATTTAAAAATGGGGAAAAAATCCCTTTGATGTTGTTTATTCTTTCAGATTGCCAGTCTGATTGAATGAAATATACTAGAGCTGTTATTCTTTTCTGTGCACTGAGTGCTCCCTTCCTCTTGACCTGCCCTCACATTTCATCCTCCGTGGTTCCTTCACCTTTTCAACAGATCTTGAACTGACCCCTGTAGACTTACAACCTTCTGCTTTTCTGTCTCGTTTGTCTCTTTGTAATTTGTTTTTTAAATTTAATTGTGTGAACTGAATGTTTTTATACGGAGGGTTGATGGGCTGTTGTTATTAGGGTTGCCTAACACTCCTCATTACGAAATCCTGCTTTTCAGCTATTCGTGTTAATCTTTACTAGTTAGTACTGAGACTTTTCTATGCTGTGAGTATTTTTTGTAAACTTAAATTATTTGGGTTTTGTTACTGTAGACATGATTCTGCATAGGAAATTAGGAACTTTTTATGCAGGCTATGAAAAAGATTGAAGGCCTTTCCTTTGAATACTGTTACACATGTATTCTTTGGATATGCAGGATATTTTTGGTAAAATATGTACAAATTTGACTGAGAAATAGGATTATAAAATGCTATACTTTTCATATGGATAAATATATATATATATACACACACACATATTCAATAGAGACTGAAAGGAGCCTAAAAGCTAAAACCTCTGAAGATTTTTGTGTTTACTGAGCAGCTTAAATTTCTCTGCTCCTGAAATGCTTACCTGCATTCTGAGCAGGGCTACTGAGGATGCTCTATGCCAGGAACACTGCCTCAGGATTGTGCAGCCGAGGCTGTAGGTAGCTCTGGTCCAGACTGTGTTTAGATACTTGAAATGATGAAGGTACAGGTTTCTTTTTCTTTTTGGCCCTTGGCAAATTATACATACATGTATAATCTTCCTCCTCCAGCCTTTCCCTACACCAAGAATATTCGGAAGATTGCAAGGTCAAGTATCCAAGTATTAGGAAATCCAGCTTTAATTGAACCTTGTAATGCTGCATGTATGAAGAAGCAAGGATAAGTTACACTGTCACTGCTTGGGTTTTTTTACAGTAGTTCTTTTATAGTTCAGTGGACAGTACAGATTTGCTCTGGTGGTGAATCAGGAACATACAGTGTTCCAGAAGCTCATCTCCAACAGCTCTACTACCTCAGCTGTAAATTGAATGTGATAAAGAGAGTAAGACCAGGATCACAAGAAGGGACATGCCAAAGCTATTTAATTTTGCCCTTGTGATTTGCATTCTGTCCCTGCCTCTCCCAGAGAGCTGTTTTGTGCAGGTAAGCAAGTCACTCCAAGCAGAGTTTGGAAAGGAGATCACTATGCTGAACTCTTAGCTGGATACCTTGCAGGCATGATTTGCAGGAGTTCAGAGCGCACACAGCTGAAGCCAGAGGGAAGTGCATTTTGAATATTAAAAATTATTATTCACATTATGGGGTGCTGACTCCTCAGTGAAACAGGTCGTAATGTCTCGGATCAGACATTTAAAACCAGTCAAGATTTTTTAATCTTCACAACTGTCTGCTCTGCCTGCAGAATAGATAGTGCCATTCCTTCTTTAGGTGCACATCACTGTAAGTGATTTATGGAGCACTCCATATCACGATGAATGACTGAGAGCCCCAGGTTACTTAGCCATTCTGTCTTCCATGCCTATTTAGCATATTTTGGAATGTTTTGCATAAGAAAGGTTCAAAGCCATGTATTAAATGTGTAGAGAATAGAAAGAGAGATTTCTTCCCTGTGATGGGGAAGTCCCTGGTGTTGCATAGTTCATGTCTGCATTACTATCTGAGACACAAGTGTTTTCATTTTTGTGGTGTCTTGTACAGGGAGCACTTCCATTCAGTACATTAGGGAGAGTGCTCAGCACTATCTTAGTGCCTTCTCAGCTGAAGAGGCACAAACCAACTCCTCAAAGAACTTTGAAGGGTATGGAAAAGACAAGTGTAAAATCTGTGTTAGACAAATATATTGGTATCTATGTTAGATTTTCTGTTGAAGAACTCTGGTTACTGATTGAATACTATTTATCAGTCAGAGAGTCTGTGTATATATTTACACTTTATGCAAAACTAAGCAGCTCCTTCTCCTTACATAAATTTACTTGGAAGAGGGCCTCAAAGTAATTCACACAAACCATGTTACAATTTGGGGATCCACCTGACCATGCCAAGGCCTCTGGAATGCTGTGTCTGCTGAAGATGCAGATGAAGTTGCAGGGAGCCACCCCACCGATGTCTGGGATGGAGATACAGTATCCAAGTTCCTTGGAGCCTGCTAGAGGATGCCCTGATGACAGCTCGAAGTTTCCTAGCAAATCTTGAGCCAGCTGCTGTGCATTTAGAGTACAGTTGTATGGAACTGCCAGAGTCTGAGGTATTTCGGTAAGAGAGATCCAAGTAAGTCATGCGACTTCAGAGAGGTGTAGACCTGCCCATGTCAATAGAAGTGTCCAAGGTCACTAAGGGTGCAAAATCCAGAAGTCACCTAGGTGGCAGGAGCTGTGTGAAGGAAAAAGGGTGTGAACAACTCCTTAGGATCTCTTTAATGTGAACATCATCTTGGGAAGAGACATAGAGTCCTGATTCTAGAAATGCCTCAATCACACTAGGATGGTTAGGATCAGCAGGCCTTTAATGTGAATCAAAATTTGTGGTAGTAGAGTGAGGAATATGTGTGTGTAATCTCATTTCAGAGTATTTCTGAAAGAAAGGTCAAAAACCAATTTGCTCTCAAGTGAAATCATTGGTGCATCATCTTCCTATTGAAAAGAGCCAGTGGTTCTCTCATGAAGTGAAAATGCTCTTGAAAAAAATCTTTGGAGATAGGTGTTTTCCATTCAGAATTGAGACTTGGGGCTGTTTACCTGTTACACACCTGCAGGAGAACTGCCTCTAAGTTCTCTTTAGAACTTAATGCCCCTAAGTAACTTGTAATCACTGAGTTGTTGAATAGGATCAATAGCACCTGCCTGTCTGCACAAGTGCAGCTCAATAATTTGGCTGACTTTTTTTGTTGGAATGTCAGAAAACTCTCAACAGATCCTACTGTACTGCATTGAAAGCAATTTGCAAGTAGGCTTTGGAAGGCGTTTTGATCTTGACAGCAAAAAGGAAGAACATCCTCTTGGTCATTTGTACTTAGCACCTGCAGTGTGTATGTTTTGTGGTCCTGGTAGCTTCTCACATTACAGAGCATGTGCAAACTTAAGTGTGTTTTCATAGCATTGTGTATCTGTGTACATATATCAGCAAAAAGATAAAAGTAATGTAAGCTGTTTTTTACACACATTTCATCCCTTAGATAACATCTGAATAAGAACAGACAATCTGGACTGTATTGGAAGCTTTTCATGTTAGGATGGCTGGGTTTTTTTTTTTCATCAGGCATTCATATAGCGAATGGTTTCTGTGGGGTTTTGCTCTTTAAATATATTCTCTTACATGGTGAGGAAATGAGTTTAGAAAATTGGCCAGTAAAGAAGCTGAGACTATATTATGAGCATTTTTGACATGAATTATTATACAAAAGATATATGGCACTTTCCATAAGAGCAATTTTATGGCCACTTCTTTTCAAATGTCACCCTTTTTTAACAAGTGATATGAAACAAAGATAAAAATTAAATACAAACGATCCTAAAAACACTGTCCCCCCTCCCCCAGTATTTCATTAAAGGTATCAGAAGAGATACAAAGACTGAGTTACTGAGGTTTTTGAGTTGCTTTTTTGCTATTCTGCTCAAAAATACCTTCGTTTAGTAAGTCACACATACACTTGAATGAGATGTGTTGTAGTAAGTTAGCAAATGTCTTCTCTACTCAGATGTGCTCAATAGCCACGGTTTACAGGAATCTGCAACTCTGCCTTGTCCCACCCTTTAGAAAGAACTGCTGGAAGAAGGATGAGAAACACCAATGTAAACTAACATTTAGGAGAAAGCGTAGAACAAGAGCAAAACGTGTTGTAACTAAGAGGCCTTAAAAATCAGAATATTTTTCAATAATCTGAAATTATTCTAAGTTCTAGTAATTCAAAAGTGCAGTTTGCTTAGCAGTTGTCATCAGCTGAGTCAAGCTTGCATCTAGAATGAGGGTTACAGCACCAAAAAAGTTGTGTTGTATCAGTACTTCTGTAGAAATAAATAGCATTTTTATGCTTGTTTTTGTGTCTTGCAAAAAATTCACCAAGATACACTTAATAATTCACATGAACTGGCTTAATTAAAGAAGAAGGAAAGAGAACTTAGCAAGATTTACTGGTGTGTCTGGAACTTGTTAAAATCAGTGGCCTTTGCAGGGGGAACTTTATATTACTTATTTTTGAAGAATTACATGATACAGAAAATGTGTAAGCACTGTGATTTTTTACTTTGTATTCCCAAATTTATGTCAACACCTTACAAGTTGTTGTCAGCCCACTTATACAACATTAGATCAGCACATGGATGAAGAAACTGTTTGCTTTCTAGAATACAATGCCACTAATTAAGGTTGAAAGTGAATGGAATGAATTAGAATCAGCTCATCCATCAAAGACTGGCTACTGATTATTTACTGACAGTGCTTCATTTAGCTCTATTAATTACTCAGTGGCACTGTTATGTAAAGGTCATGCTTGAAAAATTAAGAAAGAATACATGAAAAATTATTGTATGTGCTCAGTGCTGGAGTCTGGAAGTGGTAAATGTTAAACAGAGTGTTCATGTGAATAATCTATTAAATGTGTTTTTTCTTATCAGCGTTTTAATTGTGAGTGAGTAAACAGGACAGCAGCTTACAGATCTTGATAGGCTCCTTATGCAGACTGTGATGATCATGGCTGTGACTCTGTAGAAATAAAGGAAAGTTTGCCTTGCTATTACTGCTTTTAAAATAGATTTTTTTTAATGTTCTGCCCAAATTATATGGGTTTACAGGTATTGCAGGGAGAAGAATTTTTTGTAGTTTTTTGTACTCATTACCTACTCTTTCCTTATTCCTTTATCCTTTAAATAATAAGCCTCTTACCATCATTGCCCAGATGTCACTCTAAAATTCCATCTATAATACAGAGGTAAATGTGTCTCCTGTGTTCCTACAGCAGACCTCATTCATACGTACAGCTCATTCTCATTCAGTAACCTTCATCAATGCTAAGCAAAAACTTCTGTGTAACTGGTACATGCCAGTAACAAGATACTTCAGTCATACATTTAATTCTAGTTATTGATACTAGTTTTGAGACTGTATTTACCTTCACTTTTTCCAATAAATACATAATTTGAATTAAAAAACATACATTCTCATTGGCAGTGTTGTAAAAATTAGCTGAATAATATTTTTACTTTATAAAAAGGAAAATCATGGGTTCTGTGGGTTTAGGCAGGGGATACTGTCTTTTTGCTGTTTAAATTAGAATTAGCCATTAGGCTTGGATGGGGGGAGGTTCTGTAGAAGTGGTAGTGTAAGTGGTAATGTCCAAACGCTCATTTCCTCTGACAGATCTGTGAGCTGTGGTTGTTTTGTAATAAAACCCTTCGTGTACAGGAGCATGGCTCACATGGGAAAATCTTATGTATACATATATATATATATATATATATATTTAAAAAGGAAAAATAACATAGTTACTGAGTTGAAAAATACTGTTTGGTTCACATTCCAAAAAAGGGCATGAAAAGATGATGAATATGTGTGTGCTCTTTTGCTCAAGAAGGGACTTTAATTTTCTGTTCAGTTCTGAGCTGTAAGTTGCCATGCTAATCAGACATGTTATTAACTCAGATCTGTTTATAATCAAAGTCAAAGCTGAGAGCAGCATCACCGCCACTCTACTCAGAGACTACAACTATTAAGAAATTAGTTTTGATTAGTTTGTTTTGTAATGGTGTTGTGTTTTGACATCGTGTTGCGTGATGTCAGGAAGGGCCTCTTTTTAAAGTCGTCCTGAAAAAGCATGGCTATAAAACAGACTCAGGCAAGGAAATGGAAAACATATGAAGCAGTTGTACGTCATCTAGGGAATAGAGGATAGAAATGATCTAATTGCATTTGATTTTATGAAACACTATGAAAAGGAATCTGCTTATATATTAGATTTTACATAAATGGTCATTTTAAAAAGTGGAAAGTTTGATGTTTGTAACTTAAATTGACACAGTGCAGTTGCAAGAGCCATCTGCCAACCATCCAGAAGCAACATTACCATTTCTGCGCCTTTTTTTTTTTTGTTTTGTTTTGTTGTTGTTGTTGTTGGTTGATTGGTTTGTTTGTTGGGTTTTTTTTGTTTTGTTTTGCTGCTTCTTGGTTGTCCTCTTTTAATCCTAGTGCCCAGAAGGGTGATAGCACTCTAACATTATTGTGGAGACTGGATGGGTATGAACACCCCTTTACTTTCTTTTATGCTGCCCTGTTGTTTTTCTGGTGGCAAGACACCTATGCATTGTCTTGCGGTGGAATTGCACATTTCCTGTTTACCTCAAAACAGAACGTATTTCAACATAGGAAATGAAGTTTCTAACCTGATTTTATTTACCAGCTCTTTTAACTCTTTGGTTTGGCCACTGGGATTTTTTTCTTTTTTAAATTTGAATATTTTTTAAGTTTTATGAAGTCTAGGCATACATAAACACAGTATTTTAAGTAAAAAATATATCTGCAGCACTGCCTCACTTGGGTCTCTTATATTTCATATGCTCAGAATAGAACAAGCTTGATTATTACTGAACACCAAAAGGAAGAAAATCTTTAATACAACAAAGAAGTGATTAGTGATTAGGTGAAATTTTCCATTTGCAAATCTAATATTACAGGTACTAGCAACCGCGATGCTGAATCTGCCATCATTTGGATGAGAACCTGATATCTTGCTTGATAGTCATAATTTTTCACAGTGATGTACCAGAAAACATGAGCTAAATCTCCAGTTTTGTCAAGCGATCATTCAGTGATCTTTGTTGCTTTAAATGTCCATGCTTGCCTCTGCAGTAAGAATACTGCTTCATTTACCAGGGAGTTATGAGGTACCATATTGATAGTGATGTATTAATATTTATATCTCGATGGGCAGCACTTTGTGCAAGAAAGTAAAAAGTATTTTACCAGTTCAGATGGTAATGGTCCACCTAAAATACTTTCTGTAATTTCAGTTGGAGAACTTACCCTCTATGTTTTCCTTGAGAACATCCCTACTGTTGTTACTCTATGAGATTTTCTCTCAGGGCTGTTACACGAAGCTTCCTTGCAGCTTCACTTCTCTTTCTGTTTGTTCTGAACACAGTATATGTTTACAAAAACTGCATTACTCTTCGATCTAGAATGAACTTCAGTTAACAATTTGCAATATAAAACCAATTTCAAAATGCTTTTTTAGGCAAGGAATATGTTCTGCTTTTCTCCTTTGCCTATATTTTATCATGGTTGTCCTTAAAATCTGTGTATATGCTCTTAATACATCCTTTCAGTCCCCATAATATCACCGAGCCTTTAACAGAGAACAATTGTATAGTTGGAGGACATGTAATAGGCTACTAGAAGAAATATTTACATCTGGCATGATCAAAGCTTTTGGACTATATGAATGTGTATGTGGGAGGTCTAATTTTTATGTGGGTGGATTCACAAAGACTAGAACACTGCAGTACTTAACCCCTTTCCCTTTATGAAAATTCAATTCCTCAAAATGAAAAAAGTATGTAGTACCTGATTCTTATCTTTATTTTTCATTTCGATGAGTAGTATTAACTATTCTGCTTGTAACTACTTGTTTTAAGTCATAGAGAATTTTTTTGGTATTTCAACCCCTGTAGTGGCTTATTTAGTAAGATGCTTATCTTGCTCATGATGTTTTTGCATGTTGGAACATATGCATGTTTTCAAATTTTAAAAACTCATATTTTTAACACAGTTTTGATAGTCTGTAGAAGTGCTGTAGAAGGAGCTCTGCTGTATTTTCAGTTTATAGCAATAGCTACATCTCCAGGTTTGGTTTTTGCTGGTTTAGTTCCTCTGGCAGTAATCAGCTGTGAGCCCCTGCCATTTGAATCTTTTTTTTAATTCAGTTACTTTAAATAGTTACATTACGAAAGGCTATTAACACTCAGTCATTTAAATAATCTCAGCATTTTGTTTGCGAGGCTCTGATGGGGATGTTTGGGATGATAGCTGACCTGGGCTAACAGCTTGCTGAACGGGGAGGTCTCGCCCTCCCTTTGGCTTCTTTCGTTCTTCCTGCTGTCCTGTGATCTTCCCTTCCCTGGCCCCCAGCTACACCAATTCTGACTGCAGGGTAACCAGCTCAGCTTGCCAGCCAAGCAGAAGAGCCCACACGCCAGAGCTGCATGCCAAATGCCTATTGTGCTATTCTGAGCCTTAATTTACCAGGTGATCAGCAGAGTACCCGAGCTGGCTCCCAGGTAAGCATCAGGGGCCTGAGGGGTTGTGGTGAAAGGGGAGCCACCTGCCCTTTTTGCCCCTGGTGAACTTGCATCTTGCTCAGAGCACTCTCTGAAGTCATAGCATGAGTCACAAACATAGCATCATGTGTAATATGTGGCTGCTTGAAAATCAGTCCTGCCTTTGCAGGCAGATGATGATGTGAGGAGCACTTCTTGTAAACAGTGAAGACTGTACATTTCTTTTTAGAAGACACACATCTTTTGTGGGCGTCTTAAAAGATTCTGTGCATGCTTACAGCATCCATGGCGGTTACTTCTAGAGCTGGGGGTCATCAAAGCAATAGAACATTTTCCCCCTGTGAAAGTGTTTTTTACCTATTAAATCATGGGTACCTATGTAACTTAGCTTGCTGTAAATCATTTGTATTACTTAAGCACTCCAAGCTTAGGAGAGTTACTGTACTTCTTTGGATATGTGCTACATCTCTTTGTTGTCCTTGTGGCATTGACAGTCCACAAATCTAATCCTGAACTATTCTAGCATCATGTCTGTGTAAACTGGTA
Source organism: Aleadryas rufinucha (assembly GCA_013397815.1). Taxonomy (NCBI): domain Eukaryota; kingdom Metazoa; phylum Chordata; class Aves; order Passeriformes; genus Aleadryas; species Aleadryas rufinucha. The sequence goes on from VZTH01003609.1 coordinate 364,251, forward strand.
TCAAAGTCAGTTAATGTCAGTGTGTTCTGTAAGTAACAGCAGCTGAGAAAGCATTTCAGAAACCATGGAGCTATTCCTGATGGTCTGCAGGAGTGGGATGGAATGAGCAGGTAGAAGTGAAAATTCTTCATCTGCCAGACTTTGTTGTTGAGTCTCTCTGAACACCTGAAGTACCAAGATGCTGCTGTGCTAGTTTCTGTAGCACAAAGCCCTTGCAAGGTAGGCAGGGTCTTACCCAGATTTTGGAGCCCTGAGTTTTAGCATTATCAAAGTGATGTTGCTTTGTTTTCCTTTGGTCTCAACATCAGAACTGACACATGAGTTTTGTTGATCAGTTAAATGGCATCTGCAGTTCACAGAAAGGTGGTCAGTGTGTTCAGGATCTTCATGCTTTTCCTGGGTGCTACACTTCCTTTGCATGTCTGTCCTGTATTTTTTTCTCTTTTTTAGTTTGAAGAAAAACAGCAACAAAAAAAGACTTGCCATTTCCTTTGTTGCAACTTGTAGGATTCTCTACAAGACTGCTATACTCTGTGACCACAAAACTGCATTTTCTTCTGTGTCATGCTGTTGAAAAACTGCTAGCAAGCAAGTTTAGTCTAAGCAGAACCTCAGCATTACTTATTTTGCTGCCTCTTGGTAGTTTTCAGCATGGTCATGTAATACCACAATTAGAGGCCCTAATCTATTTCTTGATGCATTTCTCAGCAGTTTGGCGTTCTCATTCACAAAGAGAGCATCACTGTATGTATTTATACTTAAGGAGACTAAATGTTAAAAAGGCCCTAGAAACTGGCAGTGCTGTCTATAATTGGTCCTCCAAAGCAACAGGTAACTCAGCAGTGGGAAATACCACGTTTGGTTTTTAGCTCCCAGCATCACCTAATTTGCTAAATATTCAAATACAAATAAAGTGACATAAGCAAGAGGCCTTATATGAATACTTACAATCATAGGCATTCAGGAATCATCATAAAACTCAAAAAAGATCATCAGAATTCAAAAGAGCTGAGTTTAAAATATTGCATTTTGTGAGCATTCATAACCACGATGTTTGTTTCAGGCTCAGAACACCACACTCCATTTTAATCTCTGTTCTTTCAGCACTGAGGATTGCCAGTATTTCTGAGGTCCCTATGGCACTTGAATGAAACTGTTTCCTACCTAAGCCTAAGCAAACCAAAACAAAGAGGACAACCATTGTGTCCATTATTTAGAATGTCAGGCTGGTACCAAATGGGGCACAGCAACAGGGAAAGCAAGGCTTTTTTAAAAAAAAACAACAAGCAAACACACACCCCACACCAAAAAAACCAAATAAAAACCCTCAATAAATTCCTGGAAAGGAATGTCAGCAAAAACAATACCTAAAAACCCCAGTACCTAAAATAAATGGGATGGAAATGTTGCACTACACCACTTCTCAAGCACTCCCTCACGGAAAAAGCTCAGGGGTGTCCTGATATAGTGATAATTCCTGACATGAAGAAAACAGATCTGAACATTTGATTTTACTGTCTAGCAGAGACAAACTGTGTATGTAACATTATTAGTGTCACGAAGAGATTGACTGCCTGCCTTCCTGTTGCTTGTTCAAGGAGATTTCCATTTACCCTCATCTAACTCCAAAGATAAAGAAGGAACCATCTGTTCTTTCTCCTTCACTCCCTTCCTTATTATGGTCCTTTGTCCTCATGGTCTCAAATACTAATTCATCCTCCCCAATGTCCTCGGTATGTTGCCTGATGTGTCAAGTGCCACATACTCATCTTTCCATCGGTCTGTTATGCCCTTAGATGTTTCCTGCATTTTCTTATTCCTTGGCATGTATATTTGCCTAATCCTGGTGTTACAATGTGAGTTTCTCTGCTGTGCCAGTGTACCCCAGAAAACCTGCAGCTGGCCTGAGGCCTGGGGAGGGGTTACAGCACAGGGGTCCATGCTCCAGCTCTGAACATGGGTGGTGAGGGACAAGTCTCAGCTGCACTGCTGTTCTGTGTAGATATTTTCTTTCATGAGAAATGCTTAAATACAGTCATGCACAAAAAGTAAGGTGTGCCTCCCATATCTGTATGGATTCTTACCAAATAATTCTGACTCTGCTCTGTTGGTCTGCTCCCAAATTACAGCCTTCAAGAATGGCATGTCCTTATGGTACCACTACTTAGACCATTCAGTGGACATTTTTCACTTGGCTGGGGACTGTGGACATGGATTAATTTTGCCAAAGTCCTTTTTACAGTAATAGGGATTTTAAAGAGGCTTGTCTACTAGCTCTCCTCTTCCAGTCCTCTTCCCGCACCCCTTTTAAAAAGAAAAAAAAAAACCTGCATTAAAATTAAAAGTGGAGAAACTCCTACTTGTGGACACACAGGACTTCTGGCATTTTTATGTACTCTGTTATCAAAAGCAGCCCTAGGACCCAGGGAGTTAAATCAGTATCTCCCCAAATGAGAGCAGTGAGGAAGTTTAGGGAAGAAATACAGTGTAGATGATGGCTTTATGTGCAGCTCTGGCATGATGCCAAAACCTGTATAAATATAGCTCTGTGATGGTGTCTTAAACAGTGTCTGCCTTTCCCTTCTCAAACATCTTTTCTAAGCCTGTCTTCGTGCCTGATTTCTCTTACGTGTGTGTGTGTGTGTGTATATATATGTATATCTTGTTATATATAAAGAGATTACACACCAAATACTCATTTTATATCCCAGCCCTTTAAAAGCATATCATGTGTTGTAGGTTTTGGGTTCCATTGAAAATGTTAAATCAGATCTAAGGCATAGCTGTTGTTTGGCAAAAATAGTCACCATGTAATAGTGACAGGACTGTCTGGAGATGTTTCTAACAGACATATCTGTATATTTAAACCCAGATTAATAAATGTCACTACATGGACTGGAGAAAAAAAAAAAAAACCTAAGCATCAGCATTTTCAGTTGCTTCATGTATTATTCTGGAATTGAGAGAAGGCCCCAAGTGGCACAGAAGTAAACATTCATCTAATTTATTTGCAGTGTAATTTATCATTCTACATGTGTTTGTGTAAGTTCGGCGTCTGTTTTCAAGAAACCATTTTTGTGCTGATTTTATTTGAAAATGTTTGCGGTCTTGCTCTATATTCTTACACATATTTTCTCTCAACAGAGTTTGCCTTTAGGATAGTGAATGCTCCAATGGCCTTGGATTTAGCATTTGGCATACTTTGTGAGCTGCTCCAACAGTGGGGGGATTTCAGTGCCAGTGTCCCGATCCTGCTGGAGTGGCTGCTGGGAGACAGCGACCTGCAAAGAGATGGGGAGACTTCTGCCCTGGTAATTTTAACAAGCAGTTGCCACAGCATGTTAGAAGCACTGTGGTTCTGCAGTCTCATAGCAGGAATAGAATGAAATGTCTCATCTGATGAAACCTGATGATTGCTGCTGCAGTACTAACTGATTTACACTCTTTTAAAAAAAGTCACATGGATATTATTTAGAATGAAAAGAGTTTTATGTCTGTTTCCTGGTAATACCAGCATAAAATTAAAGAGATCGATAAGCAAACATTGAAATAAATCAAGAGTTACTTCACAAGTCGTTGTTGACTGAAACATTTTGAGGCTGTAATATAATTACATTCAGTATTATTGCAGATGATGGCTTCCCTTGAATTTAAACTGCTGCTGGGGGTGCCAGGCACATCTGGGCATTGAAGAGCAGTGTTCTCCCAATGCTGGCTTTCCCAGAGATGGCATTTAAATGTTTGGTAACTTTATGCCATCATCCATGTGACTGGTTCTGAACAGCACATTAAACAGCCTTGCTTACATCAGTCATTGACTTCAGAAGGATTATTTCTGTAGAGATGAGTTTTGCCACACTGGTTCTGTAAAACTTATTACTGTATAATACACTGTTCTTTTTGTATTGAAAAGACTGTAAAAATCAAAATAATGCTGGAAGGTAAACCAGAAGGAGCAGGAGCAGCTACATCTTTGAGAAGTTTGTTGACAATTAATATGAACCATGAAATATATTATGAATCTTTTCTCAAGCCCGTGGTTTAGGTGGGCATTTCTGATGTTTCACTGACTGATACAATTTTCCTTTTTTCATTTAATCCAGTCAAAAAGCTCCATGATATAGCAAATTACCATACTGCTTACAGAGGTCTTTGTGAAATACAAGACTGTTTCACAGGGGAAGGCAAGCACATGTTAAGGATTAGGGCTACTATTTACTTCCACTATTTCCCAAGACTTGTGCCATAACTGCCTGATTTTTGAAGGTAAAACTTCTTTGGCAAACTAGGAACCTTTTTTACTGTGTTTTCCCAAACCTTTTAAAAAAGGCATATACATTTTTACCCTTTTTTCTTAATATAAAAAGCTGTTCTATGACAGCCTCTATTGTCATTGTTTCTGTGTGTAACCTTTTTCATATCTTTTATGATTTCCGTATTGTTATCAAACCACAAGTCATTTTCTAATCACTGTTGGTTTTCTTTTTGTTAAGGAAGAAGATGATTCCCTGTTTGATAAAGGGGAAGTGAATTTTTGGGCAGAGAAACTGACTCACGTTAGACAACTTAGTAAGCACCTTTTACATCTGATATCAGTGACTCATCTCACCTTGCGAGATCACGGGGAACTTAATCGACTATCAAGAATAGCACTGGACCAAGCCCAGCTCACTGAACACCTTCTTGCAGCTCTACCTCTGGCTCCAGAGTTTTCCAGAACTCCAGAATTCACAAGATTGGCTATTCAAAAGGAAAGAGTATCGGTCTGTCTTAAAATATTGAATCTACTGAAGTCTGATGACACTTGCAAAAATGAAAATATGGAAAAGTAAATTACTAAAAGTTCATCCTCAGGGAGCTGCACACATTACTGGATGGGCAGGGAGACCGCATTCCAGCAATGTTCAAGGAATCAGGGATTGCTGTGATGACTCCAGGAAACCTGCAGTACCTTCAGTATTCAGGCTAGAACTACATTTTGTATACTGATTAATTGTCCATTGATTTTTTTTTTTATGGGATATGCAGTGGGAGACTTTTCCTTTTAAATGTATTTGCTAATTTCATTCAGCTGACCATTGTTTATTGCAGCTACTGTAGGAAGTAGAGCAGCTAAACCTAATATTTTCCATTCATCCAGGTGCAGGCCACCTGTAGTTCTGTTACGTTTTATCCCACATTTTTACCTCCTGTATCGTAATACCAAGAAAAATTTAATTTTTTTGTCTCTTTTCAAGATGTAGCATGTTAATTATTAAATTAATATGCTTTTTAAAAAAATATTTAAGTGTTTCTAATAGAAAACCAAACTGACTTCTTTGTTTATGGCAATTTTTAGAGTACATTTTAAATTTTACTGCATTTTCCTCTGGAGGAAGACAAGGATTTTCACTTTGGTAGTAACCTTGTTGTGCACATGGAAACAGCATTAGTTAGACTTCTGCATGCCTCTTCTCTTTTTTAAATCAAATAACTACTTTCATAAAAAGGCTCTAAAATGAAGACTTGCTGTGTTCAAAACAAAGCAGCTGTTCCATTGCAAACGAAATAGTTTCATCTTTACTTAAAACACCTTGCTCTGCAAGCAGGCCTGGAAAATGAGGTCCTGCTGAGGAGTGTGAGGCCCCTCAGAAGCGTACCAGAGGTATTCTGTGCTGCAGCCCTCACTTTTGGGAGATGCTCTCACCAGGTGGGGCAGTTCTAGGGACTATTCTGAGTGCTCCAGGGTCTTGCTGTGTCTAAAAGACAAAAATGTTTGTTGTGCATTGAATACTTTTTTTTTCTGCAAACTGGAATTGGGTTTCAATATGAAAATGAGACATCAAAAATAAATACTGATGTGAAAAGGTTGTTACCTTCCTATAGCCAAGGGCTGCAACTGGATGTGTGGCTGGGCCTGCCACAACACGGATGTGCGTCCCCGTACGCGGTCAATTCGGTGTCCTTGGAAGAAGAACATGTCCGATGAACGCCTGGTTGCTTTCAGCCTCTTCACCTGATGGTGTCTGAGCGCAGTGTAGCCCTAAATGTCGGTGATGCCCAGGTCATGCCTGAGCGCTGGGCCCGCGGCCGGGCCCGCCACAGCAGCTCGGCGTGGTGCGCCGCACGGCCGCCAGGTGGCGCCACAGCACCGCCGTGCACGACCCGGGCCCGTGTTGCTGCCGCGCTGGGATCGGGATCGGGATCGGGATCGGGATCGGGATCGGGATCGGGATCGGGATCGGGATCGGGATCGGGATCGGGATCGGGATCGGCCGGAACGCGATCGGGCTCCCGGAGTGCCGAGATCGGGATCGGCCGGAACGCGATCGGGCTCCCGGAGTACCGTGCTCGGGCTCCGCCTGGGCAGGGTAAGGCTTAGGCCGCCGCCGCTCGCAGTGCTTGGTGCTGGCGGTGCCCCGTAGCCGATCGCTGCTCTCGTGAGTTTAAATGGACTCTGCTGTAAATAGAGCTAAGCTGCTGAGTTGGGTCTGGTGGATATCTGAACACTGCACAAAGTCACCACTTAAAAAACCCCAACAAACCGAACTTAGAGCAAATACTAAACTTCTATTCGTAAGTTTCCAGGATTTAAGGCTGCTTACATAAGAAGTAATTTATGGTGAAACTTGAGACTTCAATAGGCAAAAGAGAAGTGTTGGAATCTGAACTGATGTTTCACAGAATGCCCGCTATCCAACTTAACGAGCCATGCTGCGAGTTAGGCTAAAAATTAATTTGTTTGCATCTGGTTTGAGCTCCTGGGGAAAGAACAGCTCAGATTATGTCTGGAAGCCACTCTTAAAAAATAGTCAAGACCTGTACAATTAATTAACAGCTGCTAATTTTGCCACATCTTTCCATCATTTTTGAACTAGTGTGGCAAGAACTTCTGTAGTAGGAGACAAAAAGAACTTTGTATGTATCAAAATCACTGTAAAGTTCTGAGACCTTTCTCATGTCAGTGGGTAGCATAAGACAATCTAGTAACATTGGCTTTTTTTTTATTTGGGTAGAATTTAAAATGCATATGCAATTTGCAGTTTGATAGTGCAAATTGATAAATGCAGACAGGTGACAGCATAGTAACAGACCCACAGTGACTGTAAAACTTGGTGAAGCCTTGAGGACTTGGTTAATCAGTTACCAAACAGCTTGAAAACTCGATCTTCCTTATTGTGGTTTTCAGATGCAACTGGAACCTCTGTCATCCCGCTTGAGTTTATAATAAGAGAGCAAACAGGAATTATATCAGTGCACATACATTTCACCACACGGTGCTGATGATGGGTTACTGTGTAACTACTTAATGAAGAACCTTTAAACCCTGAGCAGCGATTGCAGGAGTTAGCAAAACCTGATGCCAGAGCACTTATCGGCCGTGTGTTTGATCAAAGTCAGTTTATCAAAGTATTCCTCCCAATGGCGTTGACACATTGATCCGTGCATGATTGTCACAGTAAACTGTTCCCTCGGTTGGCTGGCGGGCAGGATCAGCTCCGAAGTGATGTTTCCATCGCAGAGTTGTGTGGGAGGAGGAAGAGTTTGAACTCGGGTCAGTGAGGAGGCGACTCCGACCGGCCCCGGAGAAGGTTATGGGAAGCGACACACGTTATGGCTGCAGCCCCGCGCTCCGGCGGCTCCCCGTGTGCGGGGCAGCGCCTGTCGCCGGGCCGGGAGCTGTCGCCCCCCGGCAGGGCGGGAGGAGGGGAAGGAGAAGGAACGTGCGATGTGTCCCGGCACCGCTGGGCGGAGGAGCCGGCCGCTGGCCGGCCCGTCGGCCGCTAGGAGGCGCCACGTCCCCGCCAGCCGCGCGGACAGCGGGAGGGGCCGGGAATGGGGAGCGGGGCCGGGAGCGGGGCCAGGAGCCTGCCCGGCCGAATCCAGCAGCGCTCGCCGAGCGGGGGACGGGCCCCAGGGAACTGCCGGGACACGGGAGGGGGCGAGGTTTGGGCTTTCAGCCGCCCAGCTCCTCGTCTTTCCTGGATTTCGATCCCCGTTTCCGGGCTCGTCCGGCCGTGGGTGACGGCTCACGGGCGGTGGCAGGGTCCGGGCAGGGTCCCGCCTGCAGCCTCCCTACCGCAGTGGCGTGGGAGGTGGAGGACGAGGGGAGGAAGTAAAGGGGCGCGTGAGGCGCTGGGCAGCGCGGAGCGAGCGCGAAGCCCGGCGCGCGGGGCTCTGGTGACATCCCCGCCCCCCACCCGAGCTTGCTTTCTTTTGCAAATGTGTTTTCACAGCGCCGCGCTCCTGCTGACGTGGTCGGGTTTGCTCCCTTGGATTTCGCGCGCCTGCCATCCCGGCTCGGAAGCTAAAGAGGATCAAACGCCTCTGCTGGCCTTAGCAGCCATAAAACTTTACGCGTCCGTCCGTCTCTGTTCTCCTTCCCATTTGTCCCGGGGCCGAGCAAACGCGGGAGGGGACGGGGGTGCAGAGGAGCCGCCGCCGCCGTTTCCACGTCGTGTTTGCGCGGCCTTATCGGCGGGGGGAGGGGGGGTGGCAAGGGTGTTTTGCACGGCGGCTCCCAGCCCGTCTTGGCCGGCGGCCGGCTCCGTCCCGGGAGGGAGCCCCGCCGCAGGGACCGGCCGCTGCCTTCGCCCGCGGTCCGCCGGCGGGGGGCACCCGGCGGGGGGCAGCTGGGGCGGGGGCCGGGGGACTCGGGGGGTCGCAGGGCCCTGG